>JAZAYU010000076.1:600000-768127 GCA_038501625.1 Corbicula japonica | reverse complement strand
TCATCAACAACTTAATGTTTTCAAACACAGCATCGCCCATAAAAGTTGCTGAGTAGTTGTTTGGCTCTTTCCAACCACTTATGAGAATTAATGATACATTACCCATTAATTCATTTAGTTTTTGCAGATTTTCCACGTTGACAGAGAAAACTATCAAAATATAAACGCTTTGTATGTTCCAACTTGTGATGAAGAAATCAAATACAGTGGAGGCGGGTCAAATCATGCCGCAGACAGCTGAAGTTGCAGACTGACTGAAAAAGTAAAATATTAATATTAATGATGAACCACATTTATGTTACACTGAATAACGTTCACCTGTAGTGCACATGTAGAAATACAAAAATAACTTTTAAAATAAAAGATCTATCATTGCAAAATTATTCAGATACAATGGCATTTAGAATGGTGAAAAATTTGAGATGTGTTAAGGAAATTTATGAGCTACAATACTATGTTTATTATTAATAAAAGAATTTTTATAAAAATAAAACCATAAACCTACAAGAGTACTTTTGTTTGCATCATGCCAGTCTTAGAATCAGGCACTTCATTGTGATACTGCTGTCAAAGCTGCACTAACCCATGATTGACTGTGTCATCTTTCTAGCATCACCTGGACCTGAAATATGACAGGAAGTGTTGAGAAATTATTCATCTTTTAAACATTATATTTAACATTTTACTCCAGATAATATGCCTTTTATCACATGGGCTACCAGTATAGATCCAGATCAGCTACCACATCTGTGTCATATGATCTGGATCTAAACTGTTAACGATTTGTCAGAAATAACCTGAAGAATCTAAATGCAAGCTGTTACATTCTGATCAGACAGAATGGTTTAAGATGTAGTCCATATCTGATGGCTTTCATTTGGGTATGGAAAACATTTGGTTGTTTAAAGTGTTTGAAGACCAGTGGCTTCACTTTTGAAGCCCAGTGGCTTCACTTGGGGGTATGTAAAATAGTAAGATTTTTTTAAATGATATTAATGAAAGAAAAAGAAAGTATAAAGTCTGAATTATTTGAACAAGAAATACCTGAGAATGGCATGAACTGTTCTCCCCAAAATACCAAAGAAATTTCAGAACACCAAAATTAATAAAATATATAACAAAATAGTGGTTCATTTAACCCTTTTATATTTCCTCCAAATGTGGTAAACACGGCTACGCCGTGCATGAACTTTAAATTTGCCACAAGAAATTAATAAAAGATCAAATGCCTGTATTGAAGAATTTTACTTTTCCTGAACTCCACTTCTTTATATATGTACTATTACCGGTATATTAATCTAAAAAAAAATTATAAAAAGGGAAGAAATTTAACACACATCAATAAAAATATTAAAGGATCATTCAAAATCATTCCCAAATACCGGTACATGTTGTTATTTTTAAAAATCATGACTTTCAATGGTTTAGTGCACTTAAACCCTTTTCTCCATAGATATGCCCTTTATCAGGAGCATAAAATTAGAGTCAAATCAGCCTGCAAAAGTTCAAATGTATACAGTCTGGATCTACTATGTTTGCTTTGTTGTTAAAATATCTAAAGGATCTAAAGGCAAACAGTGAAGATCCACAACTGCATCAAAAACTGTTGGTGTTAATCCTTTACTTCATAGATACAATTATATAACATGGGCAATTGTGTACATCCAGATCAGATGGCACGTTTGTGATCATGATTTGCACTTTTCACTTCAAAATGTATTAGTTATTTCTGACCGAGATGTCACCAGAGTAGATCCTGATCAGATTGCATGAATTTGTCAGCTGATCTGGATCTATACTGGTTGCATACAAGTTAAAATGTGTATATATGGAGAAAAGCATTAAGTTATTGCAGCAATTAATCACTGGGAATCACAACTTCACCCTGCCTTCAACTTCAAAAGTTACAGTAGCAAGTGCTTGTAAAAAAATTTATTTCTTTGGGAAACAGATTTGTCATTACAACCTTTTGATGGAATTTGGAATGTTATCTTGGTTAGACTCTTAATTTGATAATGGTAAATCATGTTTTATAACTTTACTGTCTTTCTTCTGTAAAAAAAGGAATATGCATATCAGGAATAGATCGATAAAACTTAGAATCTCAACGCTTAGTATGGTACGTTATGGGTGAAGCCAAATACTAAAATTAAGCCTATCGCGTAAAAGTCTGTAACAGAAAATTCCGTAAATCAATTGATCTAATTAATAGTTAGTAATTAATTTTTATTCGATTGCAAAATGTGATTTTAAATAATTATTATATATATATATATATATATACCGTGTAAGTGGTTATTTCTGCGGTGACTTTATTTCTGCTATTTCTGCGGTTAAATAAATGACCGCAAATTTAAAATCAGCAGAATATTTATCCCTTTGTGAACTTTATAACGGTCACAGTGCATTCTACATTTTGACTTGATAAATGTGTAAAGTAATAACGAATGACGACAAACTTTTTTTAACGGGTTGCATACAAAAATAGATGAAACGAAAGGCTATGTACAACAGTTATACATGCTTTATTAAACAATATTTGAATAAACGATTACGTTCAGATTTTCCATTTGCAGCTGATTGGTAACTCAAATATAATACATGTACACGTATTAGCTTTTACTATATTTATATAAGTTTGTACGGCGATGGCATCGATCTTTATATTTCCACTTTCTAAAGAGACCGCATAATTTTAGTCCGGTTATGAAAGAACTTGATGCCGCAGAAATAAAAACACCATGAATTTTAACAAAACCGCGGAATTTGGAGCCCGCAGAAATACCCACGTATACGGTAGGTATTTTCTTAAATATTGGGTAACAGTTTTGGGGCCATTTGTCATTCTGACAATATGTTCCATACATACTCCTTTTTAGGCATGTGTGACCAGTGTAGATCCAGATCAACCGGCTCATCTGTGCTATCTGATCAGGATCAGCACAGGTTGCATAATGGTCAGTAATTACCTAATGAATAAAAGAGTGACCAGGTTAGATCCTGATCTGACGGCATGAATGTTCCGGCTGATCTGGATGTAAACTGTTTGCACACGCAATAATGGTGTTTCTATGGAGGAATTGGTTAAAACAAGGCTTTGCCGTGCCTGTACCTAAAAATATAATGAGAAAATGCTCATCAAACTGTAACTCTTTGCAAAACACTGTTTTGTTATTTATACAATAATTTAGATGGGAATTTAGTTAAACACTTGTTGCTTAGGTACTTAGTCAGGTTAAAAATAAAAAAAATCCATGTACAAGAAGAGGCATAACTCTGTCAAATTTGATCTTAAAGATTTTGTCATTAAGTGTTGAATGCATGTAAGCAATAATTATTAATCTATTTTGGTACACAGCTTCACTATGTATTAAATAATTAAAGCTGAAATAAATATTATTCTTAAGTTCTTGCAGCAATTTCTCTCTTTGGGAAACACGGCTTTGTCATGTCTCAAATTAAAAATTGTTACAGAAGCAACTTCTGGTAAACATTTGTCTCTTTGGAAAACTTAGATGTCTTTTGCAATTGTTATGTCAAACGTTTGCTTTAATTTTTATCTTTTAACCATTTCCTCTATACATACCATTTTAGGCATGTGCGACCTGTGTAAATCCAGAGCAGCCGGCATATCCGTGCCATCTGATGAGGTCACATTTTCGTGAGAAATAACCTAATGAATAAAAAAGCGAACAGTTAAGATCCTGATCAGATGGC
This sequence comes from Corbicula japonica, assembly GCA_038501625.1. Taxonomy (NCBI): domain Eukaryota; kingdom Metazoa; phylum Mollusca; class Bivalvia; order Venerida; family Cyrenidae; genus Corbicula; species Corbicula japonica. The sequence goes on along the minus strand of JAZAYU010000076.1, from coordinate 764,410 downwards.
ATAGATATGTCGGCCGATCTGGATGTAAACTGTTCTCGCACACAATAATGCTGTAACTATTGAGGAAAGCGTTAAAACACGGCTTTGTTGTGCAAACAATTCAAAAGTGTAAGTATTCTATTATTCATTGCTATTGATGCTAATTCTCTCCTTCGAAAACACGGCTTCGCCGTGCCAGGTTATCAATTGTTACAGTTGCCAAATGGTTCCTGTTGCAAGTATAATTGTTGAAATTAATCTGCAATCAGGGCTGGACAAATTTTGTTTTTTGTAACTAGTCCAGAACTAGCTGGGTTAACATTTCAGCTAGTCCCACTTGCGCAAATAAGCGAATTCTGATTGGTCAGAATTTATACAGTTAAGAAAAAAACAGGAAATTCAATAGGAAGCGTTTCATGGGGGCTTAATATTGTTAAAACAGATTTCAAAACATATTATTTTGTAATAAACTTATTTCTGTTGTAAAACACGATATGCATGTGGTGCTAAAATAGAATATTTTGAGATTGTGTGATACAATTTTCAGCTTGTTCGGGGTGTCGGGCTAGTGGGTTTGTCCAGCCCAGGCAATTGCTGTCTCAACATGCATTTCTCTCCTTCAAAAACCCGGCTTCGCAGTGCCCACTTTAAAATTGTTACAGTTGCCAAGTGGTTAGTGTTGCAAGTTATTGTTGAAATTGATCTGCAATTGCTGTCTTAACATGCAATAAAAACTGTTACAATATAAATCCAGAGCAGCTGGCACATCCCTGCCATCTGATGAGGTCTGCACAGGTCACATTTTTGTCAGAAATAACCTAATGAATAAAAAAGCGATCCTGATCAGATGGCACAGATGTGCAGGCAGATCTGGATATTAACTATTCGCACACACAACAATGGTGTATCTATGGAGGAAAGGGTTAAAAGTTAATAAAACACGGCTTCGCTGTGCAAGGAATTCAAACTTTAACTGCAAGTGTTCAATTTTTCATTGCAAATTCTTTCCTTGGAAAACACGGCTTCGTGGTGCCTGCTTTAATTTTTTTCCAGTTGCCAAGTGGTTCCTGTTGCAAGTAATTGTTGAAATTTATCTGTAATTTCTGTCTCAACATGCATTTCTCTCCTTGGAAAACACGGCTTCGCCTTGCCCGCTTAAAAATTGTTACAGTTGCCAAGTGGTTCGTGTTGCAAGTTATTGTTGAAATTTATCTGCAATAAACACGTTCTGATTTAGATAGTCCCAATTCTGATATGCCTTATATTTTGCTATATTTTGCTGTTTATTTTTTCGTCTGTTTTGAACAAAAACTCAACATTATTATGGTAATTTGTATGAAGAGAACAAACATAAACGCTAATTGTGTCGATTATTTTATTAAAGTATAAACCACAAGTTTCCTGACATCGTTTACCAACATCTATTCGAATAAAACTTCATCATAGTCAAACAATCTGTTCTACAGAAGAGGGAACCTGGTGGCTGAATTCAGCCACTCTCGTAGAGATGAAAGTTACATCGTTTACCAATAACAATTCAAATAAAACTTCATCATAGTCAAACAATCTGTTCTACAGAAGAGGGAACCTGGTGGCTGAATTCAGCCACTCTCGTAGAGATGAAATTTACATTGTAGTCCGCTTTATAAATGGAAGGTCGGCTGACTTTAGCCACGACTTCGTGTTAATTTATCATATAAAATTGTGCAACACGTTGTCTGAATTTAGCCAGCGGAGAAGATGAGAAATGAAATCAATGTTTTTAACAAATAATATAACTATTACAAGTATTGATCTTTGCTATATCCATCTACAAAGGAGAAACTACAAAATTTGAACTACAAAATAATTTATATTCTTTAAATGTAATTATAGCTGTAACATATGTACAAAATAAATGGCTGTATACATATGTAATGTTATACAGATTTATTAATGCTTACATGTATTTAGCTTCCATAATTTATCATTTTATATATTATAATTAGCATAATAATAAACATGGAAAAGAGATTTAAATGAGAACTTATGTATGATAAAACGAACCGCCTAATAAATGCTATTTGATAATAAAAAACAGAATTACTATGGGCAACAGTGTCGGCAAAATCAATCACTCAAAATCCTTCCCCTGTTGTCATTGCAAACGATGTTAATGTTAACAACATTATTTACATGTAAATTTGTACTTGGTATTCTGAGTTACATTTTATTCTCGTTGAAATGAGACAGTAAAAATGACAAACAAAATTATTGATAATTGAAATAGTTATCAGTATTGCGTTTATTTCTACTGTTTTAAATATCGTTATGTTTGTTATTTCTATAAAGCGCAATAACAATCAATGCTTTTATTCCATTACAGACTTTTCAAGACTTTGTTCTCAGGAAATAAGTGTGCACTCTATTCAAAATGATATCTCAGATTTTTATTTTATTATCAAGAGAAGCTTGTCACTTCTGTTACCTGAGACGAAAATAAATTTGTAAGCCTGGATCAATAAAGAATAAAAAAAACTCCGTTGCAAATTATTTCCAAGGATATAGTAAAAAAAATGCAAATACTCTCAATAATTTTGTTATTTCATTCATATTTACAGAATCTTGTTAGTAAAAAAAGGCAAATACTCTCAATAATTTTGTTATTTCATTCACATTTACAGAATCTTGTTAGTAAAAACAAGGCAAATACTCTCAATAATTTTGTTATTTCATTCATATTTACAGAATCGAGTTATTCAGTCGATATACTGGAAATGATACATTTGAAAAGCAAGGCACGAGGGTATCAATTGTTTCATTTTCCGTTTTCTCCAGCTATGCCACATACTAGGTACACGTCTATTAGCTTTTTGAACCTCTTTCTACAGGGCACGAGTAAATTGAGTTACATAATTTTATATGGCACGTCGTTTAGGTAAACTAAACGTATAATTATCTTCGTGTGCATCTTAAAGGCCGAGTTTGGCTATAAATCAGTTGTCAGATTCATGCTGCTTTATAGCATTTAATTTAACATTTATCTGCCATGTTATCTCACTGTAATAATCTCTACTCTGCAACAATTAGCAGCAGTTTCATGCCTTGTCCCATGAGATTATTAATGGCCATTTAAATTGGAGAACATTTTCTGGTTTTGATTTCAACCTTAGTTGAAGTAAAGTTGGGTTTTGAAACTATAAAATACACTGAAGTATGATTTTGTATTTACTTGTATACAATATTTTATACAAATATGACATAATGGATGCTGTAAAATAAATAAAACACTGAAAATTAAGAACGCTGTAAAGCTCCATTGTGTTGAAAATGAACATTTAATGACATTCAAAATATACCAATAATATCTATTGAGATTTAAAAAGTGCATTAGAATCCATTTACATTTCCACTTGCTAAGAATAACAATGTACTTGAATTGTGAATAACATTAAAATCAAATGAAATTTTGGAGGAAATTAATTAATTTGAAATGACACAGGACATTCAAAGTTACATTTGTACAATTACTGTACATCAATTATTCAAATAACCTTTATGAGATATAGAGGGTATTTGCTTTTACCAGTGTATGATTGAAATACGAGGGATGTTCCAAAATAACGTAGACTTTTGTTATAGTTTTTATATTATTTTATATACCACAAATAAAATTATCAGTCTTTAATCGGAATATGTCTAGCATATATTTACAAAATATCAGGAAAATACAACATATTGATAACAAACTATTAACAATCAAATTCATACACTAAGCGCTATCTAGTAAACGCTCCAGTAAAGAACTCTCAACGTCAATGACGTTAATTCACGGAGGCAGGGTTAGCAAAGTCTCGACTCGCCAGTGGTTAAGAGGCGATTAAGAAAAAGGTCCTCTTCTCACTCGTACAACCGATGAAAAGAACCCCGATGCAATAATCATTTGTAACTGTTATAATAGAACAAGTATTTGTGTTGTAGACACGGTGTCCATAGCTGTTTACTCTGGTGTAATTAAAATAACAAACATATCTATTGTTATTTAATAATTTATGAATTTTTAATGAATCATACATCAAACAAAACATGCTTTGAATATAAAATATTAGAATAGCTCTAAAAATGTAATTCGTTCGAAAATATCCGTTGAACTGTTCCTGATCCAGTCAAGAATAGCTCGAAAAGCGCCCCAATAGTTAGACTTCTGTGCGTTTCTATTGCCTCCCGGCTTGACGTCACCGCCGTAACGCCGATTTATTTCTTTTACCCTTGTATCGGGCCTATTTCACAACTCTTCTGACCGTTACAAAACCACTGATGCCACGTAAAAACTAGAGCTCGGCTTACGTAAGTTTTCATTTGCGTATTCTCAATCTTTTTTAGATTTTCTGGAGGTGATTTTCCAAGATGGTGACAGAAATTTATAATAGCGCATATTTCCAGCCGTTCTTATGACGACATTTCTGAAGATTTTAAGTTGATGATAGCTCGCTTATGTATTCATTGTTTTAAAAACGCAATGTCAGAATGACCTAAAATTTTACTATAACATAAATCGTATACCCCGCTTTGACATTGTGAAGTTTAGCTCTTTTACCACTAGTAGTTTTGTTAATATTGGGGGCCTGGAATGATCCAAGATATTTACAGCTGTCTCAACTTGCAATAAAAACAGTTACAATATCAAGATATTTTCTTTGTTATGCATTTGCACGACTACAAATAACTAATGCTTCACTTTTTTTCCGCCGTTACTGGAGGTCTATCTACTATTCTGGGTGTATTTATTTTTAAACTGAACTTTTGATTAAAACGATTTCTAAAATAAAAAAAAACATTCGTCTCTTTTGACATTTCTAACAAACAAACCCAAGCGAAAGTTTCTTACAGTGTTCGTTCCAATTTTCTGTTTATTTGCAGCATCAAATCCATTTTCGATTGGAAATGCCATCTTTAGACAGCATTCCCTACTCAAGACAGCCATGCCATAAATATTTCCAGTGTGACACCGTTAACGTCACGTTGGGAAAGAAATAAGACAAATACAAAATAATTACCGTAAGACAGTAACTACGCGAAAGGTTTGCTGTCAATATCCGCTACGGGTAGGGTTCTCAATTCGGTACCGGATCATCTTTAACTTGATAGATGAGGCCACTTCGAGTCTACGTTCATTATCCATCTAAGGAAGGAGACCACTTTCTTACTGAATCGAGAAACAAAATGGCGGCTTTTCAGTTTTAGAATCCGGAAGCAAGCAATCTGGATGAAAGTCATATTGTCCAATCAAAAAGCCGTATTTCGCAAACCGGAAGACAAGGTCTCAACGTTTCTTAGTATAGCGTTTTGCTCATGCGCAATACCGTAATCGGAATCGACTTCGCGCGTCGAAATCGTAGGGTCAATTCCGTATAAATAAAAAGTATTGTTACAAAAATTTATAAATGATGTTATTTTATGCCGTTCATGTCATTTACAAAAAAGAAGGACACCTATCATGTACGTATAATATACTAGTATGTGTTCTAAGGAACTGAAATCAAAACACACATTAAAATGATGGTATCTCTGTAAAACATTATATTTTTTCAGCAAAACGACATGACTACTTGGAGACAGCGTTCTTCTCGTGTTCTACATTTTGATGCAATCAATACATGTAGTGCGTTTCTCTGGTAATGCATAAATTATCTCTTTATCGAAAAGGTTTGAATACAAATAGAAATTACTTGCGTGCAGACATGAAAATACTGTTAGTTTCTTGTGTTTATGTGTGCAACATTGTCGAGTTGATTGGCGGATTGAAGTTACGTCAAATAGTGCTTGCTTGTCAAAAAATGAGAAATGAACGTTAAAAGCCACCGGACACGAGAAATATGAAAATATTGCTGGCTCGGTTTAATTGAGACTGTTCATGGGCAGTAATAGAAATGCATATAGCTGTCCACTCCGTCTAGCCTCTGTTTGAGCTCAATATTAATGTCGTGCTCTTCAAAGAGCGTGATTGTTACATGAACCTGAACTGGTTGAATGTACGGGGCTACGTTTCACAGTATTTTTTTTATTTCAAATATTCGTTTAGTTTTAGTCAAAGTAAACAATATTTTCCTAGAGATAGAAAAAATAAGTGTGTACTCTTTGAGCACAGCACTTTCTCCATTTAAATTTGTACATTAGGCAAATATTCATATTTTCTTAATTTTTATGCAAAGTATGTAAATAGACAATGATTATTGTATATGTTCAAAATATAAATATATAGTAATTGATCTTGTTTCTTGATAATTTGCAGATGCAATAACACTTACATCTACAAACAACTTCGATGGCAAATGGACATTTCCAGAAGGGTCGAAAGTAACATTCGTATGTACTATACATCCCTATAGTTCGAGACAAATATGGAAATACGACCATTCGACAGTCTCTTCGTGTGCATTTGATAGCTGTGAAAGTTACAATAACGAACATGGCACATTTACTTTTACCAAAAATGTAAATACAACGTATGGAACATTTTACTGGACTGTAAACCCAATGAAGATGGAATTCAGCGATAAATTGTTTGCGTGTAATGATGGTACAACTGAAGTTTTCCAAAAGATTACCGTTGTCGACGGTAATTGTATATTTTAATAATATTTCTTTACAACCGACTACACTCTGATTAAAAATATTTGTTTTTAACAATTTAATTGCCTTCCAAATGGACTAAACGAAAGAACGAAAACAAAATTGGGAAATAACAGATTGATCCATGAAGCTGTAGAATGAACATTGTTATATCAAATAATAACTCATTTTATTGAAAGCGTTATGATTAAAAGTGAAATATGCAAATCAGCAATAGCCATTTTCAGAAAACACAGCTTTCGCCACACAGCCAAAGCGCAGGGAGGACAATAGAGCATATGTTTATAAATGGTCATTTTTAAATAAGATATCATATTAAAAATAACTGAAAAGCGAACCTGATGGGATACCGTCTTAAACTGTCAAAAATGCAAAAGCAATAATTTTAAAAATGATAACGTTCTATTGACGGGTAGTATACATTATCCTCAGAAACATAATAATTTAACGTTTATCATGTTTGATGGTTGCCTGTCTTGTAATAATACGTTTTTCGTATTTTTAAACATAAGAACGAGTCGAGAGTGCCAAAAAGCAGTAAAGACACTAGTTTATTTATGCCAATGATTATTCAGTCCAATCGCGATACTACGAATAAGCATCGGACCTTGACGATTTTTCGTAAAATCGCAATTTTCGTAGAATCACATTTTTACTAATTTCGTTTTTGATACTACCGTGAATCGTCAATGTCGTAATATGTTATTATCGTGATATGTCAACGTTCAAAGAGTACCTGTTGCTACATACATAATATGGGACTGTTAAGAAAGGGAACGAAATTTCGATGTTTCCATTTTGTGTTTCAAATCTACAGTATCAATTACTCGTACATCAATTTGAAACGTAAATTTACATGTTGTCGCAAAATGGGCGCAACAAATGTAAATGAAATAATGAATCGAAAGAAAACAATACCACACATTTTAAGGTTACAAGAAAAATAATATGCTAACATAAATTCACATATTTTGGTCCGCCTATTGCCCTATGGTACAAAAGGCCAACAACGGCCTGAGGTACAAAAGGCCAACAACGGATATTTCTCAAGGACGTGCGAAAACACATGTCAGACGGAGATGCTTTAAATCGCAAGTTTATTTCACTGTAAATTAGGTAAAGAGACTGTCATAACCCTTCGCTTAACTGCATTTATCGTTAAAACGCATTTCGTTCGAACGCTTGTTTTTCATATTAAATGAACAAGATATATTTACGGGACCGGCCATTCTTCCGTAGTACACCATCATTTCGTTAAATTGCGATTAGTAGCAGCGCGAATAGACTGTAATTTCTAAATCTCTATTTCCAGTGACGAAACAATATGCAAAACAGCAGCGGAGTTTTTTACTTGGTTCTTGGGTTTTAATGTTATGTATGTTTGTTTGCTTTTGCATGAAAAATTGTCGATTGTTGATGGGTGCATTGAAGCTAATTTTCCAAGTAAACTTGTACTAGCTTGTTAATATGAAACTTGTTGGGGCAAGTTTAAAGTAAGTGCACCCATGGTTTTCGTTAATTGATCGTGTTTTTAATGATCATGTTATATACCACGTTGTTTTTCCTATCTACTTTTTATCTGAGCGAGAAGGTTGTGTTTTCTGGATGTGATCATTCCTGTTAGGCATATTTAAATTCAAATTGTTTAAAACAATGTATCTGTCTGCATCGTCCAGTTTTTATGAGATTAATTTAAAAATTAACAGAATTAAATGCGACATGAATATTTTCACGTTTCTCATAAACGCGGCCGTGAATTGAAAGGAAGGCTACATAAATGATGCTCTATAGCTCTCTGCATTTATGGTCATGAACTGAAGTATAGTTAGTCGTTTTGCTGACCTATTCTTTGTTTACAAATATTTCTATATAAATCTTGAAAAAGAACGTAGAAGAAGCTTAAATGAGTTTTTACCATATGGGTCATTGTAGTTTTGATGATTCAACTCCACGTACTTCGGTCTTAGTACATCAAGTATCCAATAATTTCGCATAACGGTTCAACTGGATGACATGTATGTTTGAATGCATGTGTATTTAATTTTGTTAAGAACATGTTGTCTTTAACTTTATGTTAATTAACCAAGAAGTGTTTACCTGTATTAAATGTTTGCCACTGACCGCTCTTGGTCGTAAACTCCTGCAAAATTTGTTATTGATCATTGTTTGTGATGTAGTTTTAAAAAAAGGCATAATATAGCTATATAGGTATCTGTTTCTTTTATCCTGTCATCGTGTTCTTGCTGATTTTGAGTACTCGCCCCTTTGGCTTTGCAGTGCTATAAGCATTTAATGTTTTAAATTGTTTGTGTTTTTGCATTCAACATTGTTAGGCTGATAATTAGGTTGGAGTTATTTCACCTAGAAAACTTGTACTTGTTTGTTGATATGAGAACCTGTTGGGTGCAAGTGTGAGGATGGTGCACCCTAAAACCTGTTTCAAACCCCCGGTTGCAAATTTGGACACTGACCGTTCCACGGCGATAACCCTTCGGGTTCGCACTTTCGTTAATTGGTTGTGGCGTCTATTTTGAAACTGATTAATTTTAAAGTCACGCTCTTCTTTCCTCTCTACTGTTTGACTGTGTGAGGAGGCTGTGGCTGCTTGATGTGGCCATTCCTAATATGCATAATTCATAAAATGTATATACTGTTTGGTTTAGAGTGTAGGCTGTTTTTGTAGAATATGTAAACGAAACAAACCATTTAAGGAATTTCTTTAAACAATAAACTCAACGACAGTTATTATAAAATAAAAACTGCATTGAAAACTCTACTAAAAAAGAAATTGATAAATATAAAATGTTTTTGCGTTAAGCGTCAAACCAGTTCAATATTTTTAAAACCGAACACGCACCGATATGTGTCTGAATATGTTACTCTTGAGTTTTAGAATACACACAGAAAACTGGCGAAACAGAATGCAATTCTCGAGATGACATATAAGTTTGAGCGTCTAGTTTTGAGAGAATATAAAAGTATATACAGAACACAGAAGTATTTTTACAGATGTGTGCAACTTGGTATTGCAAAGAGTAAGACACATAAACGTTTTCCCTAACATAGTTTAAAGTGTTAAATGATTGCGAAGACGATGATGATGAGTTGGAGTAGGCAACAGCGAAAAAAGGAGGTGAATCAAAATAACAACTTGATCTTTATCATAATTAGAGTTTCATAATATTCGATCGTTTTGGGGGGTATTAAATAATGTTTTTCGTTCTATTATTGTAGATGTGACATCGACTACTGCGACATTTACTTCTAAGAACAACACCAACTTAATTATTATACTTGTTTGTGTGTCAGTTTTCGCCGGCGCCTTTGTCATAGACCTGAATGTTGCTACATGACTGCACATAAAGATTTATAGAAGATATACTTTAGATATAAGTAGAGATATTTTTGTTGACATTGCTTATTTGTAATCTCACGGTATTTGAATTTAGTATTTGAATTTAGTGTTTATTTAATATTTACCTCTGTGGCATGCTTTACTTTAATAAAGAAGCATGTTTTTTTTTAACCTGCTGAAATCTTCTAACAAGTTATCTTCCTACACTATTTAGTGCACTTTTTACACATTTTCATTTGCTTAACACTGCTCAAATGTTTGGTCAGAATCATGTCTAAATCAACTAAGTGTTTCTCATACTTATGTTTCTATTGCATACAAATATGTTTAGGAAGATGTCACACATGTTTGAAAAATCAATTTTAGGGATGTTTGGATTTGTTTAAGGGACAAAAGTGAGACTTGAACACATCTATATATATAATTAACTTATACAAATTAAAAAGCATTTACTTACATAAAACTTGTGTTTCATCCCATATGAAACTCTTTTCACTATTGAATGTAAAAACGTTAGAAATATACATCTTCAGTCTTTAAATGTTTAAAGAAGTGGTTCAAAAATTGCAGCAACAAAAATGGAGTACATTGTGATCTTTTTTCCGTATTCTCTCACTAAAACATGCTCTTATACGAACGTGTTTTATACTTTTCTTCCTTTGTTACAGTGACGGGCAAAAACATAATGGTGAAACCGCAGCCATCTTGGATATTTTTCCAATAGGAACTGCCACCTTTTAAAATTTACAAACCTTTTTTCCTTAAATCATATTTTGAATACGACATTGTTACACTAATATTTAGTCATATGCCCCATTAAGCTAATGATTGACGTTATTATCCACTTTGGAATAGGCATAAACAGACGTTGTATATATGCACTGGGAATGTCCATCCAATTATTCTGAATGTTCACGAAAAGATCTTCATTGCTGTGAATAAAATGGTGTATGTATGCTACTGTCTCTTTGATGTACAGCCCAATGTTTTCAATTTGTTTAAATCTTTTGTATTTTTCTGAAATGATTTTTGTCACTTTTACTAATGTATCAACACCGTGCCAACAAATACATATCGTAACTTAGAATGTTCTTTTTGCTGTTGACGATCCCTCTTTCGCTACACATACACTGTTATTACAAATAAAACCTTTTTTTTCACCTGAAAAAAATAACCTTATCAATGCTGTCACTTACTGTCCACCTTCAATTTTCTAAACATCACGACAAACGTTTTGTTTTTGATTTCCTGATTACCTCCCTGATCACAAAACTTTTTTGTCTTATAACTCTTCTATTTCTACCTTCTCTTTTCTAAAAACCACAACAAACGTTTTTCATGTTTACCTCCCTGATCACAAAAATGGTTGTCTTAAAACTCTTCTATTTTTTTTTATTCAAACTATTTTAACTGTACGCTTTAACACATGCCTTTCTCTGATTTGATTGAATTTTGATGTTAAAAGTTAGATACGCTTCATCTGCCGGTTATCCCGGTTTGCTAAAATCTTTAGTATCCACTTCTCTTCTTGTTTTAAACTGAACCACATTCTTGAAACATGTTTACAATATTTGAAATCGTCATAAAAGGAATATTTTATTTACTTAATCTGCCACACAATATATGCACTCTCTGGTATAAATGAATGTTACTAATGTATTTTTATTTTGCATACAGTACGACACGTTAGAAAAGTAAAGAAAAAAAGTTAGACCTAAAATTACTTCAGATTCTATTTACATAAATTCACAAAAACTAAGCAATACAAAAATAATATTAAATTCCCAGATGAGTGTTATGATACTGACAAGAAAATGGTGTGTACTTTGTAAAGAACTTTCAACTACTAAAAGAGAAATCAATACTTGTCATCCGTTTACGCGACCAGGAAGCGACCTGGAAATTGGAGGTCAAACACACTTTTACTAATATCTTACAAACTTTACATATGTAAGTCACGAGGACACAAGACAGTGTTGTTAGTATCATATTACTCATGTGAGCATTTCAAATAATGTTTTGTGTTGTTTAGTTTTTGAGAATTTATGTAAATAGTTCAGGTAATTTTTAGATCTCGCTATTTTTCTTCACTGTTCTAACGTGTGTTACCATATGCAAAATAAAGATACATTAGTAACACTCATTTGTGCAAAGTTTCATTGAATGGCATTTTGCCGTTATTGAGATTTTGATAATTTTCTTTTTATCGTGGTAAGCCCTTAACATTCTAAGAGCGCTAGTCATTTTACTGCCTTTCCTACCCATGTTTGTTTTTAAACAAATATCACAAACAAACGCAATATATACATAAAATGATAATCATAAAATTATGACGTAATAAAAATCAATTTTATCAAAGTGAGAAAAGCCTTTAAACAACAAGTACAGATTGAGTCCCTTTTTCACCAATAATTTTTTAATGTTACAGTATATCCAGAATTCACGCAATCCATGTTGTTTTCATAAAAAAGTAATATATTCATATCAGGAATCGCCACACTCACAAAACACAGCCTCCCAACGCAGCGAAAAAGAAGAGAGGAAGAGAGAGGAAGAGCATTTTTGTTATAAGTATGTCAATTCAAATAGGATGCCACAAAACAACTAATGAAAAAGAGAACCTTTTGGGATACCGCCTTAGAACGGTCAGTGTCAAAACAAATTGCCCCAACCTGTTGGGGCAAGTGTGAGGTTGGTGCACCCTAGAACCTGGTTTAAACCTCCAGTGGCAATTTGATTTGCCACTGACCGTTCCAATGCGGTAACCCCTCGGGTTCTCATTTTTGTTCATGCTCTCTCCCTCTCTCTCTCTCTCTTCTTTACTGTGTGGGGAGGCTGTTTTTTCTGAATGTGGCGATTCCTGATATGCATAGTTTCCCTTTTTTAAAAAAGACTAAATTTAGCAACTACCCCAGGTTAAATAATAAACCTGTCAAGTGTTAATTGAAGACGAAAAAGCAACACTTATTAGAGCGATTAAGTGTTATATCATATTGACAATTGTTAAGAAGGACACATCCAACAAATATTTGCCTTGCACTTAAAAACCATTTACCAACGTTTTGCCTGACACACATTTACAGTTTTCAGGATGCATCTTTTTGTACTGGAGATAAAATATGTTCGGCGTGAGATTTAATTAAAGATATTACTGTTGCGATTATAAATCAAAGGTTTGTCATACGTAATACTAAACAAAACATGAATATGACAAAATCTCTTACTATATTTAGAAGAAAACATTTTTTGTGGAAAGTCTACCATCCAATGACGATGCAATTTAGTATCACACTCTGGTTTCATGTTTTTTAGTCTGCCCGTTTATATGCATTATCAGTTATCGGTTATTACCGTAACGGTAATTGTAATATATTTTTGATTAATATTATTGTTGACCGTTCCATTAGTAAGGGCTGTAATTTTATATCTGGATACTCAGTAGATATAAAATGGGGTTTTTGGCCCACCCTGCGGCGATTTTTAACAATAGCCTCTACCAAATATAACAAAGAACTCTACCGTTTATAACAATGGCCTCTACCGTATATAACAATGCCTCTACTACTAGATTGACAATAGGGGGATTAAACAGGTATAATGTAATCATTTAAAATAATTTTAAATTAAATGAAACTCATTTGAAAATGAATTATTATTATTATTATTATTATTATTATTATTATTATTATTATTATTATTATTATTATTATTATTATATTTTAGCTGATAAATGCGATTATTTTAGCAGATAAATGCGATAAAAGGATTCACTTTTATTTACAACAAAAACGCATCGAAGTGAGCTTTGAAAATACTCATGTAAGTGAGCTTTATTCACTCTTCTATCCTTTTAATTTATGAAATGGACTCTCTTGTATATCGATTTAATCCAGTTCATCTATTGTGGTGTTTTGCAGAAATTTATTAACTGAATCCTGAACTGTGCGTAGACCCAGAGCAGACGGCGCGGATCTACAGATCATAGCATTTAAACGGGGTGCAACTCGACGTTTTAAACCAGAAAACGACTCGTTTTAAATATGATCATTTAAATGAAATAATTTAAAAACGGGCTTCACTTCTCGAACGAATGCTGTAAGAAAGCATGGCATACCAAACTGAAAGCTCGGAAGTTGCCGAAAGCAAAAAGAGGTGTATGATGGAATTTGCCTTGCATTTTTAATCTATTGTGCACAGGAGTGTTTATTAACTGAATCCTGAACTGTGTGTAGACTCAGAGCAGACACAAACATCGGGATCAGCTTATCTTTTTATTATTATTATTGTAGCAGATATTACAATAATAGCATTCACATTTATTTACAACAAAAACTCATCGAAGTGAGTAGTAAAACTCTCATTGAAGTGAGTTTATTCACCGTTAAATTTATGAAATGGTTTCTTCTTAACGTTTTATTGCAGTATTAAATAACGGATGCGTGTACACCACCTTCTAAAAATGTAAGGATTTTATTCTAAATGTTACTATCACAAAATAGTTTATGCGTTTTCTTCATCAAATAGTGCATTCTTGTTTCTTATTCTTAATAAATAATCAACTATTCCTAATTCTGAAACTATATTCATTTTTTCTTAAATGCTCAAGTTTTAATTCACAACTCAGATGCAAAACTTATTAAATTAGAATTTATAAATATTTTTGACTGTAAGAATAGAAGAATCGTTTTCACTACGTTATTCACATATTTAACATGTTTAGTATAAATCATAAATATTTGCGACTGGCGCTTGAAGAATCAGTATGTTATTCAAATATTTAAGAAGCCGCAATATTGTGCCTTAATCCTCGCAGTGAAATGTGGTCGGGTGTAATCTTGTACATAAATAACAACTTTCGCAAAAACTATTCATACGAATTCTTGAGCATACAATGAAACAAATTTTATCATTCATACATTCGAATCAGCTTATCTTTTCTTCGATTCCATTACAAAAGTTTCATTTTCATGTAGCATTTATCCTCGGTGTTACAATCCCTGTCATGTAGGTATTAAGTGTTATTTAATGTATCTCAAGTACGTGTATGCGAGAGCTAAAAGTTTTTCCGCGTGGATTGACGCAATAATTAAGTAATTATTATTCTTGTCCAGTATAATCAAACCTAGTGAAGTGTTTGTTAAGGTATGACCATCCTAATGAATACCTATATCAAGAAGAGTATCCAAGGGAGGTAACTAAAGTAGTAAGTTAGTATAGATTTCTATCACCCAGGAGGACCGGGGTTCAAATCCCACTGGAACCTAATTTTTTTTGTAAGCCTAGAGCTTAAATAATTGGCATATTTCTTTTTTTTCCTGTATAATTCTGTCATTGAATATAAAATTCTCATGATTAAAACTAAAATAAGCAAAATAATCAAGATTAAAGGGGTTTTCGCTATCAGAATAGTGTTTATTCAAGTCATCAATTTGAAAATTTCTAAAACTGGACGGTAAACTTCTCTGAAATTTTGTATAAATTTTGTTTAAGGTATATAGTTAAAAAATGGTAAATTTTTGTATATTGCACCAATCAGGATTTTGCACAATTTTCATTAATTTAGTCTCGTGAAATATAAAAAAATGCATTTTAAAAATTTATTTGGTCAAAAAATGTCATTTTAAGATAAATTATGTATTTATATATTATATCTTAAATTGGTTTAGTGAAATATAACATATTTTGGATAAACTGTAAAAAATAAGGGTTGAATTTATCAATAACAAAAAAATTTGTCACCGATTAAAGAATTTGGATACTTTCACGTTTTTTCTCACTTTTTTAAATAAAAAAAGCTAAAAATCTCAAAAACTACACGGTGAAAATCATTAAAATTTTGCATACAAGTCAGTGGTATGAAGCAGTTGATGAAAAAATAATCAGATGTTGGATTCTTAATAGTGCCCATTAGGATGGTCATACCTTAAGTGGATTGACGCAATAATTAAGTAATAGTTAATCCAGTCCGGTATCTTTAATTTCAGTGAAGTAGGCGTTAAGTCAAATTAAGTATATCACAAGTATGAGTAAACAGGATAAGTTTTTATGTACTTGTCACTCATTTCACTTCAACTATCGAAAAAGCGACGCCCTTTCAGCATTTTTAGCGAATGAAAACCTAGGATGAAGTGTCGTGACAACATTTTTTGATTTGGGTTAAATGCTCTAATTTTATAACTTTAAGATCATTGCTACAGAAAACATCCGTGTGAAAACAACTACAATTATCATTATTAAATTACTTTAAAGTGAAAAACACGTCGTGTTAAAGAAAAAATTGGAATTAATAGAGACTCGTGCGCGAATATATTGAAGGTATGTATAGTATTTTAGTTCAAATATTTCTGATTTTTATATTTATCATTTGCATCTACTCCAAACAGAAATGATTAATTCTTTATATCGATCGAAGATAAAGATTGTTAAATTGTGCCCACTTGACATACGTTTGCAGATATTACAGTAATTTTTTATATCAATTGAAGATAAATATTGTTAAAATGTATGCGCTTGAAATTGCAGATATAACAGAGAATTAAGCTTTAATTTTCTTATTTATTTTGTAGAAATTAAAAATGGAATGCCAAACATGTGGAAAGAAATTCGCTAATGCTTGGAACCGTGACAGACATTATTCTTCTGTTCATGGTGATGACAAATACACATGTGACGTATGCGACAAAACATTTACACAGAAATCAAGTCTAAAAAGACACCAAAAGACCCGATGTCAAAAGCAGGAACCGCAAAATAATTGTCAGCAGCAACAGCAGCTACAACAACAACAGCAACAACAATATCATCAGCAGCTGCAACAATATCGGCAGCAACAACAACAGCAACATGCACAACAACAACAACAGCCACCACCAGAACAGCAACAACAACCATCCCAACAAGAACAACAACAACCACAACAACAACCAGAAGAAGCAGTGCAACACAGAACAACTGAGCAAATTGCCATTAACAATGGACTTCGTACTGTTACCATTTTTCCCAATGACGTAGATAAGTATGATTTACTTATATTTTTTGCGAGCACTAAAAACGAAATTATTGAAATTATTAGGAATGATTTAAATATAAAAAGAGGTGTAAAATTCAATCTAAATGTTCAGGTCAAATTTTATAAAGAAAAAGACGGTAGAAGAATGTATTCTTCACCGCATTTTAGATCTAAATATCAAATTGTTCTCCCTCATGATACGGAAATTGATTTGTCAGAAGCTCACCAGAAAATCTTTCAGTCTTTCGAAGCTTTCGTGCGTGAGGGGTCGGGGTGGATTCTGGATGAAATTTTGAAAATGGATGTTAATATTGCGCGCTACGTTCCTTTACAGGGACGTAGCTACATCCCGACTCCTCCCGCGTTGAGACAGAAAAACTGTCTAATCAATGTACAAAACGATGATAATAAGTGCTTTTTATGGGCAGTTTTATCGGCCTTAAAAAGATTTGATCGAAACTCGTACAGAATTTCAAAGTACGAGCAATTTGAAGGGGAGTTGAATATGACCGGGATCTCGTATCCCGTTCAGATTCAACAAATATCAAAATTTGAAATGCAGAATGACATCTCCATCAATCTGTATGGATATGATGAAGGTGAAGTATTTCCATTACGCATTTCAAATGTTGATCATCCCACGAAAATTGACTTGTTGCTCTTGCGGGATGGAGACAAATCTCATTATGTTTGGATAAAGAACTTGAGCCGATTTCTCAGTCATTTAACCGACCATAATGGGGCCGCATATTACTGTCCATACTGTCTTCATCGTTTTAGTACACAGTCTCTGTTAAATGAACATGTTGTTTTATGTAAAAAACACGAAGCTCAAAAAATAGAAATGCCCGATGAAAAGAGCGACATCTTGTGTTTCAAACAATTTAAATATCAATTGAAACAACCATTTAGAATTTATGCCGATTTCGAGTGTTTTCTCGAGCCAATTGAAAACTCTGATGCGAATACTTCTGCATCAACCCTCACGCACAGGCACGTGCCTTCCGGTTTTTGTTATATGGTGGTAAGTGAACAGGAAGATTACTGTAAACCCCCTGTGGTTTACAGTGGTCCGGATGTCATAAAGCATTTCATCGAGTGTCTCATGATCGAAAACGAGGAGATCGAGGAGATCCTGAGCACACCCGCTGAAATGATTTATGATGATCAAGCCCAACATGATTTCCGAGGTGCCACTTACTGCCATATATGCGAAAAGCCGTTGGGTGCTGACCGTGTGCGTGATCACTGTCATCTAACGGGGCGATTCCGCGGTGCCGCCCACTCCTACTGCAATCTGCAATATAAAATATCTAAAACGGTCCCAGTCATATTTCACAATGGAAAGAACTATGACTCCCACTTTATCATCCGAGAGTTAGGACAATTTGAAGAAAAGAACATCTCTTGCATTCCCAACAACATGGAGAAATACATCTCCTTCACGGTCAATAATCTCGTGTTCTTAGATTCGGTTCAGTTTATGAACGCTTCTTTGGATACATTGGTCACAAATTTAAGCAACAGTGGAGGGCTGTCACGGTTTAAGCACCTGGTCAAACACACCGAAGAGGGTAAGGCGAGCTTGCTTTTACGCAAGGGCGTCTTTTGTTACGAGTACATGACAGGCCCCGAGAAGATGCTCATGAAAAACTTGCCTCCTAGAGAAGCGTTTTATAGTTCTCTGACAGAGGAAACTGTGTCGGAAGAGGACTATCAATATGCTCAGGAGATATGGCGGGCTTTTGATGTGCAAACTCTCGGGGAATATCATGACCTCTACCTCAAGTGTGATACGCTCCTGTTGGCGGATGTTTTTGATGCCTTCAGAGAGATTTGCTTTACCAATTACGGCCTCGACTGTCTACATTTCATCACTTTACCTTCCATGTCGTGGCAAGCTTGTTTGAAAATGACTGGGGTTCAATTGGAACTTCTCACGGACCCCACCATGTATAACTTTTGCGAAGATATGATGAGAGGCGGAATAAGCTCCATCAATCTTCGTCACTGTCAAGCCAATAACAAGTACATGCCCGACTATGACCCCGAAAAAGAAGACAGTTTCATTGTCTACCTCGACGCTAACAATCTGTACGGGTACGCCATGTCCGAGCCCCTGCCCGTGGGCGATTTCCAATGGTTAACAGAGGAACAGGTCAAACACTTTGATTTAAGTCGAATAGCTAATTACACAGAGACAGGCTTTATCCTCGACGTCGACCTGGCCTATCCCCCTGAAATCCACGATGCCCACAACTCCTACCCCCTATGCCCCGAAAGATTGACAGTGAATGATTCCATGCTGTCCGACTATTCGAAGACTCTTTATCAATCGTTGTTTCCCGAAAAGTTTAAAGAGTCTGGGAAACCTTTTGTGTATAAATCCACGCCCAAACTCATCCCCAATTTAATGGACAAGACAAATTACATCCTTCACGGAAAAAATTTGCTTCTGTACCTTAAATTGGGGATGAAGCTGTTACGCATAAACAGAGTTCTGACCTTTGCCCAGAAACCCTGGATCAAACAGTACATTGACTTTAACACCGAAATGAGAAAGAACGCTAAAAACGCTTTCGAAAAGGACTTTTTTAAATTGGCGAATAACGCCATTTTCGGCAAAACTTTGGAAAACGTGCGTAAGCACCAAAGAGTGGAGCTAATCTCCACTTCAAAAGAACGAAAAATGAATAAGCTCATAGCCTCCCCCGCCTTCAAATCCTTCCAAATTTTCAACGAACATTTGGCGGCCATTCATATGTTGAAAACGAAAGTCAAACTGAATAGACCTGTGTATTGCGGGGTGTCTATCCTTGACATTTCGAAATGGCTCATGTATCATTTTCATTACGATGTTATGAAGCCAGTGTACGGTGACAAGGTAGAGGTCTGTTTTAGCGATACAGATAGTTTGTGTTATTTTATTAAGACAGACGATCTGTATGCGGATTTCGCCACAAAATTCCCAGACGTTTTCGACTTTTCGGATTACCCTCAAACACATCCTCTTTATAGCGTCAAAAACAAAAAGAAACTGGGGTATTTTAAGGACGAACACAACTCACACATTGTGCGTGAGTTTGTAGGGCTAAAACCAAAAATGTACAGTATTTTGGCCGAAGATGGGGAGAAGAAAACTGCAAAGGGGATAAAAAAGAGTGTCATTAAGAAATCTCTCACCCATCAACGCTATAAAGAGACTTTGTTTGGGGAAAGATCTTCAGTCGTACACATGACCCAGATCAGAAGTCATTCGCATCAAGTGTATACAATTCATTCATCAAAAACTGGACTTTCGCCTTTCGACGATAAGCGCTACATTTTCAATGACAAGGTGTCGACCTTTTCATACGGGCATTATAAACTTAAATAAGTCAAATTATTGTTTCCATTTTAACCAAAATATTTTGTGAAGATGTATTTTTACTCCGTGTTTACGGAATTATAACAAAACTGCAAAATTGCAATAAATTAAAATCCATTATTTTAGATTCTTGGCGTAGTGCTAATAAAATATATTTCACCATTTAAATTATAAATGCATGCATATTCTTTCTGATGAGCTTCTGACAAACGGTCCCCTTCAAAGTGCTCGCAAATGATATGTGTAAATCATATTTATTTATTTATTTATTTATTTATTTATTTATTTATTTATTTATTTATTTATTTATTTATTTATTTATTTATTTACCGAAAGTGTCTTATAATCTTGAAAACGTGTGCAGATCATGACATTGTGTATAATGTGTACAAATTTTATTTTATGTTTTATCAAAGACACTATAATTATTATTATTGTTGTTGCAAATGATTGTTAAACCTTGTAAATTTCTTATGTTTTCACCCATTGTTATTACTCTGTATTGTTCAAGGTGATTATCTTGATCACGGGCGTGACAATTACAATCTAGAGGGGGGAATTGGCAAATCATGCGTTACATAGTGTGATGATGATAATAAAAAGTGCTGTTTATTTTAACTTTTAAAGAAGATTCACCACACGATAATGTCGTTAGTGTTTAAATGCGCAATATATCTAAATAAAATGTCATGAATTTTTATATTGTCTTTTTATATTATTCTAAGAAAATACACGAAGACCCTCAAACAGTTTGATATATATTTACAACTAGCATAATGTACAAATTTACAACGGGTTTCATAAATACATTGAAAAACAAATAAACAATGATTAAATTACACAAGAAAATGTCAGTATTGTTTCCAAATTTACAACGGGTTTCGTAAATACATTGAAAAACAAATAAACAATGATTCAATTACACAAGAAAATGTCAGTATTGTTTCCACTTTAGTTTTTTCTTAGGTCTAGTACTGGGAATTATAGTTTTTCTTTGAATCGGCATCCATTTTGAAATATGTGTTTCAACTTCCGGTTGCTCATCGGGCAGTGTCTGTGGTTCAGTCTGTAGGCCAACACTTGAAACGGTTACGGGTTCTTTGAAATCATGACTGGGTTGCCGCGATAGAATTTCAAACTTATCTTTGGGCACCAACACTAGTTCGTCTGTACTCATGATAGAGACTTTAAAGCCGCCTTCAAGATATGAGGAAGCACTTCCGATATTTGTTGTAGTTGACGAAGTTTTTGTCCCCTTTTAACTTTCTTTTCCGCAATTTGTCTGATGGATTTTTTGTAGCGAACCAATAATTTCATTTGCTCTGTCGGCACTTTAAATGTTCCATCTAGAAAGTTGAAGATAATTGCGCAAATACTTCGCAGTTGCGAATCGTCTAACGTTTTCAATGCAGCTTTTCTCTGCAACTTGTTTGAAGCAATAATGAACTTTAACAGAGTCGTATGCGTCTTTATTTCCTTGATTCCCGCCATCATTTCACGTCGTCTATTATTTATACACGATTGTATCTTCACCAATGAAAATCTTTGTTCTCAATTGATATTTTTTGTCCGTATGTGGATTTAAATCCACGAGCAGGTAGCCATATGATAAACTCGTCGCTTTGTGAAATGCCGACATGATAGATGATGCATTTCCTTGAATCTGATGAGCAAATGTTTTCACCTGTGACACCGATCTTTTATTTGCCATTAACACAACATAATGAGCGTTTAATGAAATGTCCCTGGCAACTTTACCGCGCGGAAACAAGTTTTGAAGCAATATAATCGCAGTCATGTTATAGTGATGCACCAGTACAGTTACTAGATATTGCATGTCTTCGGAATTCATGACTGACATTTGCATGTCATCTAGCACAATAACAGAATGTTCGTTGTTACTTCTGGCCAATGTTTCCAAACTTTCCTTGCTCGGCATCCCTTTGTGCATGGTCAAATTGTCGATGCTTTGTTCCAAATTTGTATAGATCGGTTGCCATTCTTGGTAACAGTATAATATCTGTTTTGTTGTCTGGTCAAACATACCCGGTGCTTCGCTAAGAAGTCGATGAATAAATGTGCTCTTGCCCGACTGACTTGGTCCACAGACAACAATCGTTGTCGGTGTTTTAAAAGGCAACAGTGCCTTCGAAGTCCACCACTGTTGCTCCATATTAAGCGCAGTTGCTTTGAATTATGTCTCTCGCTTCGTTGATTTCAAAACACGAGTCGTATTCGCAGAACGCAATGACCGTGACCGACTCTGTTAAAGGTTGTCCGAAATAAGCTTGAAGTTGAACATGCCCCGCCTTTTCCAGAGATCTGAATGGTGCACTGGCATATGGTTGCAAGCTAAATGCGTACAGAGCATATCCTTTTTGAATGTCACCTATCGCGAATGGTATGGCGTCGTCTTTCTGCCATTTCCCGCTGACGTCATACAGGGTGGAGAGAGATAGCACGCCGTCTCCAGTTTGCAATTTAAGCGGCTGTCCGTGCACGTTCTCACCGTTAAGCGTTACGCCAATTTGATTCAGATTGTAATACTTAAAATTAAACGGATTCCTGTCTAATGTTCCGACACACGCAGCGGCATTCACGAACCCAATTATCATGCGTCTAGGGCACTTGCCTAGAAACATGTCTTCCCAAACAAATGATATCTGACCAGCTGGTATCGATGTAGATTTCACTTCGGATCTGATCAAAGGGTATTTCGCCGTAACCTTTTGAAGCGCTTTTGAATGACCGAGAAGCACGGCCATGTTTATCTTAACTTTGCACGCTTTGAAAATAACGTCTTCCAGTATGATTTGGAATTGTTTAGAAGAGTCGGCGTGCAATAAACAAAATGGAACTCGGTTTCTGTAAAGTTTTATGTTGACATCCACTCCGTTTAATATAAATCTGTTATTATTTGCAAACACATCTTCGTGCAGAAACCCTTCTAGTTCCACCGACTTGCTTTCGGCAAACTGACGCGATCTTTGATAAAATCCATAGTTCCCGCCATTAAAGTCCATAGATTCTAAAAATCCAGCCGTGTCTTTGTAAAAGCAGTGCGACTGAAGCTGGTAGTTCTGTGCGTCAGCCCCGTACTTCATGAATACGTTAAACAATGCCTTGTATGGGTATTTGTTGTCTGAAGATGTTATTAATTTTCCACCTAGGGACACATCAATTTGACTCCACAGGGTGTGCAGTAAGTTGTTTGACACCCCTACATCTACATCGTGTTCTAAAGGAGTTCCGTCGGCGTTCACAATTTTTAGCTTAACATAAAGTTTACTACGTCGCAGGTCTAAGTAGTCCGTTCCATTGCCCGAGATGTTGAATTCAATGGCTGCATCTTGACTCGTCAGTTGGCTTATAGGTCTGTTTTCAACGCAATATACTCTTTCAACTCCTGTTTGAACTGGTGGCAAAGTAAACAATGACAGTTCTTCTAGCTGTCCCTCGGTAAATGTTTCGTCGCTGCTATAAGACATTATTACTGTTTGCTGAACACGTCGATGTTGTCGCTGTGACGTTTCTTAACACTTTGTTTCTTCGGGTGAGTTTTCTTTCTTTTATTTCCTTTTTGTATCGCATCACGTTTAACTTCTGATTTGACTTGTTCTAGCGCCATTTGTGCCGGAGAGACCATTTTTATCTTCACGTCGTCATCTTGAACCACGTGACTGCTTCTTCGGTTTTCTATCGGTATGAGATATTCCCCGCCCCGGGCATGCGTGTTGTACGAGATTGGTCGGCTATCCAATTTTCCACTGACCATGTCGTCGTAAAATTGTTCCCACTTTTTCACGTCGGGTGCATAAAGCATTTTCCTACTCATTGCTCTTGGAATAAAACTGACAAAGTCGCGGGACCCTTTAAAAATGTAGCCGGTCGATTGTCTTTATCTCTTATATCAAACTGTATAGTGTTCACGTTTCTGATAACTATCGGAATGTAACACAGTGTAAAAAACTGAACTGGTTTGTCTGAGAAAGAAGGAATCCAGCGCAAAAGCGAGGTTGTATTTCCTCCAACAACAGTTCCCGCACAGATACTAGAATAAACGTATAATTGTTCATCTTTTAAATCGTTATCGCAACAGAACTCCAGCAGCGCCATTTTCCATCGACCACTTTGATTTAAAGGAGACGCGATCTGAACTTTAAACGAATATGATTGGTTATCTAAAAATATGTCTTTGTTATCCGTGCTTTTGAACACACAGTACCGACTCATGTTTGCTCATCTGCTGGTTTTATGTCATCCGCATTAATCCATTCGTTGAACTTGGCCGGCCAGCCAATAAAGGATACGAGCCACTGCGTTTTTCCCTTGTGTCGCCTTTTTCTGATGAGCTGGTCAATTTCCCATAGGCTGTTTTGATCTTTTTCGACTCTCTGAAGTTCGCTGCTGTAAAAAGATCCTTCTATCGGCTCATTGTGAAAATCAACCAGGTAGTACACCGGAATGTTTTGCTTATAGCGTCTCGATGCTACTTTAAAAATTTCAGATGTCCATTTTTGTTGGTAATCTTTCCTGAAGACGGTCTTCAAATGCGAAATTCGCACAAGAGCACCCAATTTAAATCTGAATTGAGGTCGATTTTGTTTCGATTGGACAATCTTAGGTTTCTGATGTCCCATTTTCACGGTGTCGACGTACAGTTGTTCCCATAATCGAGACTCATTTGTTGCATCAACATCGGCAGGCGCCATGTTTCCCAGCGATGAATGAGGAGAGTGATTGTAATTGGATACTAAATCTTGTAGTACGTCGATGTATCGGTATGTCTTTTTGCTTCGGAAATATATAAACATCATATTTCGCAAAGTTCTTATAAAGCGTTCGGCATAGTTTGCCTTTGTTGAATTCTTTGTGCTGAAATAGTAGACATTGTTTGTTTTCAAAAACTTCTTCACGTATTGATTGCGAAATTCTGAGCCAGGATCGGATCGTATAGTCCTCGGACGAACTCCGTTTGCAAAAATAGTTTTTAAAGCACCCATAACACTGACTGCCCTTTTATCTAACAGCGGCTGCACATAGGCATATCTTGAAAATACATCAATGGCCACTAAAAGATGAATAACATTGTCATTGTTCTTTTTTAAATTTTCTACCGATGCTAGATCAACATCCCACATATCATTCAATCCACCCACTATCACTCTGTTTCTTTTAAATTTATGTTTTGCCGGTCGCTGTAAGCTGTAAGCGTCTTGTTTCTGTAACCATCTTTTTATTTTGTGCAATCCAATTTTGTATTTTCCTTCTTGCCGTACAATATGATACAATTTTTCGGATCCACTAAATGAGCCTGTTCTCTTTGGATCATAAAACAGTTTACTTAAGTAGGTCTCCATGTTCCGAGCGCGTGTTTGTTACTGTTCCAAGGAAGGCTACCGCTAAATGACACGGATCCAATATTAGTCCGTTTATTTAAAGTCACATTGTCCTGTGGATGAGGAAATGGGCTCCTCCCAACCATTCTTAAATATAAACACTGCGGTGACCACTTCATGTGCTCGGACCATGCATTGTCCGTGCTAAGCCACTGGCATAAGCGAACATTACAACAAAAACATTTCACGATATCTCCCACCCCAGTATAATACATTCCAGCCTCTGCCAGCTCAGATTTTGACGGCGTGATTTGATTCGGCCAACACTTGAATGTCTCCAAACGATCTTCATACATGCAGTATTGTGGTGAACTAAAGCACGTTTTAAACATTTCATTTGCCATGTTGGGATTTTAACACCGAACAACAGAGAAAAATAGACTCCTTCAGTTCGCAGAGCTCTTGGAGAAAGTCTTCAGATAATGATAGGTTTCGTCTACCTTTACTTAAACATATCGATAATTTATCCCGACGTCTTACTACCAACACAGAATAATCATCCTTTAAAGTCATTACCACTTTACATTTTCCCTTGAATTTAACTTCACCTACTTGATTAGAAGGTCGTGGAAGCGTCTTGTCCATATCTAGCATTGCTTGAGCCATTGCAGTATGTCTACTCACAGTTTGAATACAGCGGCGAATGAACAGCAATGTTTTTGCGCGCAAAAAGTGGCGAAAAATCTGGTGACGTTCGGGGCGCAGATTGTTGCGATTTATATCGTGATCTTAACGTCAGTCATCAATCTAAGTCTAAGCAGTCCGCATCAAGAGTTGTGGTTGATACTTTTGAGTAGCTGTTTAGGATATGTTCTTCCAAATCCTGGTGTAAAATACAAAAATATGGCGAGACTGACGAACAATGACGACCTAGAAAGACGATCGGTGTAGTCCAATCAAATTTCGGAATAAAATGAGTTTCCATGACAACATAAACAAAACAAGGGATTAAACGAACTTCTGTTTATATTGCTTACAAAGAGATTGCATCATGAGTGTGTCATTTTGTTTTCAAACAAAGCAAACGCTCACCAGTCGCGACGACATGTCTGGACTTGCCCTATATAACTTTTGTTCAAATAAATACGTTTCAGTACACAGTTTCTTTTTAATCCTTCAACATTGCCGAATTAAACATAATGGCGACCTAACACATTCAAAAGACGACGTCAAATGCCGGCGAGAGAAAAAGTGCAGAAAAGAAATACTTTAACCCGCGACTTATGCTGCAGATTGGAAAGGAACTTTACGTATATGATAGCGTATGGGATGGTGAAAAATACATTCATATAAGAGAGCTACATTTTGAAGATGGAAAGCCTTATCCAACCAAGAAAGGTGTCGCGTTCCCTTTGACAAGATTTGCGGAGTTTGCGGAGCAGTTTTCGTCGATTGCTGAGGTCATTGATAAATATGATCATAAACAAGCTTCACTGTGTGTTCACTTGGGAGGAAATTGGTATGTGTCGATACATCAGGGTTATCCTGTCGTCAACATCCGAAAATATTGGTTACCAGAAGATGCAACGTGCGTGGTTCCAACGAAGAAAGGACTTGTGTTGACATTTCAACAATTTAATCAACTTCAAACAAATGTGACAATCATACGAAATATTGTGCCGGAACTGTCTTTTAATATTCAATGCTATAAACGCAGAGACCATGTTGCACATTTGTGCTCAGAATGCAATCCTAATGCAAATTTGTACACATGATTGACTATTTGTTTCTCTGTTAAATATGTTTTCAATAAAGAAAATAAAATAATTAATGTTGTTATTTTTGTAATAAGGGTAAAAATTTAAAACAACGAGTGTTTGATTTCAAGATTTAATGTATAAAATATTGCACGGATTAATAAAGAACTTGATTTTTACACACATTTTAATGCATACAAATGAGACAAGTTAATAATATTTCAACAAAATCTGTGTTCCAGTTTTATCAAACGACGTGCCATCCAAATTATGTTATGTTTCCAAGAGTCAGTTTTCATCATAGTTTCACGCCAGTCCTTGTTCAAAAATGTCTGCATAGGTTTATTCACAGTGTCTTTGTACACAGATTGAATCGACCCTTTCCACTGTGTCAGCAGCTCTTCCTCATCTAAGGATTCTAAGGCTTCGTGACCGTAATAATCGAGTCGTTCTTCTGCGCTCAGCATAATGCAAGAATGTTCTCGCTGAGATGGGTGGTCTATTTCGCAACCATAGCAGCGACGCGTTGCGATACTATTTGCATTCTCTATCACAGCCTGTGCGTAACTAAAGTGCAAGGCAAATTCCATCATACACCTCTTTTTGCTTTCGGCAACTTCCGAGCTTTCAGTTTGGTATGCCATGCTTTCTTACAGCGTTCGTTCGAGAAGTGAAGCCCGTTTTTCAATTATTTCATTTAAATGATCATATTTAAAACGAGTCGTTTTCTGGTTAAAACGTCGAGTTGCACCCCGTTTAAATGCTATGATCTGTAGATCCGCGCCGTCTGCTCTGGGTCTACGCACAGTTCAGGATTCAGTTAATAAATTTCTGCAAAACACCACAATAGATGAACTGGATTAAATCGATATACAAGAGAGTCCATTTCATAAATTAAAAGGATAGAAGAGTGAATAAAGCTCACTTACATGAGTATTTTCAAAGCTCACTTCGATGCGTTTTTGTTGTAAATAAAAGTGAATCCTTTTATCGCATTTATCTGCTACAATAATCGCATTTATCAGCTAAAATATAATAATAATAATAATAATAATAATAATAATAATAATAATAATAATTCATTTTCAAATGAGTTTCATTTAATTTAAAATTATTTTAAATGATTACATTATACCTGTTTAATCCCCCCTATTGTCAATCTAGTAGTAGAGGCATTGTTATATACGGTAGAGGCCATTGTTATAAACGGTAGAGTTCTTTGTTATATTTGGTAGAGGCTATTGTTAAAAATCGCCGCAGGGTGAGCTCGAACTCTCATTTTGTACCTACTCTTGGGACCAGGCCGTCAATAGAAACTTACCACTTTTACCGTATCTTTTACATTGATGAAATTAACACGTCGCTACGACAAAGTAGCATATGTACATTCTTGCAATTTTGGTTAACTAACAGTCTATCAGGCTTTATCTGCAGCCAAAATTTCAAAGCCCAATATTTGATATAAACAATATTATCAACCGGACAAAATGATATAACAGCAAATGGGAAAACGTGTTAAAGGCTTTTTAACCTCTTTAATTAACTAAGAAAATTGAAACTTTTAAAAGTATTCTTTTACCACACACTCAACTGTCGATTTGTTCAAAGTTTGAAAATGTTTTAGCAGACGGAAGTCGGGAAAATTACAGAAAACCGGAAAAGACAACACCGGAAGAGTGTTCCTGGTCTTTTTCATAGTGATTGTTCCTAATTCGTCTTAAAGAAAGACTTCAAATTCAAATGAAGCCATTCATGTTATTATCATTCAGTTACAGCTGGTTTTGATTATTAAGTGGTTACTTTCTACTGACGGGCAGTATATATGCAAATCGAACCTAACTTTTAAGACTTTTCCGAGTGTGTACAGTTACAAAAATATTGCCGTCAATGCAGGATTTTCGTCTTATGCTCCTATAAGATTAGCTACTGGAGGATGACGAACCATTTGATCGCCGTTTCGTCCGTCTGTCCGTCAAACAATTCGTTTCTGAGCTATTTCTCACGAAACTCCGATTAGAATTCAATGAAAATTTATGGTATGATTTACTCACAACAATTGGTGCGCTTACAAGTATACATTGTAATAAGCATGATCCTGCTCGGTGATTTTTTTTCACGTGTTATGTTCTATAAAGTTAACTGACAGTCAATAGGAAGTTGCCACTCTGTTAACTACATGTACTACCGGCTTAAATTGATTAAAGTGATCATGGCGTGACGAAAATGTAAGACACCTTTAAAAATATTTTCCAATTGATTATAATGCATTTTCCTGTTGATTTCATCGTTTCTATCAAATATTCAGCTTTAAAATTTGATTTCACAGCAGAAGTAGCATTAATACCAAATTGCAAGTTGGTAACATTGCTACTATGTTATAGCGACTTCAAGTTCCGGCAATGTAAAAGTTCTTCCCTTGTACAATAGGCAATGCGCATGCGCAAAAATCAAATATTCCCGCGTTGTTTGACCATTTTGGTTACTACAGCAACATCCATTTCTGAGCTTTTCCTTAATTTCTTGACATAGGTTTAAACAATAATCATCCATTTCGTATAAAGCAATTCTAAATTGAGAAATAAACGGACAAAATTTCAGGTGTTGCGTCGGATATTTGGTTCAACATGTATGAAAAAGTGTCGTGTACTTGCATTTCCGGATAAAAAACGGACATTGTTTAAGTATGATTATCCTGAAATCTACCGTACTAATCAATAAATATTTCCTTTATTAAGTGCATTGAATCTGATATCGCTAGATTATAGTTATAAAAAGGGTAAGAAAGGTCGTAGTATTACGAAGAGTCGGATTTACAAAAAATGCTGGTTCTTACGAGGTTTCGAGCAATAGGCACATGGGTGCAGATCGGGTTGTTAACACTGTTCCTGAGTACGGTACTGACTTGGGTGGCGTTTACAACAACTGGCTGGGGTGGATATCCTCGTTCCGGCGAAACTTATTCTTACGAAGGCAAGCACTTTGGTCTATGGCGAAAATGCTCGGACTGGAAGTTTATACCGAACTGCGTCGAACTGGATGGCTGGGGTTTAGGTATGACATTGTTTTATTTAAGATTTTGAGTGTGCGTGCAGCTTGTTATGCGTTCTTCTTTCGACTTTCACATTTCCGTTTGACGTTCGACAACTTCAATGTCGAACATAGCTCTTTGCTACACTTTGTTTTAGGTCTTTGTTCGGTCTATTTAGATTTAATGACATTTTGCATATTTGTTACATAACCACGATGGCATACAAAATATGAAATAAATTTCTTAATTACATGTACATTCACAACAAATTTGTGCAGTGCGACGGTCGTAAAAAGTCTCCCCGTACTTATATAGTCAGTAATGTTATCATTAAATAATCGGCTTCCATGGTCATGCAGTAATGATAATGTTTGTCAAGGTTATCCTATCAATATTGTTGGGGTTGTCCCGGTTAGCTCAATAGGTAGCGTAGTTGGCATTGCATGGCTCGGCGCTGTCGCCGTACGGGTTCGCTCCTCAGTAGTGGCAATTGCATTTTTACATAATAATAGAACAACAAAAGCGCACAAGCACACCGGTAGCATAACAAAAACAAGTTAATCGATGACGAACGATTTTATGCTGTTCATTTTCAACTTCGAGCGGCTAATAAGTATATCCCAAATGTTCAATAAAATTATAACAAGCTTGGTAACAGATAGTTTTTTATTATGTTATACAAGTAAATTTTCATAAACACTGACCGTTTAATCAAAATCGTTTAGCAGAAAAAAAACTTTGCGAAACTTAAGCAGTCGTCTTTAAGTTGTTTCACTGGCCGAAAAAACAACATGATATTCACTTATTTTCCAGAGTCGTGTCCGACCTTGGTGCCGTACCAGTACGGGTTATCACATAACAAAACATGCGTGCGCGGCAAGATTTTGCAAATAAGGATACCCGATGGAAACATGACACGTTGTATGAAATTCATTTTTTTTTTACAGAATGGTATATAGCATTCCAAGCTTTCGTGACACTTGGATTCATCGGCGTCAATCTGTCGTTGTTGCTGCTGATGTTGTACATCTTACACCCATCTTGTCATAGAGACAAAGACGTTGAAAAAGCGGCTGCCATCTCTTGCTTTGTTACAGGTATACATTGAATGAGAGCTAATGCAAAACTATTCTGTCGCGTACTGAATTATACGGAATTCCATATACGACAGCGTACTGCTTACTGCCTACTGCATACTGCACTCTATTCTCACAGCTTTATACTTTCATTTCAACTTTAAGCAGCACGCAGTAGGCGGTAAGCAGTAAGCAGAAAGCCGTAAGCGGTAAGCAGTAAGCAGAACGCAGTAAGCCGTAAGCATTAAGCAGTAAGCCGTATGCAGTAGGCAGTAAGCAGTACCTAAATAACAAGGTATCACAAATTGTCTAGAATATTGTTTGATACTGCAGTTGTGTCCCAACTAGTAACTTTGCTTTCTTTGACGATATGATAATAATAATAATAATAATAATAATAATAATCTCTTTATTTTAAGAAGGTAACTCATTAAGACAAAATCTATGACAACAAATACAAACAAATACAATATTTGCAAGTATAAAAAGTTAGTCAAATGAAGAAATTGCTTATTTTCAATGAGGCCTTCTAAAATGGATAAACGAAAAACATATATTACAACATATAAAACATTAATACTTAAAGACAGACACAATTAATCATATACACTATAGGCAAATCTCGGTTTCAAATATGCAACGTGTAAAATTATGTGAAAATCTATATATAAATACAAAAGTAATAACAATTTAAAGAGGTTGTATTTCAAACAAGTAAGTTTTTAAATGTTTCTTGAATAAATATATGGAAGAGACAGATCATTCCATACGCTCATACCTGTATAGCTGAAACATTTTTTATTAAGTTAGTTTTACCTTTTAAGGGTTCAATATCAGTTCTTGAAGAAGATCGCAAGTTATACCAAGGGTTATTAGATACTTTTACAAGGTTAGTGATGTATTTTGGAACCAAATTATGTATAGATTTGAAGACCAATAGTGCAGTGTGATATTTACATCTTGATTCAAAAGAAATCCATTTTAGGATATGAAAAAGATCTTTCGTAGGTGTGCGAACAGGTTTTTTAAGAATAATTCTTGCTGCTCTTTTTTGAATTTTGTATATTCTATTTAAGTCGCGACGATTACCGTTACTCCAAACAATACAACCATATTCAAAAGTAGAACATATGCCTTATAGAAGAGTTGTTAGAAAGAATGATATTCGTTTAAGTAAACATAATTTTGATGCAAGTTTCTTACAAGTTTGGTTTATATGTGTACTCCAGTTAAGACAGTAAACAGTTGTCAATATAGACGCCTAGTAATTTTTGTGATTTTACATTTTGAAGCAATTTTTTTTTTCAACAGATAATTTGAATTCATGGTTATTTTTTATCCTTTGCTTCTAATCAATGATCATACATGTATTTTTGATTGGGTTTATGATCATGTTATTTATTGAACACCATTTTTGCGTTTCGTTTAAACTTAACTGTAGTTTCATTTGTACTACTTCTAGTTTCCAATCAGATGCGTGAATAGTTGCGTCATCAGCATACATATCGACCCCTGATGTAATTTTTAGAGGTAAATCATTTACGTATAATAAAAATAAAAGGGGGCCTATGATTGAGCCCTGGGGTACACCAGAAATAATATGACGATTTTGTGATCGTACTGCACCATTTTTAATTAACTATTTTCTGTTTGAGAGGTATGATTTGAAAAATGTTATAGCATTATTTGAGAAGTGATATAATTTTAATTTATAAAGAAGGATGTCATGGTCAACTAGATCAAAAGCTTTTTTAAAATCTAAAAATATTGTTCCAATCATTTTCCCTGAATCAATTTCCTTTAACCAAGAATCTGATACTGATACTCATAAATTATATTCGTTTGTTGAAAAAATAAATATAACTGATTTGCAATACGCCTTTCAAAAATCTTTGATAAAGTTGGTTAGATAGAAATAGGTCTATAATTATTCGCATCTTCCTTACTTCCCCCTTTGTGTATAGGAATAACATTAGCAAGTTTTAGTTGATCTGGAAAAATACCTTGTACAATACTGCTGTTTATAATTGAAGCTGTGGGTACAGATATATAATCTTTACATAATTTGATGATATATGGCCCTAAGAAGTCCAAGCCTGTAGATTTATTAATATCTAGTTTTTCAATTATTTTACTTACTTCAAAGGGAGTTATTAGTTCAATGTTATTTAACATTTGTGTTTCAGCTTTTCATTTAAATAAACATTAAGGTATTGAAAATTTTCTTTCTTAATTAGGTTTTTCGTTAAACATTTAGATATACTTACGAAGTGATCATTTAGTGCATTTAGAATGTTTTCATTCCCTGTTATGATGTCATCATCTATACGCAACATAGATGGTAAGTAGTGGCGGGAATAAGATGAATCACCATTATTTAAACTCCAATTTATACTATCCCAAAAGAATTTAGGATCTTTGCGATCTTGAACGGCTTTGTTAATGTATGATTTGTTGTTTACTTTAATAAACGAGTTACATTTATTTCGCCAGATGTTGTAGTTTGTCCAGTCTTTGCAGCTTTTGTACCTATCACGCTTTTTTCTGTCTAGCTTAATTTCATCGTTATACCAACCAGGTTGGCGCAATCGCTTTACACGTTTTGATTTAAGTGGTGCATGTTTTGACAAAACATTATTTAAGATATCATACAAACAATTTAAAGAGGCATTTGGGTCAATAAAATATTCTATATTTCTTAAATTGGATAGATTTAGGTCTGCGAGGAAGTCTGACTCGTTAAAATTTGTAATTTTTTTTAATTTGTACGATGACTTAATTATAAACAGTATTTATTTTAATGTAAAGTGATACAAGCCTAGTAGCTATTGAACTGAATGTACGCTTTATGCAGTCCTATCCGAACCTCAGTATATTTACTGTGTTTGAGACGACTGTTTAATTAAAAATTTACTGTATATTTTGTTTGAGCAAAAGTGATCAAGGTTAAAAACATCAACTCATGCCTGAAAAATAAACCATGTTTGCTTCCGAGTGTTGCTGTAATCTCTACAATAATATAATTCATATTCCAGTACTTCTGAAACAAATGGTCAGCATGCCCGTCCATCTAGGGCACTCTGTTCTCACAGCTTTATACCTTCTTTTCAACTTTAAGCAGCACGCAGTAGGCGGTAAGCAGTAAGCAGAAAGTCGTAATCAGTAAGCGGTAAGCAGAACGCAGTAAGCCCTAAGCAGTAAGCATTAAGCAGTAAGCCGTATGCAGTAGGCAGTAAGCAGTACACTGTCGTATATGGAATTCCGTAGAATTATGACAAAACTTCGCTAATATAACTTTTCATACATGAATGTGTTCTATGCCTTTATGAGATCAAATATTTTATTATTTACATTAACAAGCTGTAAAACATCGACTCGATTCGTCGTTATTATCGCTGCTAAGAACCTAGATGTTTATTTTTTATTTAAACTTCTGAAACATTCGATTTTACTCATCCAGTTGTTTACGTAAATTTATTTATTTTAAGCTCATCAGTATTGTATCGTTGCTTATAACCAAATCGTCAAATTTGTGGTTTGCCTTTGCGACAGCTTACAAGTCATGATGTATCGGTTTAATCTCTGGGCCAACTTGATTTGCCAAGATGGCTTACGCCGGCGTACGCGGATTCTTAAATGGTCATCGGCAAATCACTTTTTTTGTTCCGAGATTAAGCCGGGGTCACTAACCGGCACCCGCCGAATACGCCGGTTACGTTTGAGCGGCGAGCGTGTAACAACCACAGCCGTAGCTATTGTCGCCATTTAAGATGAGCCGGAACGCTTGATTCAAATTTCACACCGGTGCGAGCCGATCGGTGACCGGTTATCGCAGGTTCGTAAGCCGTCTTGGCAAATCAAGTTGGCCCTCTGTATCCCAAAAATGACTTTTTTAGAACTTATTTCGTGGTCAAAAAAAACTATCTGGATGAGCAGTGGGAAAAAATTCTTATCCCCAGAGCCACACGGTGTTATCTCCATAATCTTTAGAATTTAAATTTATACAATAATACTAACACTAAAAACTTTCTTTGTTGTACAGTGAATGTCAGGTTCGTTCCTACTTCATTAATTTAACACAAATTTAAGTGCCCTATCTTTTGAATATTTGAGAATAAATTAAACCGATGAATATTCATTATTTAAGCTTTCCGTAAATGAAGTCTCAATTTTGGTTACCCTCAATAATATTATCGCATTCATCAGGATCTGATAACATTTGGATAGTTTAAAGTAAGCGCGGCCCTTTAAAAACCAAATATTGCCCATATCCTTAACGCAATAAATTATCGAGTCAATCCTTAATTGCACAAATCTACGGAATGTGTAACAAATAACAAAACCTATAGATACTTTTGAAGGTGGCCGGTAGGACCAGCCCCGTATACCAATGGGATTTTTTATTCAAGGCTTGTGTCAGAATAAGAAACATATTTTTGCGAGAACGGCCCGCCGATGAGGGCGGTTTGGGACTTTTGGGAGGGGTTGGCGTTGGCTCCCTAGCTCCCCATCAAAAGTCCTAGCTGGAAGACATGACCCCCATCACACAAGTTAGCAATAAAAAAAGTGTCGAGTTTAAACCCTGTGCGCCTAGACCATGAAATCACTTCAACAGTTCTGAAAGTATTAATTTGCCCAATATTTTGAACTTTATTTAAAGTGGATTGAGGATATGACGAGCGTTTATCTCTGGTACTTGATATTGTTAGTTTATGTGTCCTTTGTGGACTTTCTTCCTAAAAGTTCTGTACAACTTGATGTACGCCCGATTGCTATCAACATTTTCTTTTTCAGGTGTTCTGTATTGTGTCGGTGTTGCTGTATTTGCTGTACATTACAATAGAGATTGGATGGACGAAGAAAAATACAAGTACGGTTACTGCTTTTCGCTGTCAATAGTCGCCATTGTGCTGCAAGGAATTACTGGAGCGTTCCTGCTCTTGGATATCTGCCAACCGTCTTCCCAGCCTTCAATTCTTCTATCCGGAGCGCCCTCTACACGGCCAACAGGGCAGCAGTCTACAACGGTGCAAGTACAATACACAGCGGATCAACCAGCGGTACTAAATACTGCGGATAAGCCTATAGTACAACCAACAGGGGAGCAACCAGCCAGTCATCGGCCTTAAAATGCTCGGATTAATAAAGAATGCAAAGATGTGGCACAATTTTCCCGCAAGAACATAAAATTATTATTTGGCCCAATTTCGAAAAACAAATTTAGAATACAGTAAACCGTTTACCATGTTTACAGGGTTACTGTAAAAACGTAAAGCATGAACTGTTAGTAAACCATATACGATGTATATAAATGTATATAATGTTTTATTAGACTGGTAACCAAACCATATAAGAAAATACCTTAAAGTCTGGCTATATAAGCTTTCTAAAACAAGAACAACACACTGTAAAATCACTATTATAATAAATGGGGAACTAATTTTCATAAATTTTGTGGGCTGATAAATCCATGAAAATAAAACATCAACAAGATAAATAATTAAACATAAATGTAGTTTAGAAAATTGAGTTCCATGAATTTAACCCTTTCCTCCATACACACATTGATTGCGTGGGCGAACACTGTAGATCCAGATCAGCCGGCACTTTTTGATTTGTCAGGTTATTTTTTTACCAAAATGCTACCAGTGCAGATAATGATAAGATGGCACGGATGTGGATCTGGCTTTACACTGGTCGCACATGGGTAAAAATGCGTATATATAGAGGAAAGGGTTAAGCACTCACAATGGTGTCTAAAGGAAAAACAATAAATTTTATGCCCATGTGCATCTGGAGTTATTTACGAATTATCACACTAGTAGCTAGTATACCTTTGATGCTATCTGTAATCAGAAAACAGAATATGGTATCCAATAAAAAACAACAGCTACTTTAATTTGTTTGTTTATTTTTATGTTTTCATTATTTATACATTTCAGGATATTACATTTCAGGATATTTTCCCTATCCTGAATACAAGGGTTTTATAGCATGTGTGAATAGTTTAGATCCATATCAGCAAGGACATCATTCCTCCTGATAAGGGTTTACACCAGCAGACACATCCTACAGTCTGATCAGGATCTACACTGTTTGGTTCCTGGTCTTAAATAACCCTATGCATAAAAAAAGCGTAGACTTTCTTTTAACAGTTTAACTCCCATGATATGGCTTATATCTGATGTGCCACAGGTGTAGATCCAGATCACCATAATCTGATCAGGATCTACAATGTCCACTTTTATATCTATTTGGTTATTTTTGTAAAAAGGCAAACACAAGAACCTTTATACCCTACAAAATGTGTTTCTGTTCTTTTCTTAAGAAAATAAAAGCATAATTTCATCCCAATTAGACCTGTACAATATGCAATCTTATGCTAATATACCACAAAACATGTATTTTGAATTCGTGTCACATACACAACTGTTAGGAGTAAGCAAGGATCCTGTAGCACGCTGGGAAAATTGTCTTCAAGCAGTTGATATTAATTTTGAAATGACCTCAAAGTTTGGAAGACCTCAAAAAATGAGCAGACAACATTGCTTGTAATGCATTTTGCAGTAAAAATACTATTCTATAGTCAAAATATGTATTTCCTTTAATCCTGTGTTGCCAAAAAGTGATTTTTCTGAAAATTTGAACTTACAAGGTTTCAATATTAGGCCGGCACGCTGATTTTGTCATATAAATGTATTTCACAGAAATTCGTTTTGTTTAACACTAATGTTGACTGCTCATCTACATAATATCATTTCAAGAAATCACATCAACTTCCAAAGGACACATTCTGGCATACTTGTAACTTTACTTTCAATATTACCCTACTTGCACATTGAATTCTGTTGCGTTGAATTTCTATGGTACAGTAAATAAAACAGATCTAACAAAATAGCTATCACAGATAACACTGAACACTTGGTGTTACAATAACAAGAAAATATATTACAAAAGATATGTTTTCTATAGTATCTTAAGGGCTGTCAACAGTTGTCATTGCACTCTCATTGGTGAAATTGAAAAAAATTCAAATCTCCTATACAGTGTGGCAAAATGCATCAAAAATATGTGACCAAGAAATTAAATCACTGATTTCTCTCTTCATATTACAAAGCTCTTTAAAGGACACAACGTACATGTATAGTTGCCAAAATCATAACACCCATGTGGGCATTTCAAATGATGTTTTGTTTTGTTTTAGTTTTTGTGCTTAGATGTATATAGAATTTTAGGCAATTTTGAGATCTAGCCTTTTTTTCTTTACTGTTCTAATTTTTTTATCATGAGCAAAATAAAATACATTAAAACATTTATTTGTGCAAATTTTATTTAACTGAATTTTGACAAGAGATTTTGATAATTTTCTTTTTGATGGATGAAAGTGCATTGACAACAGTAGACTGTCCTTAAACCTGTAGTTTTTGTATACTTTAATGATAGTGAAAATGTAAACTGTAATGAAAAGCAAATTACTATAAAGCTGATATTGTTTCCTCCAAACTTCAATGTGAAAAACTACCCTAAAGTACAATTTTGGTTTCTGCCACACAGACTTTGGTTGACCACACATACAAACATTCAATTATACTCTTCAGCATTTTATACTCAACAATTATGATCCACTAATAATCTTTCCAAGCAGGAGCAGATACAGAGGAGGTTCACTGGGGTTGGTCAAGCCATTTTGACAAGGGCCCCGGGTCTTATTCATATTCACAACTTGTTACCATGAAATGATCATCCCTTGTGTACAGTTGTAGACTTCATCCATGACACAGGTATATGAATAAATACATTCTGCTACACTACATTATTCACTTAATGATTGAAATCACAATCTCACTATAGTCAGATCTAACAGACTGTTAGATCTGATGATGGCCAGCAAATATCGTACAAAAGCTATAGCGGTTTTCCCCGATTACTATTTTTAGAACTTGTCAACATAGGAAGCATGATTGATAACGTTCGCAAAACGATCTGAAGAAATCATTACATAAGAAATGAATGCACTACTACATAAACACCTATATATTCAGTAAAATATGTCTTACGCAGGCTGTAAACACTTTCAATGGTTTAAAATACTATGTTTACTTTCACTTTTGCAATTTTGTAGGCGACAATCTGATTGGTTCAATGGGTAAGTGATAAAACCACGTTTGAGTTACTCGTCGTCAGATCCTGATAGCGTAGCGGTTTTCAGGAGATGATTTTAATCAGATTGATTGAAATCATAAACTCATAAACACCATAAGCACTTATTTCAGGTTTCTATGATTGATTTACCATATTTTCTTTGTTTCATCTCTTTGCTTACGTTCAACACTGTATTTATACCACTAACAAAAGCAAAATTCATTCAATATTTCAACAACAATCATCAATGGATTAGGAACAGTATTTTGGCACATAAGATATGATTTTCATGAAAAAAGACTTTCATAAACATGTCAGAAGTTTCACTTGTTCATGATCATGTCATGAGTTTCACTTTGTTAATGCCCATGTCAGAAGTTTCACTTGTTCATGAACATGTCAGAAGTTTCACTCTTTCATGAACATGTTAAAAGTTTCACTCGTTCATCTTTCATGCTATACACAACAACACAGTGGCACCTGAAGACAGAAAAATCTAATATGTTTAACCATTTAAACAAAATAACTAAATAAATGTACTATGATTTTTAACCCTTTACTCCATATATACATGTTTTTATACATGTGCAACCATTGTAGATCCAGATCAGCTGGCACATGTGGGCCATCTGATCTGGATTTGCACTGGTGGATTCTTGGTCACAAAAAACCTAATAAATCAAATATAACAGTGAAGATTATTCTGGATCTAGATCTACACTGTTCCCCCAGGTGATAAAGGTGTATTTACGATGTAAAGGATTAAGGTTGAAAATTTTATTTTGCTTTCTTCATTTTTATGTTTGAGTTGCATTGTTCATCAGCAGTTAACCATTGCAATTCTTAAGAAATCCTCAAGAGGAAGGTGTAATGAAGAAAGCAAGAAAATGTAGACAGCAAACTGAAAATTGATCTCCATTAGAAAAATGCCAAAAATACATAACATTTCCACATTCCAAAATGTCACTTACTTTTTTTCAAACACAAGGGTATGAATGCAGTCTGTAATTTTGCTCATATACTTCTTGTATCTTGGCAGCCTGCAATGTTATGAAAACAACTTCATGTCAAATGTTCTGCAGCTATAAATAAGAATCATGCAATCCCCGACGAACAACATTTAATTATAACAGTAATTTTGCTAAATTTGCTGCATTTGGTTTTCCCATATTCCAAAACTTTAAACTTATTTGTCAACCTAATCAAATTTTCATCCAATAATGTATTTTCAAGTTTACACTTTAAAAACTTAAAAATAATATTGAAGGAGATAGTTTAGCACCAAGCCTGTAAAGGGAAATACCAATCTGGTACGCAGGGATTACCTTTCTATAACAGCACCAATACTGGATTCAAATGCAGCATCTGTGGACCCCACCTAAAACATACAAAACAGAATGTTCCTTTTAACCCTTTTATCCATGCATACAGCTTACATCCCATTTGCGACCAGTGAAGATCTGGATTGTGATGCATATCTATGCAGTCTGATCTGGATGTGAAATATTTGCTTTTGTGTCTTGGATTATTTCTGACCATGAAGCCAACAGATGTGCAGGCTGATCCAAATTTAGACTGGTAACAAGATATAAGCCATAAGATAGAGACACGCTTAACCCTTAACTCCATACACTTTGATCATATGGGTAACCAGTAAAGTTCCAGATAAGACGGAACATCCATGCTGTCAGATCTGGATCCACACTGTGCTTCTTAGTCAGAAATAACCTTTATTCCAAAAATCTAGTTAATACCTTCATTAGGAAATAATATGTAAATAACAGAAATGATGTTACTTTGTACAAACGGCATGTTAGTGGCATCTTTACATTGCCACAAATTAGTGAATAATAGTTATACGGACTTCGTCGATTCCAATTACGGTAATGCGCATTAGCAAAAGTCAGTGCCAAGAGAAAAAAATTGTGTTTTCCGGTTTGTAAAATCTGGCTTCCTGATTGGAACGTGTGACTGACATCCGAGTGCAATAGTCC
The DNA here is from genome assembly GCA_038501625.1 of Corbicula japonica. NCBI lineage: Eukaryota > Metazoa > Mollusca > Bivalvia > Venerida > Cyrenidae > Corbicula > Corbicula japonica. The sequence continues at coordinate 722,752 of JAZAYU010000076.1, read as the reverse complement.
TGATTGCTTGTATACGGTTTAAAACTTAAAAGCCGCCATTTTGTTTCTCAATTCACATTTTCAGAAGATCTTCTTCCATATGTTTTTAAAAAACAAATAAGATTTAACTTGCCAAAAAATTAAGGTAAATAAGTTTCTACAATGATTCAAACCTAACCCTCTCACAAAGCAAGGGTCTAACAGTAGACTCCACCGACGTGATGGGTATTATAGTATTTGACAGGTGTTGGTTTAATTAAAATACAGAGTGACTTAGTTACGTTTACACCGGTTTCCCCAGCATGCCAAACATTGGAAATTTACGTCATTTCTATTATTTACTGCAATTATCAACACGAGCAGTAAGTTAAACATCAATTGGAGTTTAGATAATAGTATTTTATGTAAATACAATGTACAGTCAAACCTGTCTTAAGCAGCTACCCAAGGGAGTGACAAAAAAGTGGCTGTTTAAACAGGTAAAATTAGAACAAACTAGAGCTATCACTGAAGGTGATTAATACCCCCGTAATACTGCTTTGTCAGAGTATACAGAAATGATGTTTGCATCTTTCATGGGTGAAAGTTGAAAAATAATTGAAATCCTGAAAATTTGCTGCAAAAGTTGTGTTTAAAAATAGCAACTTGGGTTTTCACGGGATGTAAACAAAACTGTAAAAGAAGTTGACGTCAGAAGGTTTTGTTGAATCGTGCTCCCCTTCTAAAAAATAATGGACTGATCCAAATGAAAAAAAATATGTCATGCAAATCTAATCACGAACGTATGTTAAAAGTTTGAAAACTGGAGAAGTAGTTTGTGTCATAAGATTTTGTTAAATAATGCTCCCCTCAAACCAAAAATGGACTGATCCATAAGAAATATGTCACTAACATGCACACTTCATGCAGAACATATGATTTCAGTCAATATTTTGAAAACTGTAGAAGTTTGCATAACACGATTTTGTTAAATCATGTCCCCTGCTAAAAATAATGGACTGATCCACACGAAAAATATGTCATGCACATCTACACTTCATGCCGAACACATGTATCAAGTTTCAAGTCAATATCTTAAAAACTGTAGAAGTAGTTCTTGTTACAAGATTTTGTTGAATCATGCTCCCTTCCAAAAATAATGGACTGATCCACATGAGAAAAAAAAAATTTGCGCAAATGTACTCACCAACATATGTTTAAAGTTTCAAGTCGATATCTTGAAAACTGTTGACATAGTAAGTGTAGAAGTTTGCATAACACGATTTTGTTAAATCATGTCCCCTGCAAAAAATAATGGACTGATCCACACAAAAATACGTCACACACATCTAAACTTCATAACAAACATATGTATCAAGTTTCAAGTCAATATCTTAAAAACTGTAGAAGTAGTTCGCGTCACAAGATTTTGTTAAATCGGGCTCCCCTCCGAAAAATAATGGACTGATCCACATGAGACGAAAAGAAAATTTGCGCAATTGTACTCACGAACATATGTTGAAAGTTTCAAGTCGATATCTTGAAAACTGTTGACGTAGTAAGTGTAGAAGTTTGCATAACAAGATTTTGTTAAATAATGTCCCCTGCAAAAAATAATGGACTGATCCACATGAAAAATATGTCACGCACATCTACACTTCATGCCGAACATGTGTATCAAGTTTCAAGTTAATATCTTAAAAACTGTAGAAGTAGTTCGTGTCATAAGGTTTTGTTGAATCATACTCCCCTGCTAAAAATAATGGACTGATCCACATGAAACAAAGTATGTCATGGAAATCTACTCACAAATGTATGTTTAAAGTTTGAAAACTGGAGAAGTAGTTTGCGTCATAAGATTTAAAATAAAAGTTTTTGTTAAATAATGCTCCCCTCCAAAAAAAAATGGACTGATCCACAAAAAAATATATCGCTTACATGCGCACTTCATGCAGAACATACAATTTTAGTTTCAAGTATTATATCTTAAAAACTGTAGAATTTTGCATAACACGATTTTGTTTAATCATGTCCCCTGCAAAAAATAATGGACTGATCAAAACGAAAAATATGTCACACACATGTACACTTCATGCCGAACATATGTATCAAGTTTCAAGTCAATATCTTAAAAACTGTAGAAGTAGTTCACGTCACAAGATTTTGTTAAATGTGCTCCCCTCTGAAAAATACTGGACTGATCCACATGAGAATAAAAAATGTACTCACAAACATATGTTTAAAGTATCAAGTTTATATCCTGAAAACTGTTGACGTAGTAAGTGTAGAAGTTTGCATAACAGGATTTTGTTAAATCATGTCCCCTGCAAAAAATAATAGACTAATCCAGATGAAAAAATTGTCACGCACATCTACACTTCATGCCGGACATGTGTATCAAGTTTCAAGTCAATATCTTTAAAACTGTAGTAGTAGTTTGCGTCACAAGATTTTGTTAAATTGTGCTCCCCTGCAAAAAATAATGCACTAATCCAGATGAAAAATATGTCACGCACATCTACACTTCATGTCGAACATGTGATTCAAGTTTCAGGTCAATATCTTAAAAACTGTAGTAGCAGTTTGCGTCACAAGATTTTGTTAAATCGTGCTCCCCTGCAAAAAATAATGGACTAATCCAGATGAAAAATATGTCACGCACATCTACAGTTTCAAGTCAATATCTTAAAAACTGTAGAAGTAGTTCGCGTCACAAGTTTTTCGTGAATCATGCTCCCCTCCGAAAAATAATGGACTGATCTACACGAAAAATATGTCACGCACATCTACACTTCATGCCGAACATATGTATCAAGTTTCAAGTCAATATCTTAAAAACTGTAGAAGTAGTTCGCATCACAAAATTTAGAAGTTTGCATAACACGATTTTGTTAAATCATGTCCCCTGCAAAAAATAATGGACTAATCCACACGAAAAATATGTCACGCACATCTACACTTCATGCCGAACATGTGTATCAAGTTTCAAGTCAATATCTTAAAAACTGTAGAAGTAGTTCGCGTCACAAGATTTTGTTAAATCGTGCTCCCCTCCGAAAAATAATGGACTGATCCACATGAGAAAAAAAATAGTTCGCGCAAATGTCCTCAAAAACATATGGTTAAAGTTTCAAGTCGATATCTTGAAAACTGTTGACGCTGTAAGTGCCACAGACAGACCGCCCAACCAACCAACCAACCGACCGGATGATGACTCCTATATACCCCCTATACTTCGTATACGGGGGTATAATTATCAGTTTAAGACATACTCAATCTGGCTGTTTAAGACAGGTGGTTGCTGAATGCAGGTGGCTCCTAAGGCAGGTTCATATGTATACAAATTATATAAAACTATATTTATATATTAATGCCCAGCTGTTCATCATGTAAATATTAACAATTTCCACGATAATTATTGTACCACATGTGATTATTCATGTATAAGAAAATCCTTTCACTTAATATAATTTAAAAAGTTCCTACAACATACCTCCAGGAATGCAGTAAGGACCTGGGTTGCCGACGAGTTCATTTCCACAGCAACAACTTCGACACATTTTAAAGTCAGCCAAGGAAAACATGTGTTCACCAGCGATACAATCTGTACACAAATCATGATTATTATAATATATACTGTTATACTGACTCTTTTATCATCTGTATTTATTTATTTTTTATATTTTTATCCAGCTCAGACTATTTTTGCTTCAAATAAATTTATTCATGACACACCAAAATAAAACGGGCTTATGGCCTATGCAACAAGGGCCCCAAGATCATAAAACTAAGTTTTGAGATCAGTCTCAAATCTCAAGGATCTGATTGGCTGAAATGGCGACTGGTCGCCATTTCAGCCAATCAGATGCTTGAGATTTGAGACTGATCTCCAGATTTTGTTTTATGATCTTGGGCACAGATTATAACTCAGATCAACCTGCACATTTGCCCAGTCTGATCTGGGCCTACACTCTCCACCAATTAGTCAAAGGAGCATTTCTATCGCATCCAGAAAACTGAAAGCACACTAAATGCAATTTTCCTGACAAGTTGATTTAACCTTTTCCTCCATTTGTATGCATTTTTACGCATGTGCAACCAGTGTAGATCCAGATCAGCCAACACATCTGTGCCGTCTGATCAGGATCTGCACTGGTCACATTTTGGTCAGAAATAAATTAACGCATCATCAAGAGAAAAGTGCACGGATGTGCCAGCTGATCTGGATCTACACCGTTTGCCCACACAATAAAGGTGTGTCAATGGAGGAAAGGGTTAACTGCTTCAAGTCCTGCCCCGCCTCATCTGAGTGTGGACAGCTTTTTCTGGCCAAAGAAAAGGGGTGGGAACCTGGGTAGAACCACTGACTGTCAATCAGCCAGCTAAACAGCTTTCCCAAATGAAACACTTTGATCCCATAGGGTTCAAATCCACAGCAGTGAGAAGCCTGTGATAATCAGCTATCCCAAATATCAGTCAGTGTCTTCCAAATTTGACAAACAAACTCTACACATAGAATATTGGATTCTTTATTAAAATCGTGCAAGTCTTTTATCACACCATTACCTGGGCTTCATGTTTTCTTCGTGTATTGGATTGCAATTTTCCATCTTGTAATATAAAATAGAAGTTCCACGCCACATTACTGCCTGCAGTCATTGACTGTAGAACATTGTCAGAGTGGGAAGTTACCATCTGATTCGGTTTGCTTGATGGAGCTTGACTGCTAGACTTAGGCTCTCTGTAAAAATTATAGAGCATAAACTAAAGAACTGAATTTTGTTAGCGGCTTTTATTGTGCTAAATGTCATCAAGTCTATTCATTGCAGGATGAAAGCAAAAAGGTTAACCAATCAGATAGCCCCAACTGAAAATTGGTCTCCATTCTAAGTTTATAACCTTTCATCAAGGATCCAGGATGATCACTCTAATCTTGTTATTGGTCAGTTTTAAGCATCCAATCAGCTACTAAAAAATTTCAATTTCAGTTAGATTTTGGCTTTGACCAAACATCAAATGTGTTGCACGGCGACTGATATTTGTGTTGAGAAATAGCACGAAAGTTAATTCACAGAGCGCTGTTCATATTAAGCCAGACTATTTGTTATTCCTTTATTGTTACATGTACCATTCAAATTTTTAGAAAAAAAAGTTAAAATCCACAAGGAGAATGAACTCACAGTGAGAAAAATTTGATTGACAGCTAAACCTAACTTGGAAGTAGAACACAGCCTCTACTGATTGGAATGGCAGTTTATTCAGTAGTCCCATAACAAAACACATAATAGGTGTCTTGTAAAGTATTGCAGTTCAACCCATGTTTATGGAGGTCGCTTACTATGTCAATATTTAATTGAAATCTAAATTTGAAGTATCAGGTCTTCAGACTCAAGTATTATAACTTACTGTTCAGAGACTGTTGGTTTCTGCTGCATCAGTCTTTGCTGAAGAAACTCCACCAACATAGACGTCCCAATGACTTTCTCTTGAATCTTTTCTTTGTCGATTGACCTCACCTGTAATATAATGAGCAGACATGCCTTACTACAGTAATTGATATACAGCTGGCCTTTTTTAAGAGGTCGCAAACATTGCAAATGGCGAAAACTAGCTAAAATTTCAAAAATGAATTTTGGGGGAAATACTTATTGCCACCTAGATTTCAGTAAAGAAATGTATTTAGCTATGGATGTAGTAAATGTTTGCAAGCTCAATTTAGTCTAATTCGTGTTCTAATTACCAAGCGCATACTAAAACAAAAGAAAAACCTTTTTCATGAGAACTCTGAAATTCATGAACAATATACCAAAGCAACTCATACCTGAAATAAGTATATGCTGGTCTACAATGTTTAGTGCCAATTCGTCAAAATAATGTTAGGGTTTTCAAGAAATTTAAGGAAATCTTACATCCTGGTTCAAAGCGAAAGTAGAAAGTGAAAGTAGGAAGTAAGTTTGTATTCCCATTTGCAATGTTTGCGATACCTTAAAAATAAATTTTCTCTAGCTGAGATTATCTGAATAGAAGTATACTAGTAAACCCCTTCCTCCATAGATACACCTTGATAATGTGGGCAAACAGTGTAGATCTAGATCAGCCAGCACATCCATGCTGTCTGATCAAGATCTACACTGTTTGCATTTTGATTCATTCTAATTTTTCTGACCAGAAAAGAAACAGTGCAGACCATGATCAGGCGACACAGATGTGATGGCTGATGTGGATCTACACTGACTGCAAAAGCGATAAAAGGCATATATATGGAGGAAAGGGTTAACATTCATGTAAACTTTCAACAAAAAATTTAGGATTGAGGCTCTTTCAACTACACTTTATCTGTTTATATCAACATATCTACTATATTTGGTGACTGTAAGTCAAACTGATCTTCAGTTATTGATTAAAAAAAATTAAAATTGACTATCTCTACAACTTTAACCTTTAAACATTGACCTCAAAAACAATAGGGGTCCACTATTATCCAAGTCACAGAGAAACCAATCTCTTCAGTCTGCTCTTCAGTACATGATAAGAACCACAAAACTATATGGGTCATGTTGCGTGAAAATGTGTTTTCGAACATATTTTTTGTCATTTTAGTCGTTACTATAATTGTTTAAAAAGAATCGATAATTTAAAAAAATGTATGGGTTAATAGTCTGGTTCTTACAGAACATATTCACCAGACTTTCACATTTATCACTGGATCACTGGATATAAGTCATACGTTAACAATCGGCACCAAAAGCAGCCAGGGAACATTGGCCGATATTCCTCACAGGTACCCATTTATACACCTGGGTGGAGAGAAGGCCTAATATTTTTTTCAAGGAAATTAGCAACCAGATTGGGGCTCGAACACAGGACCCCTCCATGAGTGCTCCACCACTGGACTTCGGCTGATAATTTATTAAATTCTCATAATTAAATGGAGATTTTGACAACATAATATTATTTTCACCACTGAATGCATAGTAAGTAATGTTATCTGCTTAACTTTATGACATCATTTCAAGAATTGACACCGACACTCTGAAGGTAACTTTTCCCATGACGCAACCCATATGTTGTTTGAACTTTGTTCCCTTTTATAAATCCCCAGTCACAGCTGAGCTGTTTACTTACTCTGACACTTGATCCCTAGAATCCTTCAGTATTACAAGATGAGATATTCCATGTGTGCACTTAATCCCCATACCCTTCCCACCAGCATGCCCCAGTCACAGCCGAGCTGTTTACTTACTCTGAAGCCGATTCCTAGAATCCTTCAGTATTACAAGATGAGATATTTCATGTGTGCACTTAAACTCCATACCCTTCCCACCAGCATGCCCCAGTCACAGCTGAGCTGTTTACTTACTCTGACGCTGGATCCTTCTGAATCCTTCAGTATTACAAGATGAGATATTCCATGTGCTCGACAGAAGTCCTGTATTTCTTCTTGACCCTGAAAACAACTTTAACCCTTTACTCCATTTTTAATGTTAATATCACTTGTACTTATAACGTTATAAAATTATAAACACTGTGAATGAATAAATTTCCATAGGCATAAAATTGTGTTATTTTGGTAAACGGTTATTTTCGTGAGTACTAAAATTACTGGTTTCAATATTCTAAAAATAGGTATGCATATAAAAAATTCTGTATTTCATTAGGGTTTTTAATTCATAGATCAACCTACCTACAAAATCCCCAAAATTAAGTGCCCCAAGAATATTAACCCTTTCCTCCATAGACACACATTGATTGCGTGGGCGAACAGTTTAGATCCAGATCAGCCGGCACATCCGTGCCATCTGATCAGGATCTAAACTGTTCGCTTTTTTTTATTAATAAGGTTATTTCTGACCAAAATGTGACCAGTGCAGATCCTGATCAGACGGCACGGATGTGCCGGCTGATCTGGATCTACACTGGTCGCACACGAGTAAAAATGCATATATATCAAGGAAAGGGATAATGGCTTCAATGTAACATAACAGTATTTGTTATAAGTTAAAAGACATCTACAAGTACACTAAAATTTGTCAGCATTGTTTTGCCATTCTGTATTCTTGTTTTATAAATGTTATCTTAACCCTTTCCTTCATAGACACACCTTTATTGCATGGGCGAACAGTTTAGATCCAGATCAGCTGGCAAATCTGTGCCATCTGATCAGCATCTAAACTCTTCGCTTTTTGATTCATTAGGTTATTTCTGACCAAAATGCGACCAGTGCAGATCTTGATCAGACGACAAAGATGTGACGGCTGATCTGGATCTACACTGGTAGCACATGTGTAAAAATGAGTATATATGGAGAAAAGGGTTAAATGTATTGTTCAGACAAGGCACAGTCGAAAGATAAGTAGCAGAACCATACTTCTAGAGTTTCGTGTAGAATTTCAGCTTTGATGCCAGCACTCCAAAGTTCTCTAACCAGAGTCATTCTCTCTTTTTCCATTGGTTTGTGTCCTATTGTACACACCAAGACATCATAGGCACTGGGTGGCTGAAACTACAATTGTAAATTGTTTATGTTTTTTTTTACATTAACCCTTTACTAAATGGGATCCATGGGCAAATAGTGTAGATCCAGAAAAGCCAGCATATCTGTGCCATCTAATCAGGATATACATTATTTATCGCTCATCAAAACAACCCGATAAATCTATAATTTTAAATTTTAATTAGTGTATTTCAGTATGTTGAATTATTGCGTGTTGCAATAAATGTTGTGAAAAAGTTGATCTTTAAATATTTTATGCATAACACATGACAAAATAATGTATCTGTGTTTATTTTTCGCCACACAATGATAAATGGCCAAAATTAAGCTGGCCAAAATAAAACGCAGGCATTATGGGGAAAAATGGCCAAAATATCATGATACCAAAATATCCCAATTTACAGTAGCAATATAAAAAAAATTAATGAGACTCTAAATACATAATAAGCTGTATATCGTAATAAGTCACCCATCTTTGGATGAAATCAAAGAAGCCTTTAAAGATAGGCTAGGCTCTTACCAATAAGCTAGCCAGCTTGGCTACTTGCTGGTTTTACGTCAGTGTTGCTATGGCATGAGCCAGACATCTTAACTCAATACCAACTAGCCATGAATAAAGTGACCCGAGACAATCTGCTCTCCTCCCTTCTATGTTAGCCAGTCAGATTGACTTGCACAAGAGCAAGCTATCTTGTCTCCAACCTCAGCTGGCTGACTCCCTATTCAGTTGGCCATTTGGGCTCTCACCTTATCTTATAAATTTGAGCTCTGACAGACAATAAAATAAACCAACAGACATTCTACATCCTTAACCCTATACTCCATAGATTCATGAACAGTGTAGATCAAGATCAGCTGGCACATCTGTGCCATCTAATAAAGATCAACACTGTTTGCTTTTAGATTAATTCGGTTATTGCTGACCAAAATGCGAACAGTGCTGATCCTGATTAAAAGGTATGGATGTTCTAGCTGATCTTGATCTACACTGTTCACCCAGCGGATAATAGTTGTATATATGGAGTTTAAGGTTAAGGACGTATCATGTCTGTTGGTTTATTTTTATTTTTATTGTCTGTCAGATGCGATAAAATGCATATATATGGTGTAAAGGGTTCAATCAAGCTTAATATATCATACCTCTGTGTCCTCCATCATAGCTGTAACAATCTTCTCAAATGCTATACTAACACCAACACCTGACTGCTTCGACACCGTGGGTGTGAGAATACTGTGACGCGGCTCCAACTGCTTGATCTGAAAAGGTACATTATACTTTGTAGAAAAGCTACAAGCATTGTCTTTACAGAAACTACCTATACAGCTGAGCAGAAATGGATTTTTTTATTTTAAATAACAGCGACCTAGACCTTGAACCCACAGGCCCCATTGTCGAACACGACTTGTATCTTGTTACACCTGTTTCCATAAAATTGTTTAAAACAGTGAAATCTTTTATAAGTTATCATCTGGAAACCTTTTTTCTTTTTTTAGTAATAGTGACCTTAACAGTGACCCCAACAGCCATAAACTTGAACTTGACCTGTATCTTGTGATGTCAACATGACCAGTGTACCAAAAATTGTTTAAATCTGTCAAACCTTTCATGAGTTATCATCTGAAAACCACGAAAACAACAGACCAACAGACAGACCAACTGACACCCCCAAATTTTGTTTTGTGGAGGTGTAATTACCCAACAATAGTGTTAACCCTTTCCTCCATAGATACACCTTTATTGCATGGGGGAACAGTTTAGATCCAGATCAGATGGCACATCCATCCCGTCTAATCAGGATCTAAACTGTTCGCTTTTTGATTTGTTAGGTTATTTCTGACCAAAAAGCGACCAGTGCAGATCCTGATCAGACGGCACAGATTTGCCAGCTGATCTGAATCCACACTGGTCACACATGCATAAAAAGGCGTATATATGGAGGAAAGGGTTAAACGATTCGGATCATCGGATATCCGCATCGAAATTGGCATCTGGATATTCGTTTACAAACACTTTAAATTTTATATATTACTTATTTGCTTAATTATCTTTCGGTTGTCAGTGTGCATTTAAGCATATACGAGTTATACGATTGTCGAGAGGTGATGACACGCAGTTAATTGGGCCTCACAGGTTAAGAAATGTGTTAAATAAGAACATGCTAATTAATAGCCAACATTTGAAGCACCTACTTATCCATTTTGATTAAAGAATATCTTTAATTTTGTTTGGTTGGTTTTATTGAGAAGGGATAGAGATGTAGACAACAGGATTGCCGGTCAAAAATCAATTACTCACGTTTAATTAGTCAGTTTGAGGTCTATCTATCTAATTATTGAGGAATTAATTTTTATTCGATCTCGCCATCTTGATATATTTACATCTATGTTCTAAACTAATTGTTTGCTATGCCTTCCATTCTAAAGCTTGCTGTTTGGTGACATTTTGTGAAGTGAAATGATGATTTAATAAACAACAATTTGACAAATGATTAGTTCATACACACAGTTTTTTATCATTTTAATTCCATACTTTCTGCGATATTTATTTCAAAACTGAAAAGGAACATACTTATTGAGGATATCAAATTCTTTATTATTCGTATTTAATTAAAATATTTAAGTTATGAAGCGTTCATCTATTGAAATGACATATAACTAAACAAAGTGTTTGCATTTGGATAACTGGATATCCATTCAGATCGTTCAACAGATATCCGGACGTTCAATGGATATCCGGATCCCAAGTTCGATATTCGTTGACATCCCTAGTTTAAAGCATAAAATGGAATATCATACCAAGACATCATATCTGCCTCCAGTAGCAAGGACTTCAGACACTGTTTTCCTCTTCTTAGTGATATCGAGGGCTACTTGAAATGTGACACCATTATACATCTGCATACTGTAAATCCAGCCTACACTGACAATTATCTGAAATAATATGACACAAGTGGACTAATGTAGGTCTCTGGTAGAATATGCAAATATTGCTCAAATATCATGTAACCCTTTCCTACATATATACGCATTTTTACACATGTGCGACTAGTGTAGATCCAGATCAGCCAACACATCCGTGCCGTCTGATCAGGATCTACACTGGTCGCATTTTGGCCAGAGATAACCTAACAAATCAAAAAGCAAACAGTTCAGATCCTGATCAGATGGCCCTAGCAATTAAGATGTTTCTATGGAGGAACGGGTTAAATGAGTCTGGAGACCAGTCACAGCTCATTGGTTTAACACTTTACACCATAAATATTTCTTTATCATGAGATGGCCAGTAACAAGCATGAATTTTCAATTTGCAGATCAGAAGTTAGCGCATCAGAGTCCAGAACCCAAGATCATAAAACTCAGTTTGGAGACAAATCTCAAGCACCTGTGTGGCTGAAATGGTGAACAGTTGCCATTTCAGCCAATCAGATTCTTGAGATATGAGACTGTTCTTCTGATTTTATTTTTATGATCTCGGGCCAAGGGTGCCGGATCACTGATTTAATCTGAAACTAGTCCAACTAAGATTTACTTGCAGGACAAGATTTCGAAATGAGGTTCAGTGTTCTACACTGGGAACTTGTAAAAAAAATAATGTACTCAGATTGTTATTCAGGCTAATTTTTTTCTATACAGCCCTCTGTAAGAGAAAAACCTCCCCATGTAAAATAAATGAGGCAGTCGGAAAGGCAGTTTATAGCTTCTGAATTTTGAGGGAAATATTTTTCCATCCCAAAAATGGAGCAATATTTAATAGTCCAATGAAAGATTTAGTAAAAAACAGTCAAACCCCTCATTATGGACTCTGGATATTACGGGCACCCCGGTATTATGGGCGATTTTTTAAAGAACACACATGTTCTCTTATTCTTGATTTAAACCCACAATTAAGGACAACCCACTATTAAGGACACTTTCCCTTAGTCCCTTAAGTGTCCGTTATACAGGGGTTTCACTGTATGTTATCCATGTCATCAATCTAACACTTATCTTTCATTTCATTTAGATTGAAAATATGAAGAGAGAGCTATGTTCACATTACTTACAGGTAATCTAAGGCCAAGATGTTGAGCCTTGGTAATGACAGCTTCTATCTCGTGCAGACCTTGCTTTGCCAGGGAGCCAGCCTGAAATCACAAAATATTCATTAACAATTTATTCCGTAGATATGAATTTTATCGCATAGGAAAACCGTGTGTATCCAGATCAGGAGGAAAATCAGTGCCATCTGATCAGAATCTAGATGGCTCACTTTTGTATCAATTTGGTTATTTCTGACCAAAAGGCTCAGTGTATGCAGATCCAAATCAAATGCACAGTTGTCTAATGTGATAAAGTTGTATATATGGTGTAAAGGGTAGTGTTAGGAATCGACTGGATTTTTCAGAATCGATTATCGGAGAAAATCGGCTTGGCTCAACCGATTGATAATCGGATAATCGGAACATGTTGTTTCATTAGCTCTTTTAGTTTTTGTTATAAACAAATCAGTAGATACTGATTTAATATACGTTAAAATGGAAATAATAAAAAATAAAATGTTATAATTTCTGTTGTCCTGTATTATCATTCCGTCTTAAATATGAGCCAGGTTAATATGTTTCTGTATAAGTTTAATGCTACTAAATTACTTTCTAACAGTATTTCAACTGAAAAAGGAGGGTTCAGTAAGCTTTGAAATTGGATGGCTAGTTGTTGTACCGAGTAGTCTAGTACCGAGTATCAAAAATCAGAACTCAAATTGAAATGGGCTTTAAAATATCTTGGGTAACATAACCGTAACAAGCATGATATTGTGGGTGGGGTATTATTTTCATACCGTTATTGGCGTAGGATTTCCTGCAAAGCGTGCAAATGACTCTGCTAAATTTTCTATAACTGGAGCTCCATCTTTCATTTTTCGGAAGTAAAAATACTTCCAGACCCGGGAAGTCGTCTTTCCCGGGTAAGGAAAAAGGTCTTCATTATTGTTGCCATCCATTACTGTCTTGATGGATTACCTCCCTTCAGAAATAATCGGAAGAAACTACCGACAAGCTACTACCGAAAAGAGAGAAAACATTCATCCGCCTAACCTAGCAACATCGATTCTGAAAAATTGGACTCGATTGTCGCCGATGTTGATGTTATCTGACTGATTATCGATTGTCGGCGACAATCGGGCAAACACTAGTAAAGGGTGAATAAAACTTTACCAGCATTATTTAAGTATCTTCCAAATCATAAAACCCCAAAATAATGTTCCGAGTAAGTAAGATATCAAACCTGTCCTTTGGTCCTTGTGATAGCTGGTAGCAAGCTGTCTACTTTGCTGAATGGACCTTCTACCTCCAGGAGATTCAGAAACAACGACATGGACTGATCCCGATATATTTAGTGCTAAAGTAAGTAAGACACAAACCTGTCCTTTGGTCCTGGTGATTGCTCGTAGCATGCTGTCTACTTTGCTGAATGGACCTTCTACCTCAAGCAGATTCAGTAACAATGACACAGACTGGTCCGATATATTTAGTGCTGCAACTGGCTTCATCTTGGACTTACTATCTCTCTGAAAAATAGTTTGGTGTATAGGTTAATCAATTTTTACCCTTTACTCCATATATTAGCATTTTACACACATAGGACCAGTGTAGATCCAGTTAAGCTAGCACATCCTCGCTATCTGATCAGGATCTACACTTTTTTGCTTCTTAATCCGAATTAAACCATTGGCAAATGAATGTAGAAGTAAACAGTGTAGATCCTGATCAGGGGGCACAGATGTGCCAACTGATCTGGATCTACACTGTTGGCCCATGCAATAAAGGTATATCTATGGAGGAAAGGTTAAAGAAATTAAACAGCAATCCTTAATATATTTTACTGGAGTGGAAGAGGTTTTAGATGCAAAATATATATAAAACAGGGTAGGGTTCTACATCATCCAGGGATGATTCTTGAATTAGAGATTCCTCTGTATCTTGCTCTATCCTCCAAAATCCTAACATGACTTAAAACTCTTCTGCTGGCATCACTATTATGGTCTTCCAGCAGCAACAATAAATAAATATATATACACAAAGGTAGAAACTGCCAGTCCTTTCCCGAGATCTTAAAACTAAATTAGGAGACCAGTCTCAAATCTCAAACATCCAGACTGGTCGTCATTTCAGCTAATCAGATGCTTGAGATTTGAGACTAGTCTCCAATCTTCCTTTAATCTCTTAGGCCCTGTTTCAATTGACAGTAATTATAAATATTAGAATTGTGTATACCTTTATTTCTGCCAGACTCATCACGGTTGATAAATGCTTGTCTTCAGGTATACCACAGTGTAACAGGACAGCTTGAAGCAAACATGTGTGGTTCAGTCGCACATAATAATTCCTATGCTGTAACAATACAATGACATTAGAGCACACTGTATTATAACAACTTGATGTGTGGTTCAGTCAAACATAATAATCCCTATGCTGTAACAATATAAATGCAAAGTAGAAACATAGTGTAACATAACAACTTGTAGTAAACATGTATGGCTGTTGCAGATGACAGTTCCTATGTTGCAATATTGCATACACAGAAGTAGCACTGTTTAACATAACAGCTTGTAGTAAACACATGTGGTTCAGTCAAAACATGCATTGTGATCTTGATCTACTCTGATTGTTTCTTGCTCACAAATAATCTAATGAATCTAACAGTGAACATCTAGATCCTGATCAGACTGTATGGATGTATCTTTGCACACTGTATCCATAAGTGTGGGGTTACCAATTTACCATAACATTCTGAAATGAATTACTCAAAACACAAAAAGTCACTTTAACTGCAAGGATGGGAACTCACATTACATGCAAAGGAGGGCACTCACATTACCTGCAAGGGAGGGAACTCATTGATGATATCTTGCATCACTACTAACACCTCTGCATCTGGTATCAAACTGAAAGAAAAATACCATGTAAGGACTACTATAACTATTGGGATATTTTGATTTACACTTATACAACTGTGGTACAATTGAATTTGGTTTATGCGGTTTAAATATCATGCATTTTGCACCAAGGTAAAATCTAGAAACCAGCAAAATTACACCATGCAATAGTATGTTTTATGGAAAATATAATTGTGCAAATTTAAGCCCAATTATATCACATCCTGTGTTTTCTGCATGAAAATTCGTCCCTATAAAAATTAGACGAAAGTGTATATCCAACATATTTAAATTGATTTTAATTTCATGCTTTCAAACAATATGCTATACATGTTGAAAGTATTGATCATGAACCAAAATAATAATAAAGGATTTAACCCCAATTCCATGGGATGAGGCTGATATCCCAGTGGCAAGAGTAGCTATAGCTCATCCTTCATGGTTTTCTTCTTGGTCAGAAATAACCTAATGAATCTGTGCCTGGTGTAAACCCTGATCAGACAGCATGGATATGCATACTGATCTGGGGCTGCAGTTGTCTACCATCATAGGATGAAAGTTGTATCCCATAAGTGGGTGAATCTAGGCTGAAGTTCTTTCTAACAGAAAACCCGTTCACTTTTGCCCTATTACAAAATAAACTGGGCCTGTGATCTTAAAACTAAGATTGGAGATTAGTCTCAAATTCAAGCATTTGATTGGCTGAAATGGCGACTGGTCTGGTGTGGTTAAGATCTCAAAAGTTAAAACAGACCATTCGCCATTTCACCCAATCAGATGCTTGAGATTTAAGACTGGTCTCCAGATTTAGTTTTATAATCTTGGACCCAGATTACACCTCACAGTGTAACCCAATATAAAGGTTTACCTGACAGGGTTACTTGTGATGATATCAAAAGCACACTCAGTTAGCTCCCTTGGATGAAAGCCTCCCACTTTCTTTCGACGATAAACTCGTTCTATACAATATCTCTTCATGTAGTTCATATTTGTTCTAGTAATGTAGCGGGCAAATGGAACCTTGAAACAAAAACATGGTATTAAGGCTATGCAATCATTTCTCCTTCATGATCTTAGCCAATATCTATTTTAAACAATTTTGTTTTCATTGTTTTGCAATTACAGTACAACAAATCATAGAAAAATTTATATTACAACAATGCTTTATAAAAAGATGGCACATCTGTACCATCTGATCAGGATCTTCACTTTTTGGTTATTGCATTAATTCAGACCAAAAAGCAAACAAAATGGTTGTGTTGGCTGATCTGGATCTACACTGTTCACAGCACTGGTCGCACACGAATATATATGAAGTAAAGGGTTTAATTGATAGAAACAGCCTACCCTGAGATCAAATGGCAGACCGACCAATCTACCGCTGTGGTCCATAAGAGCTGGATAATGTTCTAGATTCTCGTACAATTTCTGCTGCGGCATGAGCAGAGGCGTGTTCAGTTTGACAGCACCATGTCGCTGGAACACCCGTATCAATGTATCACTGACCAGGCTCTGTGTAAGTGACGTTTTAATGGAAAAACTTCCCTGAAAAGTTAGAAACAACTTATCGGATAAATGAAACTTATTAAAATGGAGAAATCACTGTCAGTATAGTCAGCAATCTTAAAACATACTGTTAATAAATAATATTCCCTTATTGTGTAGGAGCAGGAAAAAGTAGAGAATATGCCTATAAAATGTTGCGCTATATAAATACTCATGATTGATTGATTGATTGAAAAGTAGGTAATTAATTTGATTGATTTTCAGTCATGTTTAAGCATGCTATAAGTATAAAATCTCAACCAACTATTTTCAGATGAGAATTGAATTTCTTTCAGGGGTTTCATTTGACCCAGGAGATGACGTTATAACTCCTGAAATTTCCAAAAAGTCTCATGTTAACTTCCAAGATTTAAGTTGAATGGTCATTTTTTCCTTAAATTAGAGCTATTTTGGCTATGAATTGGCAGAATCCTCTAAAAAAATTATCAAAATGACCCTGAGATTCAGCCGCTAGTGGCGCCTGGGTCGGTTACCAGTGGCAATATTGACCATATGACACGGCTATTTTAGTGGAACAGCTGCCGTTTTGTTTGTTTTGAGTCCTTACTCCACTTCTATTTGTATCAAACCTACTTTTACTAGACCATTGCCAGGGTTCCAAAAAGATGACCCTAAATTAATGTTCTGTAAATTATAGGCCTATTCCACCATAACAAAATACAACACATATTTTACCTTATGCATATCACTGTCATACACATGATCATCAGCCAAGCTCACTGTCTGTGAAAACAGCGCTCCTATCATACGATGATATGATTTACTCTGCGGATCAGAAATGGCCGATCTCAGTACTTCATTGAGCTCCGCCTCTTCCATTTGGCATGGTGGTATATGATCCGACTGCAGAAGTTCCTTGGATGTTGGTCGCTCATTTGGATCATGGTTTAACAACCAACGAAGAATATGACACTAAAAGAATGAATCATGGTTTTAACAATCATAGAAGGGTAGGACACTTTCTTCAAGTGTATTGACTGCTTTTACAAAGTATACCATCAAATTCCTTTGAAGATTCAATTAATAAAGTGCCCATCTGCCCCATTTCTTTTGACCCTAATAAATAAAAGTCTACAGTACAGTTTATCTGTTCATATAGTTTTTAATCTGTCTTTTGTGTTTTGTGGTTTCAGTTGTCCACACTTCACCTTCAATAACAGAACACCAGAATAAGACTAGTGAAAACAATTTTTAAAATTCTCAGCCAGACTTTCAAAAGAAATGGGGCAAATAGGCACTCCATTCAAAGAAGTATGGGAAAATCACAGCAAGTCAATAAACTTAAATACCTAAACTCAATTTCAAATTTTCTGATACTTTGTCAAGAAGAATTCAAATACTGCATATGCTGACACTGTTTAGGTGCCACATACTATAATTGTTGTTGAGCTCTTTTTTGGAAACAATTTGGTTGTATTGTTATTTCCGAGAAACAACGTCATGTCTTCAAGGAAATGATATGTCTGGTAAATGACGTGACATGGCCCCGGATACATAAAACAACATGAACAATACATGTATTAACTTTTGTTGTGACATAGGCTTTATAACAATTCTGTACAAGAGACCGAAAATTTCAAATTAAAAAGTGTAAATTTTCAATAGTGTTATGATTGAATTCTGTTTTGGAAGATTTTATGTATTAGTAAAATACCTCATCTTCCTTCTCTAACTGGTCAAAGTCCTCTGGCAGCTGGATTTCTGGAGATCGTAGTTCCCCTAGGATCTTTACTCTCTCCATACCAGTCTGTAAAGGCTTGTAACACATCTCAAAGAATATCACACCAAGGCTGTAGATATCCACTTTCTGTGGGGAGAACAAACAACCCACAAATATTCAGTTTTATAGTACATGTAAGTAAAATGTTCAACTAATGTGGTACCACTTACTTCTGCATGGATCTTTGTTGTCAATTCATTTGTCATTGTGGCCTCAAAAGTGTCATTGAGGCAGTTCATATACTGTACAGTACCAAAAGGCTTTACAACTGTGACATTTTCTGTTTAGGGCTTTTATCTCATGGGCAAACAGCATAGATCAAGATCAGTCTTGCTGTCTGTTTAGGTTCTACATTTTCTGCTTTTAGATAAAGTAGGTTAATTTTTACAGATGCGACCAGCATAGAGCCAGACCAACCACAAACACAATTAAACCAGTATGTATGAAGTGAAGCGTTAAGGCATTACCAGGATAAAAGAAAACTTACCTGACTGTAACTTCCTTTGTTCTGTTTAGTCATCATTTCGGGGCTAACATAAAGTGCGGTTCCAACACGCCCTGTTAAATTTCCATCTCCTAGACTACCCGAGCGTGATGATGTGTCGTGCATATCTCCAGCACTGGCCAATGAAATCACACTCTCTCTGATGCTGTTCTGTTAACATAATACAAATATTACTCCTTTACTCCTTGCTAACAGATTTTATCTCATCTGTAACTACTGTAGATCCAGATCAGCTTTTACAAAGTTACAGTTTATATCCCATAGGTGATAACTGTAAATCCAGATCAGCTTGCTCATCTATGGAGAATGATCAGGATCTAAATAAGTTGCTTTTAACTTCATTACATTTCTTTTGACCAGTAAGTGAACAGTGTAGATCCTGATCAGACTGCATGGATGTACAAGCTGATCTGGATTTAAAATGGTCACTCATTGGATTAAAGCCATGTTTTTGTTTTTTTTTAAACTGTTAAATTGCTGTAAGAGTGACCTTAAATTTTGGTAAACTGAGAAAAAATACAATCACCTAAGTTAAGCTGAAGGTTATAGTATTTTTCCAAACATGGCAATATGTCAAATTTATACTTTCATTTTTGTACTTGTAAAATTAATACTGCCATTTTTGCACTAACATTGATCCAATACCTGTACATTGCAAATTTATATTACAGTTTCTGAATCTTCAGAAAATCTCCATTAGAGACTTTAAATTTATGCTGAAAACTGATATAGAAGTTTACCTTTGATATGATGTCCGAAGTAGCCAAACCAAAGTCTCCAATCTTGACATGATCATTAGAATCCAAGAAAATATTGACAGGTTTAAGATCTCTGTGTATCATACCCTGAAATAAGTGGATAACATAGATTATTAACCCTTTCTTCCACATATATGTCTTTATGGCACAGGCAAACAGTGTAGATCCAGATAAGCCGTCTGATCAGGATCGACAGTTCACTTTTTGATTTATTAGTTTATTTCTGACCTAAAAGCGAACAGTGTAGATCCTGATCAGGTGGCCAAGGTGTGCTGACTGATGTGGATCTACCCTGGTATCAAATGTGATAAATGGAGTAAAGGGTTAAGGAAAGGGCAGGCATTCAACAGGCATCTTCAGTCAAATGATAGGGTATCATACTTTGAATTCAGAGAAATAAAGATAAATGTGAATGGGCAATTGTTTTGCAGTTTTTAGTTCTGCAGTCCCTACAAAACAGGAACCCTCACTGGGCCTAATTTTGACCAAGGCTCATTTTAAAGTCAATGTAAGTAAAACTAGCCCCACCCCCACCCCCCTGATGACCATCTTTTTTAGAGTCAACATGGCTTGAAGGAATTTGAAAAAGGGTCACCAAGGAACATTCCTGTGAATTTTGGTTGAAATTGGCTGACAGTGGTTTAGGAGGAGATGTAGTCTGAAAGAAAATAGTGACACCAATCTCAACAGCTCACTCATGTTCATGCTCAGGTGAGCTCAAAATGCAAGAAAGACTTTGGATATCCAATGTTAGATATTATTTTCTTAGTAACATGGAGGTAAAGAGTTTGTACAAGCTTTCAAACAAATTTTAATCTTAACTTACCAGCTTTATTTTAGCACATTTAAATTGGAAGAAAACAATGGCTTATTTATTTTAAGAGCTTATATCTGAAAGTGGCTTATTTTCATTCATTGAAGATATCTTTTAAAAGATGATTACCTGCTCATGTATGTGAACGAGACCCTCCACTATTTCTCTAAAGAGACGCCACACCCTGTCTGTATCCAAATATAGTCCTGCATCTATACAGTTCCTCAATGTTGACTTCTCACAGTACTCCATCTGGAAATATTATTATTACATGTATATCGCTTTATTCCACATACATACATGAATATGGGTTTTATCATACATGTATGCGACCAGTGTAGATACAGTTCAGCTGAAACATCTGTGCTGTCTGATCAGGATCTATACTGGTCACTTCTTGGTAATAAACACCTAATAAATCAAGAGCAAACAGTGCAGCAGCAGATCATGATCAGAGGGCACTGATGTACAGGTTGATCTGGATCTACACTTTTTACCCATGGATACAAAGCCTAAGGCAAAAGGGTTATTTCTTAATTCTATTCAAAACATTTTACGATAGAACTTACAGACCAAACAAAACACACATTTTATGGACAAGAATAATTTTTCATAATTTTTTCAAGTTTCAAATAAATCAAAGCAATTGTTTTTTGCCCAGAAAGGATGTTTTCAATGCTGTACACCTGCGTCTTCTATGACACTTGCATTCACAATAATATTTTACCTATTCCCATATCAATATAAAATACTTTTAATAGCTGTTTTTGTTGTTGAAAAAAAGAAGAGTACAGCCATTCAATTACAGTGAAACCCCTCTATTAAGACCGTTTTTGGGACTAGAAAGAAGTGCCCTCAATAGAGGTGTGTTCTTTATTTTGGGGTAGAAAATAATAAATATTATATTATATATAATTTATTAAATAATAAAACTTTATAACAGACATAAATGATAGTAGAATAGTGGTCTTATTATCAAGGTGGTCTTTATTTTAAAGCTATTGGAAGTGTTGGCTTACCTGAATGTACAAGTACTGCTTGGGAACAAATACTGTGCTAGAACCAAGGGCATCTTCCTTCTTCTGTTCTCCAACCTCAATGGCCTACAAACAGACAACAAAGAGTTCTTGTAAAGCTGACAGACAGGTTTAAATTGTGGTCTTGACAGATTTGACTTTTACCCAGCTGGACTTAAATTTATTTGAACTTAACTTCATCACTCTATCTGACCATATTGGGGAGTCATGTTATTATCATGTTTACTTGAAGTTTAAACATCACTGAACATTTATCAGGCTACATCTGTTTGTTGTTTTGTTTTGTTTTTTGTTGTTTTTTTTTTAAAACAAGACTTCTCTTCACATTTACCTCAATGGATATGTCTTCTTTATCACATTGGTGACCAGTACAAATCCAGATCAGCTGGCACATCTGTGGTGTCTGATCTGGATTAACACTGTTTGTTTTTATATTCATTCAGTTATTTCTGATTATGAAGCCAACAGTGTTTATCCTGATTTTGATAAAAGGCATATTTATGGAGTAAAGGGAAATACAAATTTGATCTTCAATTATGAGACATTTCACACCATTTCTATAATAATAAAACAACACAGAACAGCAAGGACTTACGCTGGCTGACTCCTCAGCTGTGTCAAGTTCTTGTTCAAATATGATTCCATCGGAGGACTCTGATCTCTCACACCTAGTCATTAAACAACAAATATTCAGGACTTTACATCAAAAAATTGGGAGGAGTCCCTTACCTTTCAAATTGGGAAATTTATGAGTGGTATTTGTTTATTTTGGGAAAACAAAATTCATCAAAAGATGGGTTCTAGTTTATAAACTTGAATAGTAATAAGTAAATAACTTAATTTTTTTTTTTAAACACTTTTTTCAGACTTCAATTTTCAAACTCCCCGTGGAGGATTTTGATCTATTTTTGGATATCTTACCTAACATTTTGAGAATAGTCTCTGTCACGGTTGGGAAAAAATACTATATTTTTGGATATAGTAGTGGCCTTATACAGGCCTCTGTTATATAAGGATAACAAGTCCTGACATTTAAAAAGATAACATCCACTCCTTCAAGTCTAATCCTGCTATCTAACTTTTTACTGCGTTCTAGTCATGTTTAATAATTTATTATTATTTATTTATGTTCTATCAGCTGTTTTGCTTGATTGTGCTTAAAGAAGTGCTGTGCAAAATTATTATTTCACAAATATCAGATTCGGGAATGGATTAAATGAAATACACTGCTCATCCGAGGTGTGATTTCTATTAATTCTTAGCCAAGGCATTTCTTTTGTGATCGAGTGTAATTAATGCATGTATAACTTTAACGTTACTGTCAATATTTACATACATAAATGATAAACCAAACACATCCTCTGCCTCTTCTTCATCGCTTGAACTATCCGGGTCATTGCCATGGAAACCTCGTGACCTTGATGGCTCATACGATATACTAAACTCCACCGAGACGGAGTTCACTTGTGGAGCAAATTTTTCTATATCATCGGACATTTCCAGGGAGTCTTTCTTGTTATTCATTGTCAGTTGTTTGGTTTTTTTTTGAGATTCCGAGCTTTTTGGAGTTTCAGTTACTGAGGACGATGTGTCGCTATCAGCGGGTTCGTCAGAAGTCTCAATCCACGAATTGTAGTACCTGTATGACATTCCAGTGAAATTTTATGAAAGTTGTTGTAATAACAATTTTCCAATTACATTTTGGGTCAAATGCTGTAATACAATATTTCAACCAAATTTCATGTCAACTGCTGTAATATAACAGCTGATTTAGACAAGCATGTAACACTTTTAATAATTAATACTTTTGAACATTATAAACTTTTAACCTTTTACTCCATGGGATATCATATTGCTGTATTCCAAAGGGCAAACAGTGTAGATCCTGATCAACCAATCAACCAGTACATGTGTGCCTTCTGACCAGGATCTACACTGATCCCTTTAGATTCATTAGGTTATTTCTGACCAAGAAGCCAACAATGTAGATAAAAACAGATGGCACCCATGTGCCAGCTTATCTGGATCTACTCTGATCACACTGATGCTTTAAAACTTGTATATCTGGAGTCGGGGGTTAAATTCATGGAATGTATCAAATATATCTCTTTCTACTCTAAGCAATGATTTCCAACCAAATCTTTTTTAAACTAAGGATTCAAAATCTCCATTAATAAATAAATGTGAAAGGCTAAACTTTATAATCATCATTTTAATGATTGATGATTAAGGCATCGCCACACTCCTCCCAATTCTATTCATCGATAAAATAAAAATCATAAAATCTCAGTAATGACAAAATGCCATTCAATGAAACTTTGCACAAATGAAGGTTACTAATGTATCTTTATTTTGCATACAGAAAGACAACTTAGAAAAGTAAAGAAACAAAGCTAGACCTAAAAATTCCTTGAATTCTATTTACATAAATTCACAAAAACTAGGCGATGCAGAACATAACTTTAAATTTCCTCGTGAGCGCAATGATACTGACAAGAAAATGTTGTGTACTTTGTAAAAAACGTTCAACTATTAATAGAGAAATCAGTGATTGTCATCCGTTTACGCGACCAGGAAATTGAAGGTCAAACACACTTTTACTAATATCTCGTAAAGTTTACATAAGTAAATCATGAGGACACAATAAATTGTTGTCAGTATCATATTACTTATTTGGGCATTTAAAATGATGTTTTGTGTTCTTTAGTTTTTGTGAATTTATGTAAATAGAAGTTGAGGGAATTTTTAGATCCTGCTATTTTTCTTTACTTTTCTAATATGTCTTACCATCTGTAAAATAAAGATACATTAATAACATACACTTGTGCAAAGTTTCATTTAACAGCATTTTGCCGTTATTGAGATTTTGATAATTTTCTTTTTATCGATGAATAGAATTGGGAGGAGTGTGGAAGGCCCTTAACTTCACAGATGATAATGCTAAATTTTATTCTGACTAATTATTATTTTGACCAGTCATCATTTCAGTCAATGATGCTTGAGATTTTGAGACTGGTCTCCAATCTTAATTTTATGATCTTTGGCAAGGGTAACACAAGCTACATTATTACCTTACAACATTTTCATGGTTAAGTCTCGAAAGTAGTTTGACTTCCCTAGTGATCTTTCGGTTGAACAGCTGACTATTTGGATTCAATGGAATTCGCTTTATAGCATACAATCTGCCATCTAGCTTGTTCTTCACCTACAAGAATGCTTGCATATGACAAAACTGGGGGATAAATTAGTAATTTTCTTTCAAAACACTTCAGACTGTTAATCCTTAACTCCATGGGATATGGCTGTTATCCCATTAGCGAACAGTGTAGGATCTTGTTCAGCCGGCGCTATCTGAACAGCATTTACACTGTTTGCATATAGATTCAGTAGATTATTTCTGACTAAGAAGTGACCATTGAAGATTCGGATCAGATGGCACTGATGTGATTCTTTCCAAATATAGTAAAAACAAGAAGACAACACAATGCAATGTTTTCTTCTTTTTTTTTAAATAAACAAGGGGAATAACTAAGACAATATACAGTCAACAATTATGAAACTTGTTCTGATAATTGCTATTGTGATGTCAGACAACTATTTTAAGTTTCAAAGCTCTACCTTGAATTGTTACTGAGAAAAAGTGAACTTAAACAAAAATCTTAGAGAAATGTTGATGAGAACCTGTCTGCCCAATGACATATCCCAATCTTATAACCAGGGTTTTCCAAAGAAAACCTGGTTAATAAAATGTCAAACAATACCACTCAAGACACCTTTTTCTGTGACTTGCCCCAAATAGTAGTAACTTTTTCAAGTTATTTACCTTGATAACATCTCCAAATCCACCTTTGCCAAGAGACTTCAGTACATCAAATTCATTGGTCAGACGTGACTGTCCACTGGCTTCCCAGGCAGTTATAAAGGGATGTAACTCCTCCTGATCATCGTCCTCCAAGGAGTTGTCATTCTTGTTATCTGAAGTATTTTAAAGAAAGGTTACTCTAAATTTAAGAAGTAAATGTTTTGAAGTTATTAAGGGATGTAACTCCTGATCCTCCTCCAAAGAGTTTTCATTTTGTTGTCTGAAGTATTTTAAAGAAAGGTTACTCTAAATTTAAGAAGTAAATGTTTTGAAGTTATTAAGGGATGTAACTCCTGATCATCCTCCAAGGAGTTGTCATTCTTGTTATATGAAGTATTTTAAAGAATGGTTACTCTAAATTTTGCTACAATCATCAGTATGAAGTTCTCTTTCCTGTTGCCTAATTATAACTTCCTTGTTAAAGAAGTGCTAATTCCCAATTGATATTAATGAAAAATTAAACATCTGCGCAAGTCCTTGAGATCGAAGTGTGATACATTGTGCATTTGAATTATCAAAGGTATCTAAAGTTCAAAGGTGTTTTGCCAGGATCGAAATAGGAATTCAAAATATCTACAGTGTTCGAATGATCTAAGTTTGGGATTCATTAGTTACAAACTATAAAGCTAAGCATATCCATAAAAGTCTATTCATACTATTATTAACCCTATACTCGATATTATTATACACATTGTGGAACCAGCGCAGATACAGATCAGCTGGCATATCAGTGCTGTTTAAGTCTGGATCTACACTGGTTGCATCTTGGTCAGAAAAAACCTAGTAAGTCTAAAAGCAAACAGTATAGATCCAGATCAGATGGCTGATCTGGATCTACACTGTTCACCCATGCAATTAAAGGTGCATCTATGGAGTAAAGGGTTTAAATTATTGTGTTACCACATGATACCTTGTTTCTTGTTCTGCTTGTCTTTTTCTGGTGACGTTATCAGTAACTGGGGTATAGGCTCCTTCACAAACTGATGGTCTAACAACTGAGAGCAAGACCAACGTAGCTTATCATCACGTAACAAACACCTGCAACAAACAACTACTGTGGTATTATTAAATTTCGTGAACCCTAATTTTTGCTGATATGACACAAATGACACAAATGACATTTAAATTTTTTGCACTGACAAAAGTCTGTGCAGCAAAACCTCTTATAACTTTATTTATATGTACAGTTTAAATATGTTTTCACAAGAATGCATATCTGGAGATATATTTAAATTGCTTTTCTTTTTTAACTTTTCGCTGCATGGATACGGCTTATATCTGCTGTGTGAACAGTGTAGACCGAGGTCTGTGAAGTCAGATCTAGATCAATGCCCAAGGTTATAAAACTGAGCATGGAAACCAGTCTCAAATCTCAAGCATCTGATTGGCTGAAATGGCGACTGGTCGCCATTTCAGCCAATCAGATGCTTGAGATTTGAGACTGGTTTTTAATCTCAGCTTTATAACCTTGGGACCAAGAGTCATCACTGTCTGCCTCTTGATCAAATATAGACTTATGAATCTAAATGTGATTAAATGATCAGACTGCATAGATATGACATAAAATATAAGCTATGGTCAATATTATAATATTATCAATAATATCTGGGAAAATCCAGATTGCCAACTTCTTACTGAGACCAATTATTTGTCATTTGCAACATTCAATTAATTTGTGGATTTTCTGGTAAATTTAACTCAACCAGTTGTTTGCACTTACACGGGTGTCACATAGGAGTTACAAAAGAAAATTTGGATCCAAGAGAATTTCATGATATAGTAGGACAAAAATTAACCAACATACTTAGCTAGAAAATCTTGAAAGACTGGGGGTAGTGACAGCG
Organism: Corbicula japonica; assembly: GCA_038501625.1. NCBI lineage: Eukaryota > Metazoa > Mollusca > Bivalvia > Venerida > Cyrenidae > Corbicula > Corbicula japonica. The sequence continues at coordinate 695,281 of JAZAYU010000076.1, read as the reverse complement.
GCACAGCTGGAACAATATCGTCAACGTAGCTTCCCTGGGACAGAGATAGCAGTAACACACCCTGAAAACAGAGAAATACTCTTTATAGCTAAACAACACATGTTCAAAAATCACCAAAAAAGAAACAAGTGATATTCAAGTTAATTATAAACTCATGAATTATTTTGGCTTAGTACAGCCTGTATCTGTGAGAATGATACAACCAGTCAGATTTGTAAATCCATACCACACGATGTGGTTTTCTTATTCTGTATCACTACAGCTTACTGTATTTATGTGAAAACAGAACTACATGTACTTGGCTTATTCTGATCGTAATTATTCCGATAATCTTCAGCACAGACAGAGAAATCTAGGGAATATGCTCTTCTGTCCCAAACAGAGCTACATACATGCAAAACAGTTCCATAATATCTAAAGTTTATTAAACCTTAACTATATATATATATATAAACGCCTTTATGGCGCAGGCAAACAATGTAGATTGAGATCAGCCGGCACATCTGTGCCCATCTGATCAGGATCTACACTACTCTCATTTTGATTTATTGTTATTTCTGACCGATTAGCAAACAGAGCAGATCCAGCTCAGATGGCACAAATTACTGTTATTCCATGGATGAACAGTGTAGATCCAGATCATATACTGTTTGCTTTAGTTTAATTACATTATTGTTTTACCAACAAGCGACCACTGAAGATCCAGATCAAATGCTTGGATCTTCACTGGTCACATATGCTCTAAAACGTGTATACATGGAGTAGAGGGTTAACAGTGTATGAAAAAACAAACCAGTTGAAAAACGTCATCTTTTTTGCCGCCTCTGCCACCATGTACTGACTGTCGGGAAAATTTTACGCCTGGACGACTCTCTTCTACAACTTGATGCAAGTCACATAATCTGTAAATATATTATACCCAAATAATACTGTTTCTGCTTTTTACAATATATCTTTTAATCCTTTACTCCATAGATACACTCCTATTGCATGGGTGAACAGTGTAGATCCAGATCAGCCAGCACATCTACGATGTCTGATCAGGATCTGCACAGTTAGGTTTTTGATTTATACGGTTATTTCTGCCCAAAAAGTGAACAGTGTTGATCCTGATCAGACAGCATGAATGTGGGGTTGATCTGGATTTACACTGGTCACAAATGTGATTGAATGTGTATACATGGAGGAAAGAGTTTATAAAGTTTACATGTACGTCTCCACAAGTGATGTGTGTAGGATCTGTTATATTCTATGATTTTTTACTTCAAGGATTGGACTTTTATCCCACAAGTGAAAAGTGTAGATCCAGATCATTCTGCACAACCGTGCAGCTTGATCATGATCTAAACTGGAGGCAAAAAAAGATTTTAAACTATATTTATGGAGTAACAAAAAACAGTTATCATATTTTCTAATTTACTTCTTTTTAGAAATCATTGACAAAATCCATACTAGATTGTATAAAATTATTTCATAGATTTGTATGTAATTCTTTTGTTTTATTTGTTGTTGTTTAAGAACCGGTCAACACAGCTAACTACAATTACAGCATTTTGTTCATTGTATTTTTAATGATCTGACGCTGGATGAAACATAAACCAGCTCTGTAACATTTAGAAAGCTGCGATTTGTTTTATACAGCACATCTTTTTTATGCCTTTATTAAGGCGGCATAACTTCAGTTTAACCCGCTCTTGTATGAAATATTACATGTACCGTATAGCGGGTTATTTCTGCGGTCATAAATTTCTGCGTTTTGCCCTCAAAAATGGATGCAAAAATTTCTGCGTTTTTTATTTCTGCGTTTTCGGTTCCCATGAAGGATAAATTTCTGCGGTTCATATTGGGTAAGGTGTCGTAAGAATAACACGACTATGATATATGCATACTATTTGTTTTTCACAGATATTTTATTAATGAGTAATACCTGCTACTCAATTTATTTTATCAAAAAAATTACAAAGATATTAATCATCGATGAATAACAACTCTCAAACAACTATTCAATTGAATAGAATGTTTGAGAAATGTTTTAGCAAATGTCGCGTTTATAGTATGCCTATATGATAACAATGTGCGGTAAATGATCGTAATTATTATAACCTGTCTGTATTATAAAACGGATTATCTCGGACATGGCCACTCCGACGATTTTCGCTTGAAAATGAGATAATATTTTGCGATTTAAATTTCTGCTGGTTTTTTATTTCTGCTGGATATATTTCTGCGATTTCATCCAAAGACCGCAGAAACGCAGAAATTTGACACCCGCAGAAATTACCCGCTATACGGTATTTGGAACTGTAGGCACAAATTTGCAGCATAAGTTCAGGCTAATAAAATTTTAATTTACTAAAATAAATTTGGTCGGCGCGAGTAAAAGCGAAAGTAGGATTTCCGAAACGTCACAGAAATCGAGATCGCGCATCAAGTGGTCTCGTTGTCAAAAATAGGTTGCTAAATATAACTCCACTATATTTAGCTTCTTAAAAGTTAGTTAAGGATAATTTAACAATATCATTGAAAATCCCGTCTATAAGAAAGAATTCGATCGGACCTTTTGTGTTCTGTTAGAGAGTTTATATATTTGAGTCTATATGGACAAATATGATTTTTTCAATAATATATTCTTACTTAAGTTTAGGGCTGGGGCTTTAAGTACTTAAGTAAAGAGTATCGTCATTAGACATTACCTTTTATTAATACTGTAATCTGCAAGTCTCACTCTGGCATTCATATCAATAAACACACTCGATGCCTGCAAAGTAGAATGGTAATAATAACTTAAATTATGTCAATCTTTTTAAATCTATTTCTTGTAAAAACTCAAATTCAGTGCTCTGTATTGCAAATCTACATGTTTATACTCAATCTTTCTGCATAATGCACTACATTTAAACTAAAATTATTTTTTTTCATATAAAAATGTATTGCTTTGCTGTACTCAAGTTTGAAAAGCAGTAAAATGAGGTATGTAAATTCACTGTCAAAAATTCCATTTTTCTTATGCTTGAATTCTGCACATCTTGACAAGACTGCACAGAAATGCAGGTGGAGCTTGATCTACACTGGTTGCACATTGGATATAAGCCAAATCCCATTTTCAGTTGGCTGCTTAAATCTTGAACTGGAAACTTATTTTTGAAATATTTGTGCAATAATAAAAGGTTGTGTTTTTTCTGATCAAAAAAGGTGTAGAATTACAGTTGGCTCCAATTGCATGTGTAATACCCAGTAACAAAAACATGTTAATCTCCAAATAAAATCCCAACAACATACAAAATTTCATTTCCATGAAAACGTCTTTTTTGGAAAAGAATACAAATAAAAGATCTAAATGATTACCCTTAGATTTTTATGGGTGACATCTTTATTGTGCAGGTACTCTAACGCTTGTAGTATTTCCTCGGTGTATGCTCGTATCATGTCCAGGGATAAGGTCTTCCTCGTCAGATAGATGTCCAAGTTCTGGCCACCAGAATATTCCATCAACACCTGAAATGAACCATATTGATGACATCACTCTTAACCCTTTCCTCCATAGACACAATTTATTGCCTGGGCGAACAGTGTAGATCCAGAGCCGGCACATCCGTGCCATCTGATCAGGATCTGCAATGTTTGCTTTATGATTCGTTAGGTTATTTCTGACCAAAATGCGACCAGTGCAGATCCTGATCAGACAGCACAGATGTGCCAGCTGATCTGCATCTACACTGGTTGCACATGCATAAAATGCGTATATATGGAGGAAAGGGTTACCATCATAAAAACACCATTTATCACATTGATCTAAAGTTTGCTTCTTGGTCACAGATAGTCTAACTTACCAAAAAAGGAAGCAAGTTCTGGCTGCCAGAATATTCCATCAAACTCTGGAAAGGACCATATTGATAAAACTTAATCCTTAACTTTATGGATACACCATTTATATACATGGGCGTGCAGTGTATATCCAGATCAGCCAGCACATTTTTGCCTTCTGATTTGGATCTACTCTGTTTGCTTCTTGGTCAGAAATACCCTCATGAATCTAACAGCAATCCATGCAGATCCTGATCAGACGGCACTGATGTGCCAGCTGATCGGGATCTACACTATTTCCTCAGAGATAAATGGCAAATCCAGTATAGTCAAGGGTTAACATACTATAAATATTCAGACATGATAGCATACAAACAAGACTGTTAAAACATAGTTTTAATAAATGCTATCTTTTCCCATTTTTCAAAACTATGCAAATCTTATATACTTTCATGTTGTTTTTTGTATCCAGGGACAGCGCCAGCAGGGGTTCTGTGGGGATGCTCGAACCCCTTTTTAATTCAGCAGTATTTTTAATGGCAATTTTGGCCAGAGTTGGCATTTCACACAACTACCCTAAGATTGCCCTAAATGAACCAAACTTCCTTGAAATCTTGCAAACAACACTGTAATAAATAGTTAAATCAACTGTCTATATATATTAATGGCTTAGAAAAGCTGTTAAAATTTTGTGAAAATCTTACATATATAATGATTTTTCCTGGTTCCTCTTCATATTTGAAGGCAAGATAGTGCAGTAGGTTGCGATGACTCAGCTTTACCAATGCCGACATTTCCTGTTCCATCGTAGCAACCTAAATAAAGATTTCAATTCAGTAAGACAGCAAGATAGGAAGGCCAAAGATAATCAATGCCAAACACTCAACTTATCATAATGTTTAGTTTATCTGATCACGTGTCATAATGAAAGCTAATCAATTGTAAATAATTTTTACGTATTTTTCTAGTTAGAGGTACAGCAATGGCATGCCTTAACCTTTTCCTCCATAGACACACCTTTATTGTGTGTGCAAACAGTGTAGATCCAGATCTGTGATGTCTGATCAGGATTTGCACTGTTCGCTATTTATTAGGCTATTTCTTACCAAAATGTGACCAGTGCAGATCCTGATCAGATGACACAGATGTGCCGGCTGATCTGGATCTACACTGTCGCACATGCGTAAAAATGCATATATATGGAGGAAAGGGTTAAAGCTTGGTACTTTATCATGCTTGGGACAGATACTGTAAAATCATAATATTTTCAAGTAGAAGAGGTAAACAATATTTTCGCACCTGCATTAATTTGTGCAGCTGAGTTTTTCTCATTTTTTATAGATTTATATAATAACACTGTTAAACTCTGTGTGGTTTGGATCTCTTCGGTAGTGCAGATTATAAAAAAAAAATAACACGCTTCTAATGGTGATACTAAGAGTATTTGAAACCATCCACAGATTAACCCTTTACTCCATGGGATATTGTTTAAATCCAGCAGGCAACCAGTGCAGATCTAGATCAGCATGCATAACTATGTGCTGTCCACTGTTACTTTAACCTTTTTATTCCATATATACACCTTTATCTCTAGGTGAAACAGGGTAGGTCCAGATCAGCAAGCACATCTGTGCCATCTGATCAGGATCTACACTGTTTGCTTTTAGATCATTTACTTCTGTAATTTCTGACCAAAAAGCGGCCAGTTGCCTGCGCCAGTAGTTCTACACACTCACAAACATGATAAAACAAGGGATAAAATTAATTGCATTATTTCTGACCTGTTTGACATAAGTTTCTCCTTCTTTATCAAGCTCCTCTTTCTTGTTGCCTGCTTTCTTTGCCGTATGTCTCCACTTCAAAACCCACTCTGATATTGCCACAAGATCCCCGGTTTTCGTATCTACACCAGCATAAACTGTACTCCCATGAACACCATGTCCTGAAACATTAAAGATTGCCTATAAATCTAGTACTGTAATATCATTTAATTTTTGAAGACAAATTTTCGCACAAAAGCAACACAAGATAAATTCCTGCAGGCATAAATTTGCAGTGTATTTGTCTTATTAAGACATAAAATTATGATTATAATTACATGGTTTAATTTTGCTGGGGTTTAAATTCACACATATACTTTTGCGTGAAATTTAAACCCACACGAAATAAACTGATACCACAAAAACATACTAAGGTAATATTATATTTTATATGCAAGATAAAATTTTGCGTATCTTGCTTAAGGGATAATGGATGAAAATTTCACCATGTAAGAATAGAAAACTACAATTGTGTGAAATTATGCTTGGAAAATATTTCATTTGAGGCTTTGGCATTTGCAAAAATTGTTCCACACAAAATTCAATGATACCACACTACTCAAAATGGCTGTTATTGTTTCTTACGCCCTAGTGTAAGACAAGTCATGCACTGTGAAGTATTTGCATTTTAACCCTTTCCTCCATAAATATGCATTTTTACACATGTGCGACCAGTGTAGATCCAGATCAGCTGGCACATTGTGCCATCTGATCAGGATCTGCACTGGTAGCATTTTGGTCAGAAATAACCTAAAGAATCAAAAAAGCAAACAGTGCAAATCCTGATCATACGGCACGCATGTGCAAGCTGATTTTGATCTACACTGTTTGCACACACAATAAAGGTGTATCTATGGAGGAAAGGGTTAATATATAGAAATAAAGTAATTACATATACTGTGGATTGCTCTTGATTCTTGTGCAGTCTGACCAGGCCCATCGGTGCAGTCCAATCTGACTCAACATTAGTCGCTTTATGATTAATCAGGTTATTTCTGACCAAGAAGTGCACTACAGTGCAGGCTGATCTGTGTCTACACCCGTAAGGGCTGAAGGTTATAAAGCTGAGATTGGAAACCAGTCTCAAATCTCAAGCATCTGATTGGCTGAAATGGCGACTGGTCGCCATTTCAGCCAATCAGACGCTTGAGATTTGAGACTGGTTTCCAATCTCAGCTTAATAACCTTGGGACCAGATCCCATGTATCTAACGGAATAAATGGTAAAGAATTTACAAAGCTTAGACCTTACCGAGACACCTCCCTCTGTGTACTATTCTTTCGGACTTTGCATTAAATGCTAGAACCACAATTCCACCTGTATGATGCTTGCAGTGAGTGTGACCTTCTTCAGAACAACTCCAACTAATGCGTCTAAAATGCAATGAAATAATATTTTAATCATTATGTCTTGTAAGACAATTCCTCTAACATCACACATCACATAGTTTCCATAATTCCACATGGGAGATACAAACAAAAAAATACATGAGAAGATTTACTTAAACCTTTACTCCAGTGTAGATCCAGATCAAATGGCTCATCTGTGCAATACAATTCAGAACTACACTGGTCTATTCTTGGTTAGAAATAACCTAACGATTCTAAAAGCAAACAGTGTAGATCCTGATCAGATAGGACAGATGTGACAGCTGATCTGGATCTCCCATTAGATAAAAATCTTACTGGTGAAGGAAATACCTATCTTCCTTAGCCAAACTGCTTGTATGCTTATACAAGCAAGGAAACAAAATATTAATGAGATGCACTATGCGAAAATGTGTCTCCATAGATATTTTCTATTTTTAATTTTCAGTTTTTAGAAAGATTTATCATCTACAAGTATAAGTTAGAAACATATTGTGACTAAATTATAAATAATTTATTATTAATTATTATATAATTATAAATTTATTTCGGTGAAAAATGCATAACAAAAAATGATTTCTGCTCAACTTTATGACGTCATTTGAAGAATGATATAAAATTCCCAAACATGCATTTTCACGACATGGCTAAAATAAACAAGCATCTTTCACAAGATTGGCTCAGTAGAGTTAAATAAATTTAAAAGCATTACTGTACCTTTCAGATGACTTTGCTCGCTGCCTCTCAGCAGAACATTGTCGATGCTGTGACTTGACACTCGGAGATTGGGATCTTCGTTGCCCTTTTGTTTCCATCATTGACACCACCGGAACATTTGTTGCTGGGGAACCAACTGGTGACTTGGTAGGGCTTCCCTTCTCAGCAGATCCTGAACTCTGGTGGTATATAAGAAGCATAATATTTAGATAAAAAAAGTGTGTACCCTTTTCAAATAACTTAATAAATTTAAACAATTACTGTTTTCTTCACTGTGGTATCATTTTATTTCACTTGGGTTTTTTTCCTGTGTTTCACACTCGGTTAAGTGTGCTAATTTAAACTTTACTCTAAACTCTGTCATATAAGGCTGTTCCGAGTATCTATCTGATCATGCTTATAATCTGAATACATGTTACTCTTACATGTACTTTGCACTTAACCCTTTCCCCCATAGAAACATCTTTATTGCATGGGCGAACAGTTTAGATCCAGATCAACCATAACATCTGTGCCATCTGATCAGGATCTAAACTGTTCGCTTTTTTATTTGTTAGGTCATTTATAACCAAAATGCCACCAGTGCAGATCCTGATCATATGGCACAGATGTTCCCCCCCCCCCCCCACAAATGACATTTCAACAATAACACAAATTTCCAAATTTTTTGTTCTGATCACAAATTACAAAAGAGGGCAGGTCTATGATTTCAATGTTGGAAAGGTCCTTTTACCACAACGGGATGTCCTCAAACTCCCACTCACATAAACTGACAGGGGTTACACATGGACAATGCAGGACAATGATGTACATACTCCAACAGTAACCAAACCTACCCACCCACTATCTCCCCTACCTGTTTGGCCTCTTCTTTCATTCTTCTGGTCTCCTCTTTTAATGCCTCCTTTCTCTTCTGTATCTGATCTTCTATCAACAACATCTACAAAATATATAGGGCACATCATAGGAAAAGGTACCTTTGGTTAATTTTATTGATATTTTAGTTTTTACTAAATTAAGAAAGAACTTACAAATATAAATCAATTTCTTATTACTAAAATGTGATTTTATTACACATTTTGACAATAAAATGGTATTTTTACTGCGAAATGCATGATAAATCATGTCGTCTGCTCAAATTTATGACCTCATTTCAAAGATTGACGTCTACTGTCCGAAGGTACCTTTTCCCGTGATGCTCATAATATGTGCTTCAGTATTAATCACATCAGACTTGTACTGGGATAACAACCAAATCTTATAATTTTATGTTTCAATGCTATTCATAGTTTGCTGTTCGTCCATATTTTCATGGGTGCACCAGGTTAATTTTTCGCTGACTCACTTAATGATTGTGTTGCAATTAATTTTTCAATAACTTCTATCACCCAAGTTTGTGTTTGACCGAATTACAAGACAAAAATGGGAATTCATCCCTATTTACCACTTATACAGCCAACATTGGCAATCTGATATTGACCCACTAAATCCTACACATGCTTTCTCATATTTTTGTAAATTTTGATGATAGATTTCACAATTTATAACCATTATAATTTGAATTTGTTCACAAGATACATCGAGAACCATTAATTCCCAACATATTACAAGTTAATTTTAGGGACAACAATTATGCAACTTTTTACTACTTTTTTAAATGAAATTAAAATGCAACAGCTGTCTATTAATGATTAGAAATTAAAGCTTGGAAATCGGTCTCTAAATCTGTACTTATTTCTCGTAACATTTGAAAGTGGTGATCTCTTGACAATTTTTATGCAAACATGAGACATTCATAACTGATCTTATAATAACTTGTGCCACACAACCTGCTGTGGTATTAAAAGCATTTCATACACTTCAAGCTCTGAAATGACACAGATTTATGCAAACTATGCAAGGGGAAAAATTCTCCTCCAATCAGAAGGGGAGGGAAAAACCAGTCAATTATTCATATGACATGATGTCAAGGGTTGACTGACCTCCTTTTCCTCTTTCTTCCTGAGTTGTTCAAGTTTTCTTTGATGCTCCAAAGCTTGTTTCTCTTCCTGCTGTCTCTTGTTTGACATCATTTCCTCGTAGAACGACTTTGGCGGAGGTTTATTGTTTGCGTACAGGAAACTTTGTACATACAGTGCAAGTTCTAACATCATCTCCTGTAAAATGAAGTGTGTTGCTTGATATACATAAGGGACAGATAGATAATTATATCAACAAAAGTATTTTATTTTATATGTTGTTTCGACATGTTCATCATAGATGCAATAAAAGTCATAAAGTAAGGGATTAAGTGCTAGGGTTAGTATCTGTCACATGTGGGACCAGTATAGACCTTTCTATATCAGCCTGCTCATCTGCAGAATCTGGTCGAGGTCTACACTGTTTGTTATCCAGATAATAAATAGACAGTCTCATTTTGATAGAAAGGTGAGTTTATGCATTTGTGTGACAGGTTAAATCCTGATCTGAATCTACACTTGTCACTTCTTGATCAGAAATAATGTCATGAATCTAAAAGTAAAGGGAAGATCCTGATCAGATGACAATGTGCAAGCTGATCTGTATCTACACTGTATGCACTGGGATAAAAGCTGTATCCCAAGGAGAAAAATGTCAAGAGTATGAATTATAATATAACTTGTAATAAAAGTTGTATCTATGGAGTAAAAGGGTTAAAGGATTTTAGGAAATACCTGTCCCTTTAACTTTGTTGCTTCTACTTCCAGATCATGCTTTAAAGTGGCCACCTGTTGGTTTGATAAGCCTTTTGTATTCTCAATCTTCATTTCTGGCACACTGCAAAATGTAGAAACCAAAGAGTAAGGTATGCTGTTCTGCTAGTAAAAGTTGTTGGCATATATTAAACATGTTAACTAAAATGTCATTTCGCAAATGTCAAATTTTTACTGACATTTGAATATGAATCCTGACAGACATAAAGTTCAGCTGAAAAATAATTGCAATCGGATTTTAATAGATGCAGATTCTTGCATTCTAATGCAAGCAATTTTAAATTGTTTCAATTTTGACCCCTCCTAATGCTGAGCTTGGGTTTATGTTGGTGCTGGAGAATTTAGGACAAGCATTCAAATTTTGCATAAAAAAGAATTAACATTATGAATTTCTCCTTTAAAAAATTATTTATATATTTATTTGACCCTTGATAATCTTTTCTTAATGTATGTAGCTATTCCTGACACAAATTTTACAAATTCCGAGTATCAATATCTTTTGGTGTTTTATTGATGACATGATTATTTTAAGATTCATGTTTATTTTTTATGAGGAATAATATTTAATTAATGATTTGATATTTGATCAACTAGGAAAGCTGACCAGTGCCCAAGGTTATAAAACTGAGTTTGGAAACCAGTCTCAAATCTCAAGCATCTGATTGGCTTAAATGGGGACCAGTCGCCATTTCAGCCAATCAGATGCTTGAGATTTGAGACTGGTTTCCATGCTCAGCTTTATAATCTTGGGCACAGTGTACAAATACATATAAGACTTACACATCTGGGTAGTTGGCTTGACAGTTAAAGATCAGATCGAGCTGTACATAGATTTCGCCTCCACCCTGACCTAAACTCTCCTGAGGTTTCAATGTCAGACATACTTGTGGTGGTCTGTTCACCTGAAAGTTAAATTTATCCAAAATTCACTAGCAGTAACATAGATTTATTATAGTTAACAAATACTTATTTGTATAAGTATTACAAGTGTTGTCATAATTAAGAACACAAATCACTTCCTTGGTCATTTTGAAGAATGTTGGGATTAAGATAAAAAAAACTGAGATTGGAGACAAGTCTCAAATCTCAAGCATCTGCTTTGCTGAAATGGCAGGTTTCCATTTCAGCCAATCAGATGCTAGAGATTTGAGACTGGTCTCCCAATTAAGTTTTATGATATTGGGCCTCGGATGCAAAGATTACAACTGAATTGCCTGAAATGATCAAGGTTCAACAGTAAATACCAGTAGACCACCAGTTTTTTTTTTCATCTGAAAAAACTGCCACCAATCACTAGTTGTTTTTTTCTCGCAGAATTAGAATAGTGAGTGCATGGTATTTTAACACTGTCATCAAGGAGATACCTTTGTGACAAAATAATGAATTTTGGCAATCAGCATCCAGAATATTGAACTTTGATAAGAAAATGTTTTGTAGAAACATAGGGTGGCCAGTTGATTTGCCGACAATTCCTTTATTCCCATCTGTTCCACTACAATTGCATATCTGAGTGTGGACTTCAATCTTTTTCTGATAAAGGCAGACCCCAGGTGAACCTCAGGGAACTGTTGTAGGCTGGGGCTGGAATATAATATGGGTAGAACCACCGACCTTCTGCATTAGCTGGACAGCTTAGCCATATGGAAGAGTCTGACTCTTTGAGGACATGAACCCACGGCTGTGAGGGACTGGTGATTGTCAGCCAAACACCTAAGAGGCCCTACATAATTATAATAACACTGAATAACAGCGAATATATACTTTCCATGCGTCTTTTTGACGCAGATCTTTAAAGTCTTCAAGCAAAATTGCCTGCAATGCTTGCAACTCGTCATCTTGGCGCTCTTTGTAGGGATTTGACGCCATTTTAAAGACGTAATAAAACGTCTTGAGTTATTATCAATTTGTTTGATGATGCCATAGTCAGAAAATTATTCTTGATACAGTTATAACTGATACTAAATTTCATCATTCTCATCCTAGACGATTTACCGGAAGTTGCATCATCAACAGTTTCTCTTTAAAACCCAGATCACGGTAATGTGGCCGTGGTCGAGTGGTTAACGTGTTGACAGACAATCCCAGGTCGCTATATAATTCAAGTGATTCAGGAATCGGAATCTTCCATGTGAGAAAGATTTCCTGCACAATAACAAAATGTCAGTGATTCTACCCAGGTTCACGCCCATGCCATAAACAAAAATGCCGGGAGGGGCACGTGGAGTCTTTCTCCACCAGAAGTGTGGAGGGTAATGTGGCCGTGGTCGAGTGGTTAACGTGTTGACAGACAATCCCAGGTCGCTATATAATTCAAGTGATTCAGGAATCGGAATCTTCCATGTGAGAAAGATTTCCTGCACAATAACAAAATGTCAGTGATTCTACCCAGGTTCACGCCCATGCCATAAACAAAAATTACGGGAGGGGCACGTGGAGTCTTTCTCCACCAGAAGTGAACAGCACACCCTGATATGTACTCGTAGGAAGTTACATCAAGTGCCAGTCGGCTTACATATGCAACGTCAATCTGATACGAAAAAAAATCACTCTTGGATTTTTCTGTGTCAACCGGATGTCCACACACTGCTGTCTTTGCTGATCATAAACTAAGGTCTTCAGAATTTAGACTAAAATTTCATAATCTACTGTACGCATATTCTAACCAGAATAAATCTCTCTTTGGGAAAAGCCTCGCGAACAGGATATTATGTTTAGGTTGCACCTTCTCCTTTTCGTTAATTCTTCGCGGGGTCTTATTTCTGAAATTGGTAATATTATAAAGCCAGTGCTTTTCTCACCTCACGTTTTGGATATGGCCGGGGCCTTTAAGACTAGGAAAAATGCAGCATTTTTACTAAAATTGGGGATTTCAACTTAAAAACGATTTCTATAAGCATTTGATTAACTAGTCTACAGATAAAACAAAAACTTAAATACAATGAATTGAGAGGTACTTTAATGAGTTCGTTAAACATAAGCTAGTAAATTACAAACAAAACTTCCTGAAATTGGGAATTTCTATTGACATTTTTGGGGAATAAAACCTTTGTTTTACCATAGGGAATGGTACCGGAATTCGTCTCGAATCAGCCAGAAATACTAACAGCTAAGGTCTCGAGGTTCTCGTTGTACTGCCAGTCTGGTTCCCGTCGAAGTGGTAGGGGCAGGTATTCCAGACTACCGTATCAAGATGCCGAATTCTGACGACAACCAAGTATGATTGTAGTACAAATACTAGACTGGTCCCCGAGCGACTTGTCACGCGAAAAAATTCGTCTATGTTTAGACGATTGTGGTACCAGTCTAATAAAATATAAGAACCACCTTTCAGATGATACACTTCATGGCATCACGCACATTTTCTTAAAATTGTATTTTCTGCAATTCAATTTCTTCCGAACGAATATTTCATTCAAAATTGATTTCAAATAATCTGTTGTGCCACTGGCGCTTCACCAGCCGCCCCACCACTTGCCAACCCTTACTAATACCCCTTTGTTTTTTTCCTTTTTTTGTTTTTTTTTGTTTTTTTTTTGTAAAAATACACCGTCAAAATCGTAGTTTAAAAAATGTATATACTATGTATAAAATTGAATAATGGTCAGGAACAGCTCCGGACCCAACCCCCGTTCGAGAGGCTGCTTTTCCTACAATACAGAGGGTTCCATCCTGCCAGCTGTTTGGTTCAACGCAACAGGGTCTGATCTAACAGTAAATGTCAAAACGTCTCACCAAAAGCTCGAAATACACGTAATATTCAACAGAAAACGGCCTCCGAAATTCAGGTTATTTTTTCATAGATTCTTCTCCTCAGTGCGACTTCCGGAAATCTCCGACGCTTTTGTTCAGAGCGCTCTGATTGGTCGAACTATTGACTTTGTCCGGGAAATACTTTGCTCACAAATCGTTCGACCAATCAGAACGCTCCTAACAAAAGTGTATTGTAGGAAAAACACCCTCTCGAACGGGGGTAGGGTGTGGAGCCGTTCCTGACCATTATTCAATTATATACATAGAATATACATTTTGTTTAAATTGCGACGGTGTATTTTCGCATATTTTGATAGAATGGAATAATATTAGTGGCTTGACACCATTTTTACAAAAAAAAAAACAAAAAACAAAGGGGTATTAGTAAGGGTTGGCAACGGGTGAGGCGGCTGATCAAACGCCAGTGAGTTGTGCAGTTTTTAATAGCAAAATAAATAGCAATAGAACTAGTGTAGGTTTCCTGTCGCCCACTCCATCTCGAACATCATTATTATAACAGTAAAAAGCACTACAGGACAGGCGTTTAAGCAGTACTTTTTTGTCTTTGTGAGCAGATATTGCGAGAAATAAAACAAAATATAGAATGTATCGATACTGTTACCATAATTTAGCAGTTTGAATGCTTGAATAAATAATTCTACTTGCATTTATAAAGCATTAAAGTCAGTTGAAATTAAATGATTTTAGCATTAAACTGTTGTTCGAATCTTCCCCGTTGCATTTTTCCAATAAGAATTCAAAACAACAACAACAACAACAAAATGTGTGCATTTTGAATGTCAGAATACCGGAGCTCTGCAAAAACTGGCCTTCATTAACCATGACTAATAGTTTATGCAATACAAAGTATCTACTTTCTTTAATTATTAAACTTTAGTTCTATATAAGAAAGTGTTAACAAAAATCTTGAGCTTGCTTCATTACACCATAATCTTAATGGTACAGGTTTTGTCTGCCCTAGATATTTTAGGGATATTGCTACAAAAATACCCGAAGCTTTGCTCAACCAAAGAAGAATCAAAACTACACCGCTGTCAAGTGTGTATTCATTCATAATTTATTTCGTTATAGTTTTTTAGATACAAAATATGTAGGATACTGTGCGTTACTGATAATGTAAGAGCGACGTCAATATAGGAGTAGAACGACAATATGACAAAAAGTCTTTCCATTTTTCATAGCCAACAATGGAATATCACATGTCCGTATCTGTTTACGGTGATTTTATAAATCATAAAGTTTGAAAGCGATTTCTGTTGAAGCACGTAATATGCATAAAAATATAAAAGAATAGGTTATTTTGTCTTTAAGTGACTGAAATATGAGTTGTCCGTGGCTTTTAAAAACTCGACTGGGGCAGAACAAAGGTTTCGATTATCTGCGCGATTATGTATGTTTTGTGAAGGGAAACGAAGCGCTTCTTGGAGCCATGGTGAAGTGAAAAGAACTTTTTATGATTTTTATTGTTTACTTAGATGAACATTCAATACTTCGTTTGCTTATGTTCAGTCATGACATTATAGAAACTTGTCAGCCATTTTTGTTTATTCGAGAAAACACTCTGAAAAAGATCATGTAAACGTTTTGAGGATATCAATCCGTTTTGTGTGTTTGTGAAATTATAAGTTAATTTTAGATGGAACATAAAAAACAGTGAGTTTGTTAAAAATGATAACGTAGAACAGGACTGGTCGCAGAAAGATTCTTCCTTTGGGACTAACTATTTGTTGACGGTTAAAAAACACTTAAATTTTCCCCAAAGGTTTAGCATCACGACGTTGTGTTGTTTACAAAACATTGAATTAAAACGAGTATGTCCGGTGTAAGCCATCTTGAGCCAAAGTTTCGCGGCATGTCTCGGAGGAATACAGCCGCGTCGAAAAGAGTCGAAGAAGGTCGGTTACAGAAACTTTTAGATTTTATAGACACTAGAATGCAGGACCAACGGACCAAGCTTAAACGCCAGATTGAAGACACCCAACAGTCGGCCGAGGAAATGGAAGAAAGACGGCATAAAGCCACGTTGCAAGTATTAAAAAACTATTTTGAGGTAACCAGTGGGCGAGTTCGCGCCACTAGTCAGTTGAATCATATTCATGATGAGCGTTTAGCAGGCGTGCTTAGTGAGCCCTCTCTAGCCACAGTTCCAGAAGTGGATCCGGAAATTCTCGCTAAGCCGCGTTCGATGTATGATCGGATCACACGGACGCTTGATACTTCAAGACTGCCACTTCTTGCTCCTAGACACACTGCACTGATTAATCAGCACCAATCTATATCATTACCCGCTTCGGGCCTCAATTCCAACCGCAGCGACGAAAGTAGTACGCCGCGCGTGATTGTTACTCCGCGCGGTACGCCAAGCAGCACACCGAAAAATTCGAGTACTCCGAGTGATTCCACGGAGGACAGTTTGTGGAATGATATCAAAAAGCCGTTTCCGGTTAAGAAAGACAGGAATCTCGCCGAAACAAATGGTGTTCGTAATGGCGTTACCATCGTTACCGACAAACCGCCAATTTACCGCAACACTCACAAGCAGGAAAAGGATATATCTAATAATTATGATCAAATAAACGGACATATTTACCAAAAAGGTGTTTTAAAGCCAACATCAAGATTAAATCTGTACCTCCAGGACGAAGAACCCCCAACGCCACGACTTGGGGACTTTAGTGCCAGTAAACGGGGTATCTCCCGACACAGCAGCTTGAAACGACCAATGAAATCTTCTAGTATGGAGTCGGTCGCTAGTCTGTCCGATTTGCAACCAACCAGAAAACAGCAAGCTGCCAATAAACTGAAGCATGCGCTGAAGAGTACTTCCTTTAGAATTCCTAGATGAGCATACAGCAAGAATTGTGAAAGAACATAGGTACCAAAAGTATTCTTTAAAATATATTTGGAGACACACTGGATCATGCAAAAGTTAATTAGCTTAACTAAAGGAGTGCGTTTTGAGTCTGTGATATTTCGAAGAGAGATTCAGCTCAAACTTGCATTTGGGGCGTCCTTTTGTATTAATTACGTTGCAAACGGATACCGCCAAAACAACACTGCGAGCATTGTGACGCCACTACCTTCAAATGTTAGCGTATTCGGATTTTACATATATTCGTGTGGAATATTGTTTTATGTTACCACATTTGTTTCAGCTGTTCGGATATACATGCATGAATAGTTGATGTGAAATATAAATGACTGTTGCATATATAAATATATTTTTCATAGATAAGTCAGAATATTTTGTAACATAACTGGGAGACACAGACCTGGTCTAGTATCAAAAAGGCGATTCTTAAATTCAGGCTATAAAAATATACGAATTTCAACCATATTGACTCAATATTTGTCATGCGTACATACAGATTACTTACTGTATTGATGTGCCTTGTATATTGTATAACGTAAACCTTTCCGTAACGCTGTACGTTACGTGTATATGCTAATTTGTTCCAGTCAAATTGCATTTAAAAAGTGTTGTAAATAAAAAAATATTTCAAATAATATTTTGAATTTTACTTTGGTCATCTTGCCACATTTCTAATTTACATGCCAGTAACAATCAAGTGACTTAAAGGGGCATCATTGAATCTAATTAGCCCTAATGTAAAACAAATATACCGTTATACACCATAAGTTTTGGTACAGTTAAAATAATTATAACTTATCGCCGTGACGGTGCGGGTTCGCTCCCAGGTAGAGGTAATATCATCTGAAATTTACAGTAGCGTTATTTGTGCAGTGTGACGGCCGTAAGAAGTCTCCCCGTACATATAGTCAGTACTGTTATCAGTAAAATAACCAATAAGCGATGTCGTGCAGTGATGATTACGTATATCAGGGCTATCCGATCAACCTTTTTTGGGGTTGTCCCGGTCAGCTCAGTTGGTTGCGTCGTCGGAATTGCAGGGCTAGACGCTGTCGCCGTGACGGTGCAGGTAGTGGTAATATCATTTTAAATGTTTCGTGTCAAAAAATTTAGGAACGAAAAAATACTTTTTCTGAAAGTGTTCCAAAGCATAAATACACTGAAAAATACCAATCCTAATAGTGTCCCGAAATATAGGGATGCATAAAATAATTAATTTCGTAAAATAAATAATGGTGTCCCAATAGGTAATAATAATTTTGAATAATTACAAGCTCGCAAGCTTGATCAATTTCAAACTAGACACCACAAACAAATAAACGAAAATGGAAACACGGGGGATTACCGACCTTGAATGGTCCCTGACAAAACCGATTCAAACAGGTGCCAATTTCATGCATATAAAACATGTTAACTGCCTATTTCCCATCTGGACCCAAGATCATAAAACTAAAGCTGTCACCATTTCAGCTAATCAGATGCTTGAGATTTGGTCTCCAATCTTAGTTTTATGATCTTGGGCCCTGTTTTTATGCGACGTAAGGCAGATTTCATAATGAAACCATTGCTCTGACTTGCAAAAATGGTCTTAGTAGCGGAAATATATTTAATTTAGTGATGAAAATATGTGCAAGCGGTCAAATGGGGTCTGAAAAGTAGTTTTGTCTTGCTCAGTCGGTAGCGTTGTCGGAAATGCATGGCTTAGGCGCTGTCGAGGCAACATCATTAAATATCGGGGTGGTCGAAAAGAGGGGGTTTACTGTATATGTATAATTATTTTACAAATCACATATGTTTTTAATGCAGTGTGGTGGACATAGAAGGTCTCCCCGTATACTTAGTACAGTTATCAGTATATATCGGTTACCGGTGTCATAATATTATTATATTATAATGATGGTCGCAGTTGTCAGAGTTACCCGGGCAACCTAGCTATCCAAGTCGGTAGCGTGCTAGAAGTTGTGTGACTAGGTGCTGTCACCGTACAGGTTCGACTCCCCGTGTTAACCTTTATCATTTTTCACTATTAATATTTTTAACAATCAATTTTGACGAAATAAGTATGAAAGATGGCGTAAAAAGGAATTATCGTTGGTAATTTACAAAAATGAAAATCGAACAACATTGCTAGTGTGGCCAATTTTCAGTACGATATAATAAAAAGTGAAAAACAAAATATTGTGTCAACAGCCTATTACAAAGATTTTTTACATAAAAACAAGCGTGTTAAGACAGGTAATTAGATCAGATGAGGTATGAAATTCAAGAACCATCAAGTAGGCAATAAACAAAAGAATCATAAAGCCTGACTAGCTTATATAAAGAATCGTATATTGAAAACCAGACATACGCAAAAAAGCTGAATCACCCTGTCCTATCTAATCTTGATCGCAAATCTGAATTATTACAATCTTTTGATTGTTCTAAAACAAATAAAAATGATTTTATTATTTATTATACCAACTGAGGTCCGCTCAGTGAACTCGTTTGAGACCAGTGAGGCGCAGATCTGTCGTTACCTCGTAATAAAGGTTAAATATATACTGTGGTCTCATTTTTCACGGGTAGTAACATTGCCCAATAGCTTTCAATGTTGTTTTTTTCGAATCGGTACACACTCGCGTATTAAACAAACCTTAAAAAGTGAAAGGTAAAAAATTCTGAATTCGTACATTAGTCCATACGCGAATTTCGCGAAAAAAACTTGCAAAATTAAGTTTTTCTACAGTAGGGTATGACAATGTCATAATTCCGACCCAACTAATATTTTATTTCTGCCGACCCTTCCTCAGCCCCCATACAACACAGTCTGGTGTTTCAACATGGTTCCTTAATTATTGCACAAGACATAGTGTTCTTTTTAGCGGGAAATGGGTTTTGGTTGTATTAGTTGAAGGTTTATTTTAATTAAACCAGATTGGCTCTGTTGTAATGGGTGGTTCCAATGAAAGCCTAACTACGTAAATGTTAGTTCGTGAGAAGACTGGAAATATGTGATTCTACAAAAGGTGGCACATGTCATCCGGGTCAAAAACATCACTGCACTGTCGACGTGCTTTTTGAAGTCGCAATTCATTGCATGTATTGGTTTTAGAAGTTGCAATTCATTGCATGTATTGGTTTTTGAAGATGCAGTTAACTACATGTATTGGTTTTTGAAGTTGCAATTAATTGTATGCATTGGTTTTTGAAGTTGCTATTAATTGCATATATTGGTTTTTGAAATTGCAATTAATTGCATGTATTTGAATGCTGGAATTTAATGCATGTATCGGTTTAAGATTCTAGTCTGTGGCCCAGTTCAATGTTCGCTAACAAAACAATTGCTCGAGTAATCCGATACAGTAACCTCTAATTACGCCTTGACCTAATTAAGACTGGAATTGTTTCAGACGCCTGAGAAATCAATGCTCTAACAATTATAAGCTAATATATTATGTGAGCCCATACCATACAAACCAGAAAAGTGCATTATACCCTCGCCTCGCATATTCGCCGCGGGACAAACAGCAGTGGACGGAAATGAAAACTTGGTCGAAACTTCGGGTAAAATTTCAACTTCGCAAACAACTACGTAAAATTGCATTTTGTTCGCAATAATTTCTTGCAGAGACGTAAACGTCGTACCCTGGCCGCAAGCGACAACATTGAATTGTGATTAAAACGTAGTGCCCTGTCTGTAACACCACACACTGACCAAAACAAAGTGGCGTGACGCGTAACATGACGCCGTGACTGGAACGCATACCGTGGTCACAACACAGCTTCGTGATGGTTACCCAGCGCCGCAATAGGAACACAGTGGCGGGTTAACAGCGCTATGTAATCAGAGAAGTGCTGCGGTGGTTACAACGCGCCGCGGTAACACCGCTCCGTGATAGGAACAGTGCCGTGGTGGTTAAAACGCGCCGCGATCGAAACACAGTGGCGCGGTAACACCGCTCCGTGATAGGAACAGTGCCGTGGTGGTTACAACGCGCCGCGATTTGAACACAGTGGCGCGGTAACACCGCTCCGTGATAGGAACAGTGCCGTGGTGGTTACGACGCGCAGCGATCGGAACACAGTGGCGCGGTAACACCGCTCCGTGATAAGAACAGTGCCGTGGTGGTTACAACGTGCCGCGATTGGAACACAGTGGCGCGGTAACACCGCTCCGTGATAGGAACAGTGCCGTGGTGGTTACAACGCGCCGCGATCGGAACACAGTGGCGCGGTAAGACCGCTCCGTTATAGGAACAGTGCATTGGCGGTTAAAACGTCCTACGATCGGAACACAGTGTTGTGGTAATCCCGCGATCGGAACAGTGCCGTTGTGGTATCGCAGCGATCGAAACAAAGTGGCGTCACTAGCGTGGAAACAGCGCTCCGAAATCGGTACAATGCCGTGACCGTAACGCCGCACCATAAATGAAACTGTTTACGTTGCCACAAAACTACAACGCGGTTAAGACATTTTCTGAAGATGCCACAATCACCGAACATAAAACTTTATGAACACTCTACCATGTTTGCAACACCACCTTGGCCCAAAACACAACGCTGATATGCACCAATTGCAGCGATCGCACCAGCAAATATACCCGGCGTCATGTGCGCATCGCAAAGCCGCAGCTTTGTACTCAAATAATGCATGTAATTAGATGTAAAAAAAATGCATAAAATTAGAAACACTGGAGAATTCTAACAATGAATTCGTACACAGTAATAGACCAATATTAATCAACAACAAACAATATCTGATAGTGCTCTCATAGATAACTAGGGGCTACCCACGTGGTTTTCAGATGGCTGGTGGCTACCAAATTCTCACATATCTGGACCACTGAACTTCAGTAGTTTGACGATTTTAAATCAATTAAATACGAGTATGAGGAGTGGTTTAGGATTGTTTACAACTTTCATTAAACTTTCATAGCAAGGGGGAACTCAATACCAATGGTGTGAATGGCCCATGCAGGTTAAAATTTAAAAAGTATTCTGTAAACAAAATCCAATCAACCAATCAGAATTAGCTCGAAATAAACATATCCGAACATGCTTAGTTCCACAACCATTCCACTTCATAAAACACATAGAAATGGACCAAACACGTGTAACTGCCACCTATATTTTCAATTAATACAATCGGTTTTTACATAATACATACGACCACATTGCTAGAATGAATGGACATAAATAAATACAATTAAAATCATCTCCTGAAAATCGCTATTTTGTTAGATCTGACTTTAGTGGGATTTTAAATTAATACAACTTTTTTTATTTCATAAAACAATATAATAATTACAGGATATTAAATTCTAAACTATTTGTTGTGGAATCATTTAATTTCGCGACGAAATTTTCATGCAGATGCCAAAAATGACATTTTCGCGCTGGCATAAATTTGCGCATTTACACTATTCGTATAAGATATTAATACAGTTGAACTACGCTGGGCGTTTATGTCACGCACATTCCCTATCGCGTGAAAACGTGAACATTAAACCCATGAGGATCCCATAGTTGTTACAAATCTGTACACGTTTATTTTTATTGCAGTTCTTTCCCGGATATTCTGCTGACGTGATTTCTTCATTTCTTCCAGGGCACAAGATTATAAATCTCTAACTTGAGACCAGTCTATAACCTATCAAGCATCTGGTTGGTTTGAGATGGCAACTGGTCACCATTTCAGCCAATCAGATGCTCGAGATTTGAGACGGGTCCCCAATCTGAGTTTTATCATCAACCAAACACTACTGGGATGGCAACAGATGCAGATTCTTGTATTTTGGTGCAAACTTTAAATTTGTACCCTGCTGACATAACATTATTTTGAGTTTGGGATCATTTTGATGCAGGGGAAATATGGACAGATTTTGCAGGAAAATATTTCGTTTGATGCATTTTTTATAGGAAGAAAACATTTATTTGACCACTGAAGATAAATTAAAATGAAGCTAAAGCAATTAGATGAGTTGATGTGCAACGATCTGATTATGACCCCTTGAAAACTTCAAATGGTTTTTCAAACATTTGCTATGAAATAACTGTTTTTTGAAAACATTGTGCATTTGTAACATTCATATACTCCGATTACTTCTAAATGTGTCCGTCTGTAACCGGTGATTGTTTTTACGTACGTGCGTGAGTGTATTTGGTGATGTTAAATTCTTAATGAGTTGAACTTCTCTTCGCAACAGAGCAAAATGAACTCTGGTTTGCATAAGTTATTGAAATTCCCGCAATGCATTATAAAGGACAGCTGTCAGATATTTTATCTAAAAAGCCAAAGCAATTCTTGTTGACGCTTGCAATTTTCAGGGTATCAACTAATCCTTAAAAAAATCACAACTTGTTTTAGACCTTCATAATTTTTTATTCAATGATCATATATTTAATTACAATATGAATATGTAAAAGAATGGTAGAAACTCTGCCTCAAATATAAAGATTTAGTGGAAACTCTAAGAGTTCCCCAACATGTTTTCTTTTGCTATCATCATGGGAAATGGTGTCTCTGGAGATATATTTTTATTTCATCAGACCTGTTTGTATATGACCTATATTTTAACATTTTGAAAAAAACAACTTACAATCCTCAAATATTTTTCTGGTAACTTATACTGGGGTAAAAGTTAGAAATTCTGAAAATCCTGAAAATTTGTGAATTTAAATAGGGGAAATAGTGAAAATCAACCATATTTAGACAAACAGAATTCTGAATTCAGGAATAATCCTGAAAACTTTGACCCCTGCTAATAGGTAATTTTATTACACATTTTGACTACATAACGTTAATTTTACAGCAAAATACATCAAGCAAATGTCATCTGCCCAACTTTATGAGGTCATTTGAAATGACATCAGCTGCTTAAAGACACCTTTTCCCTACGGCATGTCCCAATTAAAAATTATTTTAACCCTTTTCTCCATATATACACCTTTTTATGCATGTGGGACCAGTGTAGATCCAAATCAGCCGGCACATCCATGCCATCTGATCAGGATCTGCACTGGTCACATTTTGGTCAGAAATAACCTGATTGATCAAAAAGTGAACAGTGCAGATCCTGATCAGACGGCAAGGATGTGCCGGCTTACCTGGATCTACACTGTTCACCCATGCAGTCAATGTGTGTCTATGGAGAAAAGGGTTAAACACCCACATCTTCCACTACTTTTGATGTTCTTTTACTACATGTAAACCATGTTTAACTTTCATAAAAACTGGAGGAGTGAGCTTAATAATTCATTTCCAGGCACCAGACACACCATGACACCTGGTAAGACACCCAACCTTCAACAAACCGGACAATGCCTAAACCCCAGAGGTTGGGGTGTGGGGGTA
This sequence comes from Corbicula japonica, assembly GCA_038501625.1. Taxonomy (NCBI): domain Eukaryota; kingdom Metazoa; phylum Mollusca; class Bivalvia; order Venerida; family Cyrenidae; genus Corbicula; species Corbicula japonica. Next base: position 670,862 of record JAZAYU010000076.1, on the reverse strand, counting down.
GACCACTGACTGACTGCAAGTGACTTTAACACACGTATGACTCAACCCTGTACTGTTGAACCTTAAATGCATTCATGCTTTTGCATCAACTATATATTATATATCATAATAAATTCATTCAGCTGGTACAATAATAATTCCAGCATATGAACTTATTTTACAATTTATCCAGTAACCGACTGCAATTTTATCTACATATTCTCCAGGGTCAGATGCAAGATTTCCAGAAAGGGAGTTCGTTTATGGCATTCTTAGGGTAGTTAAATGATCATGATGTTTTCCATTTTTCTTGCCAAAACCCCCATAAAAATTTAATATTGGTACCCGAAACCAAAAAGGGGTTCAAGCAACCCCACAGAACCCCTTCTGGATCCGCCCCTGTTCTCTCAGACACTATGTGAGACCACAGCTGCAAAATAACCAAATTCCTCCTCATCCATTTTTCTGTTATTCACGTCTTTTCTTTCTAGAGTCATAGTCTCTACTTGATCGCGAGTCATCAATGCCACGTTTCTGTCCAGTTTTGGCTTCTTTCAAGAACTTATCGAGACCGAAGGGATCTTCCTCTTCGTATCTCTCAAACTGTACTGGTCCCTCACGACGACGGCTTGAATCAGCCCCTGTAAATCCCTTGTCCGGAACAAACCTGAAAACGAACCAAAAAACCTCCATGAACACTATACTTAAGACATGGTCATATCTGTATCTTTATTTTGGGCATGCCACTGTAAAATATGCCTTCGGCAAAATTTATTAACAATTAAGCTGTTACTCTTTTCAGAAAGAACTTCTATTATTTTTTATCACCAATCATTATGTTATTTTTTTTTACACTTCTTTTTAACCCTTATAATATTATATGCATATTTAGGCATGTGCGACAAGTGTAGATCCAGATCAGCTGGCACATTGTGCCATCTGATCAGGATCTATACTGGTCACTTTTGTTAGAAATAAACAAACGAATCAAAAAGCGAACAGTTTAGATCCTGATCAGACGGCATGAATGTGCTGGCTGATCTGGATTTAAACTGTTCCCCCATGCTATAAAAGGTGTATCTATGGAGGAAAGCATTAAATAATGAATGTGATTTTTACACAAAACACATAAGAAATGTTGTCCATGCAACTTTATTTCTTCACTTTATGAAATGACATCAACTTTCTAAAGGTCTTTTTCCTTCAAAGATACCTTTCTTCAAAAGAAGGACAGAAACCAGTTTGTTTTTTCTAATTATTTAACCCTTTCCTCCATATATACACATTTTTAACCATAGGCGACCAGTGAAGATCCAGATCAGTTGGTACATCCGTGCTGTCTGACCAGGATCTGCACTGGTTGCGTTTCTGTCAAAAATGACCTATTGGATCAAAAAGCAAACAGTGCAGATCCTGATCAGACGGAATGGATGTGCTGACTGATCTGGATCTACACTGTTCGCCCACGAAATAAATGTGTGTTTATAAAGCAAAGGGTTCATCTAGTTCAATGAGTCAAATACCCAATGATATGCTTTATACTACATTGTATGAACATAGAAATATCTCTCATACAATAAAACCAACAGAAAAACAGATCTGACAACCTCAGATTACAGCTGGCGTAAACCAATGCATCTAACCTGTTTGTTTTGATAAGTTCGTCAAGATCATCTCCATAAGTGTCCCTGTCCTTGTTTCTGGATGGTCGATAAATGTGACTTGCAGCATCTCTGTCTGCTCGCCAGGCTTTATCATACACATTATAGCCTTCGTCATCTCCAAAACCACTGTCCATGCCCTGCAACAATACAACACAAGTGTTGCTATTATATACACAGTTTTATGTTTGCTACTTGGTTGTTTTTAAACAGAGGCCAATGATAAATGTAAATGCAATAATAGTCAATATTAGGAAAACTCATATTCTATAAATTGCTATCTAGTAGATGCTTTGAACTGTAGCAACTGACACTGTCAGTAAATACAGTTTATATTGCAACATTGCAATAAAATGTCAGAGATAGATAAACCTTTGACTAATCTGTTTTATCAAGTTTGAAAAAAGTTGTCATCTTTTCTTGTAAGAAACATATTGTAAACAAAATTAGACTACATCAGAATTTCTATGCAGATGCCACTAATGACATTTTTCATAGTGTGGATTACATAAAACCTGCACAAGATGTAAAAGTAACAGTAGTTTAGTACTTGGTTTATTTTATTTCTCTATGCCATTCCTTGAATGTATACACACAAGTTCTTGGACCGCAGGGAGCTAAAGTAACAGTAGTTTAGTACTTGGTTGACTTTATTTCTCTATGCCATTCCTTGAATGTATACACACAAGTTCTTGGACCGCAGGGAGCTAAAGTAACAGTAGTTTAGTACTTGGTTGACTTTATTTCTCTATGCGATTCCTTGAATGTATGGAGCTAAAGATCAGGTCTAAAGATTATAAAACTGAGAATGGAGACCAGTCTCAAATCTCAAGCATCTGATTGGTTGAAACATAGACAAGTTCAGCCAATCAGATCCTTGAGATTTTAAACTGGTCTTCAGTCTCAGTTTTATTTTCTTGAGGCCAGGTCGTCAACTCTATTGATACTTAGCTGATTATTATGTTTTAAAAACATGTCAAATTAACATAACATTAAGTATTAACCTTAGATTGATTGAAGAGCCTGGAGTCAAACTGTTCTTGCTGCCCTGCCCCTGTGTTTGGTAAACCTAATGCTATCTTTTCACTGATATCTCTTTCCCTGTCTTTCTGTAGACGAGATCTGGAAAAAAAGAGCAAGAGAACTTTGAAGCAACACAAGGATAGTTCCCAATAAGAAATGCATGTAAAAGTTATGCACGAGTAATAATATGCTTTTCACTGCCAAGCCTTTAAATGATCATTTTATTTCTGATACAATTTACTATACGGGTGTTCAGTTTAACAATTATGTCGCCCTCTGGTTCTGCCCTCTGGAAATGTGTCAGAATAAACAACCCAAGTACAAATATGGCCCTGTTGTCACAAGCAATTTTAATTTGAGAGTTTGATGAAGGAAAAATTAGGAAATGGCAAAGTTAGTTAAACCAATCATAAGTTTCCATGACAGACGGACAGACTGATGGACAAACAATCCCTATGTATCGCCTTTTCTTCGAAAGAGTGACACTAAAATGAATGTGGCATATGTTTTATTCTGATAAAGATACTATTTGCAAGGGAAACAACTTTACCTCTTGTCAGGTGCAGCTCTGGCCAGATTTCTCTCCCTTTGTCTGTCTTTATGTCTCTCCCGTCGGATCTCCTCACGATCAGCCATCTCTTCGTCTCTATCTGTTACACAAATAATCTCAAGCTACACTCACATACTTTATCACAGTGCATAAAATGAGAACTGATTTCATGATTATGACAAGGAAATGTTGGTCAGCAAACAACATTAATTTTCTTTTTCACTGAATTTTCCTAGAACAGTCTTATTCATAACAAAAATTTTATATAAATAATTAATAATGGTTCAAATGATTTCTTATCACTGATCAATCCAGAAGAATTATAGCAAATTTAATAGCCAGACTTGTGAACTTAAGCATTTGAGATTTCACATATTTAATAAGTGTTTAGCTTATCGCATTCCATCATTTATTTTAATGTCTAATAATTATATAAACTTAGCCAACCAATTTATTTAAATAATGCAGCAGTTAATCCTTCACTTCATATATACCAGTTTTGTTGCTTGTACAAAGTTTAGATCCAGATCAGTTGACACATCTGTGCAGTCTGATCAGGATCTACAATGTATGATAATTGGTAAGAACTAACCTAGCAAATCAAAATTGAACAGTGTAGATCTAGATCCTGTGCCCAAGGTTATAAAACTGAGCATGGAAACCAGTCTCAAATCTCAAGCATCTGATTGGCTGAAATGGCGACTGGTCGCCATTTCAGCCAATCAGATGCTTGAGATTTGAGACTGGTTTCCAATCTCAGCTTTATAACCTTCAGGCCTGATCAGATGACACATATGTGCTGGCTGATCTGCATCTACATTGTTTGCCCATGTGATAACAGCTCTATCCCATGAAGTAAAGTTTAAATCTGTTTATCTACCATCAGCTCTGCGTATTCCTGCGCGCTCCTCACGAGCTTTCATAGCGAGCTGTCTCAAATGTTCTTCCTTCTTCTCTTTCTCCTTCTGTACCATCTTCTGCTCTGTTTGTGCACGCGTCTCGACTGCTTCACGAGCCTAGAATATGCAGAAACATTCTTCACAGACACACAATAAATTGAAATGTTCAATCATTTTTTTCAAAACAAGCACTTGTTGAAAGAATAACCCATTACTCAATAACTATATACCGATTTTATCAAATATGCAAACAGTGTAGATCCAGATCAGCTGGCACATCATTACTGCAATACTGGCTCATCAGGATCTACAATGTTCGCTTCTTGGTCAGTCATAACCAAATTGATCAAAAACCAATTAGTGTAGATCGTGATCTGATGAACTATGTGATTTCCAAGCAAAGCACAGCGTCTGTCATATTTGTGACCAGTGCAGACCTAGATCAGCTTTGCAGTCTGACCAGGATTTAAATTGTTCGCTATCAGTTAATAAATTCAGATAATAAGTTTTTGCCATAGACCCCTATGAACAATGAATGAACTTGCCTTAACGGTAAGAAAAGATGATTCTATTAACTTAATTCAGCACTTGGAAAGTTTAAATCATAAAATACAACTTACTTTTCTGTCAGCAATATAGAGAGATTCTGCAAGTTTTGCAAAGTTCTCGTTGATATGGACTCCCTGCAGACCTCGGCCATCAGCAGCCAGACGTTTATCGAGAGGTATTGTGTAACCTTTGACGTTCTTCCAATTGGAAATACAGGGTGGAATCTTCCATTCCTGCTGCTCTTTTACAGTAACCTGAAGCATAAATAGTTAAATACCGAAATTCTAGGTATTAAGGTGATCCACTTATAAGTCGGACCCCCTCTCGGAAGCATAAACAGTCTTAACCCTTTACTTAATAGAAAAGCCTTTACTGTGTGGGCGAACAGTGTATCTAGATGCAGATCATCTGGCACATCCATGTCATCTGATCAGGATCTACACTTTTCGCTTTTAGATTGATTAGTTCATTTCTGACCAAGATATTACCAGTGCTGATCAGATCAGACAGCAAAGATATGCCAGCTGATCTGGTTCTACACAGGTTTCACATGTGTTAAAAGGCATATAATATGGAGAAAAGACCTAAATGATAATGGTATGTAAGGTCAAGGGCTCAGTCAAGCTTTAAATCTCTATTGTGAACATTTTACATTTTGCCAGGTCACGAAGGACAAATATTTTAAGTGTTTTCAAGTATCAAAATTTATAATTTAAACTGTAGAAGACATGTGAAAAAAAAGTCTATGATGTGATATATTTACAAAGTCAAGAGTGAATATAGCCAATTTAAAGCTGATATTGTATAAAGTGTTGCTTACACTGTACAATTCACTCACAACATATCCTAAAGTGTACTAATGATTCTGTTATTTCGGTAAAATTCATTCCTGTTCTGTCATTTATAGGTTTTACAAAGTAGTACAATAATTAATGTTATAATGTTATTAATCAAGTGAATTCATTTTGGCTTTGTTATTGGGCCCAGGGTATTTATATAAGCCAGAGGCTGAAGGCCGAGAGCTAATGTGACTGCCCGAGGCCCAATAACATGGCCAATGTAAATTCACTTGATTAATGACAATTTTATTAATAAACAGACTAAAACCATCAAACTCATATGAATACTGAACTAGGCAAATACGGGAATTGCTGGGCCAATATGAGAATTGCTGGGCCAATATGAGATTGTTAATTAATAACCTTATTAATTATGAAGCACGAAGTATTCTGAGGGTAAGAGTTAAGCAAGGTTACCTTCCTGTTAGGAGAATGCATGACTGGTGCTGGGGGTGATGGCGGTCCTCTGGGTATCTTCTTGTTTACTCTGATAAAAACAATAATTATTGAGGCACTACAACCTAATAGGGCTTATTGACCTTGGCATAAAAAAGAGACCCTGATCAAACTGTGGACTTATATGGTCCAAAATGGATCTAAATTGTTTTCTAGATGCATTAAGGTTTCTCTGACTGAAATGCAAACAGGTGAAGGCTTATTAGGATCTAAGCTGGTCGCATAGGCAATAAAAAAAAGCTGGTCGCATAGGCAATAAGCCCCTATTTTGTTGTAAAAGCATCATATATATTATAAGATCATTATCAAACATTTATAAAGATATAAAAACAAGGCAGGTTATTTGTTGTTTAGATCAGACTTAATTGTCTAAAGGCAGTAAAGCACAAAACAATATGATTAAATATTTGAGTTTATTTAACCTTTTAACCTATTCTGTAATCAGAAATACATGATACATGATAACATACCAGTACCAACCTTATTTAATTTGGTAGTTTAAAGTGTTAAAGTTCAATTTTTTTCTGACTCGGATTTGCAATTTAGACTTTTTTTTAGAGATTTGTAACAGTTAAGAAAAGTAACAGTAGATATTTGATTAAAGAATTTCTCGAGCTTTTTATAATGCTACATGACTTATGGAAATAATGCTTTCTGTAAATAACAACACCTGGGCATATCACACTCTCCGAAAAATCAATCTACTTTTTATCGGTTTATAAAATTTGCAATTAACACTTAAAAACTTTTAACACTTAATTTCATGGATAAAATCATATCACCTTTATCCCTTGTGTAACCAGTGTAGATCCAGGCTAGCCTGCACATCTATGCAGTCTAATCAGAATCTAAACTGGTTGCCCATGTGACATAGGCCATATCCTATGACGTAGTAGAGTTTAGGGAGTTAACAAGAATTAATATAACAGCGTTTCTTTCCCCAAAGGGGAAAGGTTCCCCTTCCCCTACAATTGGGAAATGTTCGCGTTGTAAAATCTTGAAATTGGGAAAAAAATCAGTCACAAAATAGCCAAATTGGGATTTTTTCTAAATTCAGTAGATAAACCCTAGGGATTTTATTCAGCTTCACCAAGCATCATAAGGTCTGGTTCCTTAACAGGAAACCCTTAAGTGATGTAACTGTTATGCCAGAACGAAGTTACTGCCAATGCAGTGACTACCTGTCTATAGAAAAATAATTTCCATTGGCAGGAAAAGTTTCTTTGAGGTTGCAATGTGAAATGAATCTGATGAATCTGCATTTGAAATTATAATTATATTTTTTGTTGTGAAGTTTGTTAACTACTTTCAGTTTCTGAAGACTGGTCTTTGCGCTTCAATTTTATACGTAAGAATCAGTCAACTTGCTTGTATTGACCGTAAACCAGTCTGAAAAAAGGACATGTATAAAACGCAGACCGGATCAAAGACGTCACATGTCTGTACTTTATTTAATTATAACAACTGAGTAAGAGTCTAACCGGAGTGCTGATAAGAGTTACTCCCCTTTGAAAGTACAGTTTGTTTACGAACGAACGACATTTCTTGCAAAAACTCTTTTGTCAATTGGGAAACGGCACTGTTTTTTGTTGGAAAAATTAGCTTTGGGGATTGGGAAAGTCCGGTACTTTAAATTGGGAAGACTCCGGTCAGCTTTGGGAATGGTACCGTTTTGCGGAGGTAGTTAAAGAAGGAAAAAAAAAACGCTGTACAAGTACATGTACTTTGCATATTTTTTTAAATCACATGAAAATACCGAATTTTAATGGTATGTGTATGTCTCTTGATCAAAATAGATTCAGAGCAAAACTGAATTATCACTTTCTATTTTCCTTTGTAAGATACGTCACTTTGACACTGAATCCTCAAAGATAAAATGTAAAGATAACAAAATAAGTATTCAGAACATCACTTTGGCAGTGCATCATTATTGGTAAAATGAAAAAGTGAAAATGACAATTGATGAAGAATCTTACTTGAATTTCGGAGGTTCCATAGGGTCTTTTTGTGCCTCTACCATACGGATAATTCTCTGTTTTGCACCAGAATTATATGCCACACCCTGTTGTGAAGGGGTGTACCTAAAAAGCAACAGTACACATCATTTTACAAGACCTTATTTACTAAAATCAAACAATATTGTGTAAAATATATAAATTTTTCGAACATTTTACTATACACTGCAACTCCGTTATATTGCGATCCGTTATATCACGATATCCAATATATCGCTCTTGGTCCGTGGATCCCAATTTTTTGTACATTTACAATGCATATGTTATTCATTCTTCGTGGGTGGTAAAAAAGATCAAATGATGAAATCAACGTTGGCGACAAATTCACGAAACGCACGCTTTTTCCGTGTCGTATTACGTCATTTTCGGCGAACGCTGTTTATTTCATTTTGTATGCATTTAAGAGGCGATGTACACGTTCACAAGCAGATACAATTTAACATCAAAACGTATGAAAATAGATGGAAGTTTTTTTTTAACAATTCTGTTGCTTCTGATTTGACATGAAACCCCCTTTGTGACGAACAATAGGTGCGAAAAACACCAAGCTGATTGGGTACTGGCAGAATTTCGTTCACAAGACAAACCGCAAATGAGCGACAATTAATGCAAGTTGCTGACCATAATAGACATGAGCAGGAAACGTCAAAACAATTTGTTGTTTTGACATTACCTGCTCATCGACATATCAAGCTGGTAAACGACGGACGATGACGAACTAACATCGCCAACCATGACCGACCAACAGATCGTCGATCAGTTGAAAGTACCGAAAACAATAATACCACCGTTGGAAATTGATAATGGCGATCTTTGTTTTGTACATTAATTAATTTCTTTTTCTTAAAAATATTAATATAATAAATTAAATAAAAGAAGTTGTTTTAAAACATTTGTCCAGCACGGAATGTACTTCCTGATGTACCCGTAGATTTCACGGCGTGTTAATTACGCAACACCGCGATATACATGCATCTGACAGCAAAAACAAAGAAATTTTCTGTGTTTTAGCGCGATTATGTACTTATATCGCGCTCTGTTTATATCGCGGTTGGCAGGCTTGGACCCCGAAGTCCGCGATATAATGGAGTTGCAGTGTACTCATCTTTTAACTGGTTTGGTTGCATACCGAAAGTATTGTGCAATATCAAATTTATATAAGAATCACTAACTGTTTAAGATCTTTTATATTTTCACAAACTCTGAATACTGTAAAACCTGTTTTTAACATCATCAGGGTGTGCAACATTTTACAAAAGAAAGGCTTTTATTTAAATACAAAAAAACAACAAATGCTCAGACTTATTTTGGTATACTGTACAAGCAGAAAAAAATTAAATAAGCATATTTATCATAGTAGGCCAAAATGTGGTGTGTTTCGGGAATTAAAATGTAAATCACTTCACCGAGTCTGGATTAAGTGCATGAAATGAAAGCAAATGGGGCAAAATACACAGAAACAGCTTTCAGCAGTTCAGTGTTAGCCTTTTCACATTTTCTCTTTTGTTTCTGGACATTTAATTTTTTGTTTCCAGGGAAACGCTCAGTGATATTTTATTAGGGTAAGACAATCCCTACCTGATATATTGTGCTGGAGCCTGTTTCTCCGCAGCCCTCACTGGCATAGCTGCAGCTATCTTTCCAGATACCAGTTTCTCAAGGGCCAGTCGTGTTTTCTCTGTGTTATCTTGTATCGCCTCTTCATCAGGCTTCTCAAAACTAGGATCATCTTCATCAATCTGTTTGGGTACCAGATCTTGGAACTTGGAGTGGACAACCTGCAAGGACAAACCAATTTAACATATAGCAATATATCATTTTTTATCTGATAATGAAAGATAGGGCTTTTTAGTGGTTCAAAATAAAGAGGCGGAGAGGTGGGGGGATGGGGGTGAATTTACGGCAATATTGACCGTATGAGATGGCTAATTTTGTGTAAAAGCAGCCATTTCCTTTCCCTTTCTAGTTTATTTAAAATGATACAACTGACTTCTTCAGTTTGACACTGTCTGTAAAGGGAAACTGAGAATTTTAATGTCAAGTTGAATTCTGGAAAAAACTACACCATTTAACAAATAAAAACAAATGAAAGGGGTAATTACCTGTATACTTTTCCTGATTGAAAAGGAAAATGAGTCCACTTTAATTAGCATTTATTCTAGTCTTAGTTATGATCTTGAGCAGTGACGAATACTCGACACAAGAAAGTCTTGAACCCATTCCCTTATGGTACACTGTATTTCCCGGACGCATTAAACCACATGAGCAGCCCATACAGTGTAGATTTAGAGATTCTGATCTAGATCTTATCTGGTTCTACAATGTCTGCTTCATGTTATGAAATAATCAGATGACTCTTAATGTGAACAGTGTAGATCCTGATCAGACTGCATGGATGTGCAGAGTTGGATCTACACAGGTTGCACATGGGAATATAAGCCCTGTCTACAGAGTAGATTGCTAATCATATACATGTATCCCATACAAGCCACAATTTCACTAATGTCAGTTCTAACAAAATGTTAGATCTGATGATGGCCCGCAGACACAGTACATAAGTAATAGTAGTTTTCCCAGATCACTATTTTTAGAAATTGTCAACACAGGAAGCATGATTTATAACGCTCACAAAATGATCTGAAGATGCCATTACATTAGAAATTAATGCAACACTACATAAACACATACATCTCCAGTAAAATATGTCTTACGCAGGCTGTCAACACTTTCCATGGTTTAAAATACTATTTTTACTTTCACTTTTGTGATTTTGTAGGCGACAATCTAATTGGTTCAAAGGGTTAGTGATAAAACCATGGTTTTGTAACTCGTCTTCAGATCCTGATACAAGCCATATCCATTGAGTAAATTGTTAACCTTAACCCTTTCCTATTTATATACGCATTTTTACGCATGTGCGACCAGTGTAGATCCAGATCAGCTGGCACATCCATGCCGTCTGATCAGGATCTGCACTGGTCGCATTTCGGTCAGAAATAACCTAATGAATCAGGGGTTTTCCTAGCCGTTTTGGGAAAAGGACCCAGGCCAGAATTGGGAAAATTTTAGCGCGTTAAATGTTTCATTTTGGGAATTTTTATCGGCAAAAATACAAGTTTTGGGAATTTTGAAATCATTATATTATACATAGCATTACTTTTGTTGTGTATATAAATGGCAATATCCGTCTAAAATGCAAATATTTTGAAAAAATAAGGTTGTTTTTATTTTGTTTTTTGCTACTAGAACCATATCATATGCCGTGAACACACACACTATCATGTTTCAGTTCTTGTGATATATGATTTACATTGACATGATAAGATTATGATTAGATAGTGTATATATTATTTTTAATTTTACAATAGTGGACTACAAATCTTTAAAAATGTTTGCTGTTTTTCATCTCTTTTGATCATATAATATTTATTTAGTAACATTTTAGCGCATACGAAATAATTTGCGGAGATTTTGTATTTTAGTCAATTTAATAATCAAACATATTATCTCCCTTTTTGCTTTAGACAAAATATCGCAAAACACTTTAATATTTACCTTCGTATCACAAAATGATCCATTCTAAAATCTATTTATAATTACTGAACACAGTTAAGCAGATACATCAGTAAATTAAAGCATTATTTTAAAATTCAACTGAGGAATTTTCCGTAGAATGAACAGATTATTCAGTACTGTAAGATATATAATTTGGAATTTGCAATTGTGAACTAATTGATTCAATCATTGGCAATCAACTTGCCTAATCACTTATTGTCAAAAATTAATTAAGCGCCGACAAATGGCTAAATATACACCTTTTTAATTGTCAAAGACACTATTTTGACAGTTTTGACAGTTTGTGTAATCACGCTGTCGCATAATCTCGCGAGAATCAAAATATCTCGCGATAAAGATTGTACCGATTGTTGTGAAATATAGGCGTGTTTAGAGTAGTGTAAATTTATCCAGGATTAGCGAATTTTACATGTGGTTGTGACGTCACATGCATAGTGCGAGATAAAGCAGTCAGTTGTTGTTTACAACGTAAAGCGAAAGTTAACACTGTTTCTTATGTTTTGAAAATTATCTGTGGATTCAATTGGGAAAAATGGAAGAAATTTCGGTTTGGGAAATGGTCAGTTTGCTTTGGGAAAGGGTCCCTTTTCCAGACCTTCTGAAAGGCTAGGAAAACCCCTGTGAATCATAAAGCGAACAATTTAGATCCTGATCAGACGGCATGGATGTGTCAGCTGATCTGGATCTTAACTGTTCGCCTTAGCAATAAAGATGTATCTATACAGGAAAGGGTTAAAATAATCTCATAAAAGATGGCTCTAACCTTATCTTGACCATGGCCATACCGGGCAATGGCATCATACTTGATTTTGCCCTGAGCATCTAATGCTACAGCAAGAGCATTAGATGTGGTCTTCTTCTGTCCCATACCCAGCGGGTACTGTGCCACAGCGATCTCAGGGAAAGCTCCACCATCACCAAAGTCCTAAAATCATAGAAATCCACAATTCAAATGTAATATATAACAATGAAAATAAAACTCTAAACAGAACAATTTGAAGATGATTTTCTTTTAAAGAAAGGTTTTTATAAAAGCTATGTGACTAATTCCTAAACTTTCCTTACACTATTCATGTAGTTGTCTAATTAAGTGTGGGGAATGAAATCATTTAACCCTTTACTCCATATGATATAAATAAGTTTTATAACGATGAAAATAAAAACTCTAAACGGAACAATTTGACGTTGATTTTCTTTCAAAGAAAGGTTTTTATAAAAGCTGTGTGACTAATTCCTAAACTTTCCTTACACTATTCATGTAGTTGTCTAAGTGCTGGCAATGAAATCATTTAACCCTTAACTTCATAAGATATACATGTAAATTGGTTTAAACGCATGTGTGACCACATTAGATCTGGATCAGCTGGAACATCTGTGCCATCTGATACGGATATACACAGGCCATTTATTGGTCAGAAATAAAATAATGAATCCAAGAGTGAACAGTGTAGATCTTGATCAGACAGCACAAATAAGCAATTTGATCTGGATTTACACTCTCCCATGGGATAACAGCCAAATACCACAAAGTAAAGGGTTAAAATATACACGAACCAATCTGTGCTCTATAATGCCTGTTATTCACTTATTGCTCATCTTGGAAATGAATTCAGTTTTAACTTCATTGATAATGTCCGTCAAGTTACATCCAAAATGTCGCATTTTTCTTTTGCACACAACTTTGAGTACTCAGCAAATGCTTTTCTATCTAATCTTCAAAAAGTGTTGGATGAAATTTTAATCAAATACATCAAAATCACTGCTGGTATAAAACTCGAATAAAAACCCTCAGTTTTGTTACCTCTTGAGTTCTTGGCACCCAACCTTTTCTGTGTCCATATGGAGGGGCAGTTCTGTTGCTCACCACTGGAGCCAACTGTAACAAGAAACATCAAATTATGCAGTTTATGCTAAACCAGTTCAGCATACAATGTATGCTGATATTATGAAGTTACAGTATTTGTGGTTGCTGGTTGCACAATGAATCAAGTTAGGTTGGTATCAATTAAGGAATGATTCTTATTTTGGTGCGGTTCATGCAGATTGGACGTGCACGCGAGAGCTGGCAAATCCATAAAGCGCACTAGCGCTTTATGGTAAATTTGCCAGCTCTCGCGTGCACGTCCAATCTGCATGAACCGCACCAAAATAAGAATCATTCCTTATATTTACATTTTATTCATTTTTTTTTCTTTAAATAAACTGAAGTCGAACGCTTTCAAACATTAGTATTAAGTGAAAAGGGGGAGTAATACGTGGGAGTTTTCAATAGTAACAGCCATTACGTTACTGACGTCATTACGGGTCATGCGGTTCATGCAAAATGAACCGAATTTTTTCAAACGGAGAAATCAATAGGAATGTAAATATATCAAACATGTCACACACATCGTGCTATGGGATTGGGAAGTAATGAAGGATATGTAAAGCTGCTGCTTTAACCCTTCCCTCCATAAATACATGTTTTTTATGCATGTGCGAACAGTGTAGATCAAGATCAGCCAGCACATTCGTGCCGTCTGATCAGGATCTGCACTGGTCACATTTTGTTCAGAAATAACCTTACAAATCAAAAAGCGAACAGTTTAGATTCTGATCAGACGGCCTGGTGGTGCTGTCTGATTAGGATCTGCACTGGTCACATTTTGGTCAGAAATAACCTAACAAATCAAAAACAGGCTGTCAACCAGGTCATCTCCCAAATATAGGAAATATATTGGAAATTTTTTCAACAAATATAGGAGTTCTTGGATGATTTTGAGGCAAAATATAGGAGTTTGGAATTGAAAATAGTTTTATTCACTAGTACTTATACAAATGATTTTCACCTGTGCATTTACTGAAACTTAAAGTCACTGAAATAAATATTTTACCATTTAAATACAGGATTTTTAGTCTAATGCAAAAGTAATAACATTAAAGTTATGCTGTCATATTTTTATAAATAGAATTTTATTTTGAATGTCATGGCCTTAAACCCACAAAATAATGCATATGTAATTATTTCAAAAGCTATCAACACAGAAAAGTAGATAAAGCTTGTCTGGAGCAGCATCATATTGTGTGAATGTGGTCATTTCAAGGGAAGTAACCACTGCCGGTAGTCACAGCTGTAAATGTATGCAGGGTGGCTAAAGTCAGCATGGTTTACCTGCATCTGTGATCGGATCTGTCTCTCCTCATCATCTCTGTCATAGATCCTCTGTGTCGGGGCTGGTAATATACTGAAATATAACACACATGTATGAACTTTGAGTATATATAACATTCATACTCAATTAACTGTGACTGCCTAGTGATTTTCTGCATTTACTTGAACTCTGTATTAACAATGCATCTCTAGTACCGACATAAATTACTTTTCTAGTTATGCATTTCCATATTTGATAGCTTTGACCTAGATATGCTCAACAATCATTCATTGATAAATATTACATAGATAATATTATATTATTTATTTTCTCTAAAATGCAAAAGTAATAAACAAATATTGAACTAGGAAAATCATTGATAATTTTAACAAGTATGTTGATAATACAGCATTCCCCAGGCTATTTTACAATTTTCAAGGTTCCCAAACGTCAGTCATTGATCATTGATGACTGAGAATTACAGAGTGGAGTTTGTAACTCTAGCTGTACGCAAGCTGACTGAAAACCTGAAATTGTTAACTAGATATTTTGTTATATTTTGTACAATTTCTGCAGATATTCTAGAAAGGATGTATTCAATTGGGAAAAATGTCGCCTGGATTTCATTGTGAACAGGGCTGTTTGCTTTTGCAATGCCTCCGTTTTATGGAGGCACAGAAAGTGCTGAAAAAACCTGATGTCTTGGTTTTCAGCATGTTCATTGTGGACAAAGAATATCTGTAACACCAATTACGGGTACCGTTGGATGAACAATAAATGCACCACCTGCTTTAGATGAGGTGCCCACCGTACATGGAAACGATGCAAAGTGTATCACAACACCGGGTAAAGATATCAACACAGAACATTTTACTGTACACAAATTATCATCAAATATCATTCATTGGTATTACATCTACGAGACTGAAGTCTGAAATTCGTCGTTTGCTTGATTTTTTTAAGAAGCCATCAAGAGAAAATGTGTAAAATATCTCTGAGCAAAACCTACTCTGAAATTTTCAACGCCATGTTTTTCGTCCTTTTTGTGTCTAATTACCACAAGTCGACGGTAGTCTGGTTCTCTATTCTACTCTACTGTATTGTATACACGCTACGCTTAAGATCTGCCACGTTCAATGTAATATGTACAACCACACATCAAAATAACATAACACCATAATAATTAGCAAAGGTTTCCAGGCTTTATTTTGAGGATAGTAAGACATTGCGACCCCAGGACATTTCGACCTCAAGACTATTTGTGGGACATTTTAACCCCAATTTAAGACGTTTCGGCCTTAATTCACTCATAGACAGTTCGACCCCAATCTAAGACATTTCAACCCCAGGATGTTACAAGCCTAATATACCTAAAACTTACCAAATTTTTAAAGAAGCGCATTATCTTATATGATTAAGAAATAAAAAAAACTATACATATCTTCATGACTATCAAACTAAATTATATTAGGAAGCTGTTGTCAACATCAATTTTGATACATCACACATATTAATATTTCGATTATTGCACCAACTGGCATTATGCACTGATTGTTTAAGCGGGTTTAAATGTTTTGGTGTATAATTATATATTGATATGTACCCACTACCCAGCATGTTGAAATAAATGATAAAAAAGAAAACATAATTAGGAATAAAATATATGCTTAAAATAAAGTTAATTTTAACTGTAACTGCAGAAATATAAAAATATATACAGCAAATACATTTAAAAATTGGATACTTTGAAGGGGATTTATTCAAACAAAAGTGCTGTTGATCTTAAGGTTTTCTGTTTTTCTTACTTATGAGGAGTCCTATTAAAACAAAACAAGAAATTAAGAGCAAATTTCTGTTTTCCTTACCTTTCATGGAAGAAATGCATTTTTTCAGCAACATTAAGGATATTTCTTGCCAGACTGAAAGTCAATTATTATAAGATTAAAGCATTTGTTGAAGACTGTTGATGGCATATGATCACAAATAATAAGTGAATTCAATGTCTCTCTAATGAAATAATACAGACAAAAAGTGACCAATTAGAACTTTGGATAAGTGTATTGAATGTGTGTAAATATATTTCTTTTTTCTTTATTTTTTTTTGCATTAAAAAATCTAACAATTTTTATATTGTTACTTCTTGAAACACGGTCCCAGGTAAATTGTGGTAAATTGCTCTAATTTGTCCATATAGTTTGTGATGTATCCGGGTACTGTACCAGTCTACATTAATATCTCGGACCAATATGTCTGCGCCCATGACTGAAATGTCAAAATGTTACATAAAACCATCTGAAAAGGTTATTTTCAAATATCAGCTGACTGATGTACAGAAGTACCAACTTAAGTTGTTTAGACACTAATGTCGAAATGGTCAATGAATGTGTAGGGACTTGGTTACCAAGTTGGTATGCAAATGCTAATACAGCAGCAGATGAACAGATGAATGCAATCTTCTGGCAATCCTTAAAACTCACTTTAAATTTAGGCCTTGTTTGTGCATGCACGTAAGACTTAATTCATTACTTAAGTCTGGTGCCTGAATTAACAATTATTTATTGTAATGGCTGGGTTTGCTTTAACCGTGCATGCTACTGTATATCCTTGACTCAAGATTAGAATTTTAACTGAGAATGGAGACCAGTCTGAAATCTGTTATTAAAGTACTATACATCCACCCTGTTAATTATTGCCAGTATTGCATGTGACTTAAAGTTGGCCACAGTGCTCTGTTGGTTAGTTCGCCTAGCGGTTAGGATGCTTGCTTCAGTAGCCAGTGCCAAAGTTTGATCCTGGATTCACTGTTTTGGTTACACTATAGATAGTTATGCTGTCTGATCAGGATTCACACTGTTCTCGTTTAGATTCATCAGGTTATTTCTAACCAAGATGTAAACAATGTGGATCCAGATATGCTGGCTGATCTGATATGTTAAAAGGCCTATCCGCGAAGTAGATCTAATGTCAGTTTATAACAAGTCACTTCCTTTTTCAGTTAATGTAAGATGGTCTGACTTAATCTGACAATGAACATACAAAGAATAAAGCGAGTGTTGAAGTTTGGAAGCCTGGGCGTTCTAGCTGGAGGATCAGCATATCTTCTGCACAAGAATGACTGGGAAATGTCCACTGTAGGGGTGGTCAGGTTTGGCAGAGCTGCTGTTGCTGTAAGTTAAACTTCTTCTTTACTGTAATTATTTGTCAATAGCTTAGGTCACACCAAACTGAAAATATCATGTTTAGTTTGAATTAATGAGTATTTTTCATAAGGTAGTTTTTACCAAGTGTTTTAAATAGGTTGTTAAAAAGGCCTTCAGCTGGCCTCAGAACTTGTGCAGTTGGCCCAAGAACATCCATGCCATCTGATCTGGATCTACAATGTTTGCTTTTAGATTCATTAGGTTACATGTATTTCTGACCAAGAAGTGAACAGTGTAGGTAGCTCCATGTTAAAGTGCAAGGTAATTAAATATTAGTAACATTAACCCTTTCCTCCATGTGTATGCCTTTATGGAATGGGCAAAAAGTGTAGATCTAGATCAGCCATCACATCTCATGTCATTGATGACACTGTTCGCTTTTTGATTTATTGGGTTATTTCTGACCAAAAAGCGAACAGTACAGATCCTGATCAAATTGCACAGATGTGCTAACATATGTGATTAACCCTGTCCTCCATAAATACACTTTTATTGCGTGGGGGCACAGTTTAGATCTTGATTAGCCCGCACATCTGTGCCGTCTGATCAGGATCTATACTGTTCGCTTTTTAATTCAGTAGGTTATTTCTGACCAAAATGCGACCAGTGCATATCCTGATCAGATGGCATGGATGTGCCGGCTGGTCTGGATCTACATTGGTCGCACATGCGTAAAAATGCGTATATATGGAGGAAAGGGTTAAATGGATATATATGGAGTAGGTAAAGGGTTATGAATGAACTTCTTGTTTACAGGCAGCAAGTGTTGTTGTGGATTACAAGTGGACCTTGAGAAATTTGGACCCAGAATCAAAAGAGTATGAAACTATCAAATCAGAGGTAATTTTGTATGCGAATCTATAGCAAAACTTGTTGTTAAACTATCTATTTCCAAGCACATTTGTAGAGATTTAATTAGTAAAAAATACAACGTAGACCCATTCAAATTTTGTCTCTCTAAGAAATATTCTCCCCAGCCTATATTTAAGCCTAAATCAAATTTTTGCTTTCATACATGGCAAAAGGTTAAATCAAAATCCATTATAAATCTAATTCTGAATGACACTATGTCATATAATCTATACATTTATTTAAACTTTAATGACACAGGGGCTTTTAACAGTTTTAACAACTTTTAAAGTGAAAATTCAGTAAAATGCATCAGAGTTTTTTTCAGAACTATTATGTTATGCATCATAATTTTTCTACTCATAAAACTTCAGGTCCATACCAGATCAGCCATTAAGTTGCGTGAAATGTGTTGCAAAAATGGAGGAGCATTTATCAAAGTAGGTCAGCATCTGGGCACATTGGATTACCTGCTACCACAAGAATATGTAAAAACCATGAAGGTTTTGCACAACGACGCCCCACAGTCATCTGTAGAAGAGCTGTACCGAGTGTTTGAGGAAGATTTAGGTAAAAAGGTATACTGTGTGCCTTTTTTGTGTTTCTAAAATGATTTAATAGCTTTTGAAAACCAGGGGCTATTTGACCCATTCTTTGAGAATTTTTAAAGGTCATATTTATCAGATCGTCTTGAGTCATGTGTTGATATGGTGTGTTGAGTAAACTTTACCACTTATAAAATTGCTTTATCTTCATTTTATTTTATTTTCAATGGTGAGGTAACAAATTACTTCATATTTAGCCCTTTATATTATATGAAGGAAAAGGTTACAATGAATTAGACGCAATACCATCTTTTTGGAAAATCTTATCACTTTTCCTGTAGTAGACACAATATCATTTTTGTGCACATCTTTTTGTGTATTCTGTGATCAGCCTGAAAACCTTCATGATACACTTTTCACTTTTCTATTTATTAGGTTATTTCTGACCAAAAAAAGCAAACAGTGTAGATCCTGATAACTGGTAGAAAGCATAAAAGTTTGGGCTTATCTGGATCTACACTGGTCGCACATGTAATAAAATGTGTACATATGGGTTAAAGTGTCAACCCATTTATTGTGGGTATGGCTGTGTGACTGTGTAGATCCAGATCCATGCATTCTTATCTGGATCTACACTGTTTTCTTAGATTCATTAGATTATATCTGACCAATGAACAAACTGTATAGATCCAGATGATGATCAGACTGCACAGATTTCGATCTACCCCAGGCGCACATGTGATAGGTTGATAAGCATCGACCTAATATCAAAAGCTCCTGTTAGTCAAATTTTCAGAAAATCACTTTTTGGAAATACAGAAAAACTAGCATGAAATCTTATCAAAATCTCGCACCTCTATTCCAGTTAGAAAGGTTCAAAATAGTCATGTGTTGACATATCATATTCTGATTATTGGATATTTCATAAGTTCATTCTTTCAAAACCTTGTATTTTACAATACAAGTTTTTGATATTAGGCCAACCTAAGACTGTAAGATATTTGCCCAAGATCATACAACTAAATCTCCAGACCAGTCTCAAATCTCAAGCATCCGATGGGCTTAAAAGGTGACTGGTTGCCATTTCAGGCATTCGGATGCTTTAGATTTGAGACTGGTCTCCAATCTCAGTTTTATGATAGTGGACCATGATCTCCCTTGTGACAGGTAGAGGATGTGTTTGTCAGCTTTTCCCCAGAACCTCTTGGCACGGCCTCGCTGGCTCAAGTCCATAAAGCTACAACAAAAGAAGGAGCAGTCCTGGCTGTAAAGATTCAACACCCCAAAGTGAAAGCCCATTCATATGTGGATATAAGAACAATGGAGGTGAGTTTATAGAGTGAAAACTCCGTCATATTATTATAAAATTAAAATAGAGGTAAGCGTCTAAAATAAACAATATCTGCTACGAATATAAGAACAAAAAAAGTAAGCATTACTATAACCCTGGTAAAAAAAGCTTGATTTTGCACTGTAATATTAACAACGCAGTTTTGAACGCAATGTATTTGACATGTTAAATTATGTAATATAGATATGGGTAACTTATCAATCTTAACAATAATTATTTTAATAATAATAATAATAATAATTTGATGTTACATTTTATAATAATAATAATAATAATAATAATAATAATATTAATAATAATAATAATAATAATAATAATAATAATAATAATAATAATAATAATTTGATGTTAAATGTCACATATCTAATTTCTATACTAAAAGTGGCAAATGAAATGGGCCTGTGAACCTACATGTATATTTTATACAAAAATGATCCAAAAATAATGCTGTTGCATGAAGAATAATCCTTTTTATATAGCAAATGCAATGTAATGTGTTGGGAAGGTGTTATTTTATTTTTAAAACATTACTCACATGACAAGGATACATTTTCTCTTAAAAGATAAAAAGTCTTAATGTGTATTTTCTTATGTATGTCTGAAAAGCTGTATGTATGTTTTACAGTTTTTGATACATCGGGTAGCGTGGATATTTCCAGACTTTGAATATGTCTGGTTAGCAGAAGAAACCAAGAAGAATCTACCAAAAGAATTAGACTTCCTGAAGGAAGGGGAGCATTGTGAGCGAGCAGGAAAAATGTTTAGTCATTTTAAATTCTTGAAGGTAAGCGGCAGATAGACAACAAAGCTATCATTTTTGTCAGAATCAGAAGTGTCACTTGTTCATGCTTACTTTAAAGAATCCAAATGTTTTTCATACTCCAATGAATGCAATTGAATATTGATTCAATTCTTATATTAACACACATGAATACTACATTTTTATGGAAATCATTAAAAGAATTTGTGATATTATGGCTTTTCTAAATAGCTATTTCGAACAGCCAAGTTTACAACAAAGCATATGAAGGCATGCTTTTTGGCAGCAACTTGTGGCAAAACATACATTCCTAAAGACATCGCACGTCAAAACACTGTGCACAGTCCAATAAATTGCGAATAGCTTTTACTGTAGCCACGCCTGTTGAAGAAAAACATCACACATAGTACCATTTATTTAGTAATTATCTCTTTCCTCCATAGATAAACCTTCATTGCATGGGCAAACAGTGTAGATTGCATGGGCGAACAGTGTAGATTGCATGGGCGAACAGTGTAGATCCATTACGTGGGTCATATTTGCTATATTTGTAATTTTCCGTTGAACTAAATTCAAGACCCCACAATTTTTTTCCAGGGTTCTGCAAAACAGTGATTGGATAAAATCTGCCTCTCTAAATCTGCGACTTTAAAACACCACAAATCAAATGTCTGGCATTAAAATACCTCGCCAATTTTAAATATTTCTTTATCAGTGAGTTTCTTATTCTGACAAACAAACTGAACACCTATCTAGTTCAACTTTTGATCGAAAAAAGGCTTTGGGAAAGGTACTAAATATCAAATTTTAATTATTTCAAATGAGACACCTTGATACTTTTCTTTACAAAACACAACTGGCTGTTTGATTTGCAGGTACCCAAGGTGTACTGGGAGTTATCCAGTGAGAGAGTGTTGACCATGGAATACTGTGAAGGTGGTAAAGTAGACGACAGACAATACATGCTGGACCATAACATTAATGTTAATGAGGTAATATATGTATGTGATTCACAGTGACATACTGAGGAGGCTTGTTGTGACGCACTTTAGAAGAAAATGCGATACATAGGGATCACTTTGTATGTCCCTGGGTATATCCTTCTCTAACGTAAGCTATAACTTAGCAGTTTTTAGCTCGACTATTCGAAGAATATGTCGAGCTATTGTACTCACTTGGGCGTCGGCGTCCCACTTTGGTTAAAGTTTACGTGCAACCTACCTATATCTTAAAAACTACTATAGCTACAGCTTTTAAACTTGGCACACTTGTTCGTCATCATGTCCCGAGTGTGTATGCCAAGAACCATAACTCTAACTTTCATTTTGATCAAATTATGGCCCTTTTTTGACTTAGAATTTCAGGTTAAAGTTTGCGTGCAAGCTACTGTACAAACTCATAACTTCAATACTACTTATACTACAGCTTTAAAACTTGGCACACTTGTTCATCATCATGTCCCGAGTGTGTATACCAAGAACCATAACTCTGACTTTCATTTTGATCAAATTATGGCCCTTTTTCGACTTAGAATTTCAGGTTAAAGTTTGCGTGCAAGCTACTATACAAACTAATAACTTCAATACTACTTATACTACAGCTTTGAAACTTTCAACACTTGTTCATCATCATATCCCAAGTGTGTATGCCAAGAACCATAACTCTAACTTTCATTTTTATCAAATTATGCCCCTTTTTCGACTTAGAATTTCAGGTTAAAGTTTGCGTGCAAGCTACTGTACAAACCCATAACTTCCATACTACTTATACTACAGCTTTGAAACTTTCAACACTTGTTCATCATCATATTTGAAGTTTGTATGCCAAGAACCATAACTCTAACTTCCATTTTGTTCAAATTATGGCCCTTTTTCGACTTAGAATTTCAGGTTAAAGTTTGCGTGCAAGCTAGTTACTTTCATACTTCTTGTACTACAGCTTTGAAACTTAAGACACTTGTTTACCATCATGACCCTGACTATTTCTACCAAGAACCATAACTCTTTCTTTCATTTTTAATCAAATTATGGCCCTTTTTCAATTTAGAATTTCAGGTTAAAGTTTGCGTGCAAGCTAGTTACTTTCATACTTCTTGTACTATAGCTTTGAGACTTAAGACACTTGTTTACCATCATGACCCTGACTATGTATGCCAAGAACCATAACTCTTTCTTTCATTTTTAATCAAATTAAGGCCCTTTTTCGACTTAGAATTTCAGGTTAAAGTTTGCGTGCAAGCTAGTTACTTTCATACTTCTTGTACTATAGCTTTGAAACTTATTCACCATCATGACCCTGACTATGTATGCCAAGAACCATAACTCTTTGATTTTTTTCAAATTACTGCCCTTTTTAGACTTAAAAATTAAGGTTTAAAACTTTGTATACCTTTATTTTATCTTACATCGGGTTTATTTTCAAAGGCCCATAACTCATCCTTGCTTTTTTATATTTGATTTTTGCCCCTTTTCACTTGAAATTAGAATTAAGACTTATACATAATTGTTAAAGTTTCAATGTTAGTGTTTTTCATATGTAATGCTATATAAAAGGTGTAAAACAGATGTCCTTAACATACTTTGGTTGAAAGTGTTGAGTAATTGTGGGGTGGGTGGGTGCATAGACTATACCATACCATACCATACCATACCATACCATACCATACCATACCATACCATACCATACCATACCATACCATACCACTGTACTGTACTGTACCACCACCACCTCCACATACCAACACCACCAACAACAACAACTACAACAACACCAACACAAACAACAACAACACCAACAAAACCACCACCAACAACAACAACACCAACAACAACAACACCACCACCACTAACAACAACAACACCACCACCACCAACAACACCATCACCACCACCAACAACACCACCACCAACAACAACACCGCCACCATTAACAACACCAACACCACAACCACCAACAACTACAGCACCACCATTAACAACAACACCACCACCACCAACAACAACACCAACACCACCAACAACAACAATATCAACACCACCACCAACAACAACAACACAAACAACAACACCACCACCAACAACAACAACAACAACACCACTAACAACAACAACACCATCACCACCACCAACAACACCACCACCAACAACAACACCACCACCATTAATAACAACACCACCAACAACAACACAACCTCCAACAACAACAACACCAACACAAACAACTACACCACCATCACCAACAACAACACCACCACCAACAACACCATCAACAACAACAACAACACCAACAACAGCAACACCACCACCAACACCACCAACAACACCACCACCACCACCAACAACAACAACACTACCACCAACAACAACTCCAACAACAACACCACCACCAACAACAACAACATCATCACCACCACCAACAACACCACCACCACCAACAACAACACCACTACCAACAACAACAACACCACCACCACTAACAACACCACCAACAACAACATCAACACCACCAACACCAGCACCAACAACAACACCACCACCACCAGCAACACCAACACCACCACCAACAACAACACCAACAACATCAACACCAACAACAACATCAACACCACCACCAACAACAGCAACAACAACAACACCAACAACCAACACCACCACCACCACCAGCAACAACACTACCACCACCACCAACAACAACACCAACAATGCCAACACCAACAACACCACCACCAACAACAACACCAACAACAGCAACAACACCACCACCACCACCAACAACACCACCACCAACAACAGCAACCAGCATACTATACTGTACTTCACCACGCCACACCACTATAGGTGGGCAAAGATAGTGGGTTGATGGGTGTGGGATCAGGGGTTTATGGGCTGGGTTGTGTAAACCCTAAAAAAAATCTACAAGAATAAATTAAGTGTAATTTATTGATTTCCTAACTTGGATTAAGAAACTTTTGTTCATGTGTGTTTGTTGGTGGTGTCATAAACTCCTGAATCACTCCCCAGTTTAAATGAAGCCCAGTTACAATGTGCTTAATAATTCTGACTTTTCGAATAGTCGAGCGTGCAGTCGTTTCCGACTGGCTCTTGTTAATATTTCTTCAAAGTTTCAAATGTTGCTTATGACAACATGATGACACCAAATTCTTTAGATCAAGATCACATTTGATGCCCCTTTTTGTACTCGGATTTTATCATGAAAACTTAACGTTGGCTATTACTTAGCCATTTCTTATTTTTTCTTCATCAAACTTTGAAAATTTATTGGTTATGACATCATGGTTGTGGTGATGACAAATTCTTAAGGTTAAGATCACATTTGATGGAGTTATGCCCCTTTTGTACTTGGGATTTTTATTTTGATAAAGTACCAGAGGGCGACACAGATGTTCAACTGAACACCACCCATCTATCCTTTGCAATAAAAGTAGATTCCGATCACATTGGATGTACATGTATTCAATTAGTTTGTCACAAAATTTAATGTTCTCATACCAAGACAACTTTTTAGTCAGAAGTCTCAAGGTTACTTAAACCCTTTGCTCCATATCTATGCATTTATGGTGTGGGCATACAGTGTAGATCCAGATTAGCCAAGGTTTTTGTTATTGAAAATAGACTTTTCTTGCACTTTTCTTTTCTGGATTTATCAGTCTTCAGTATTAAACAAATCCAGTGCTTTAAGCACTTCGATTAATATTGATATTTATTGTAACTAATGACTGCATATAAATGGGTTGTGCCTCGGAAAAATGTGTCTTCGAAAAGGCAATGTCAATTTTTGTATATGAAGTTCTTATGTTGAACAGTACCCAAGGTTATAAAACTGAGCATGGAAACCAGTCTCAAATCTCAAGCATCTGATTGGCTGAAATGGCGACCAGTCGCCATTTCAGCCAATCAGATGCTTGAGATTTGAGACTGGTTTCCATGCTCAGTTTTATAACCTTGGGTACAGACTGCATTTTCTTGCATACCAGATCAGGTCATCCGGTGTTTTCACCCGTGTAGGAAATTATGATTCTACACCCCCCCATGTAGAATGAGTCACGTGAGTGACGTCACGTCTTCAAGTCTGACGTAATATATTCAAGTCAGTGACGTAATTTATAAAATAAGGTTTGCATTAATGTTAATATTTAAGCATAAGGAAAATAAATTAGTGTGTAAACATACACACAAATATTAGAAATAATAAAAGGTATGCAAGAAAAAGTATCTTGCATGAGACATTCGGTAAAGATGGAAAAATCTGTCACCTCGGGTGAACAGTTTTGGCGGGAACTCGGCAGAGCCTCGTTCCCGCAAAACAGTTAACCCTCGGTGACAGATTTTTCCATCTTCACCTCACACTCATGCATGATACTTATAGCTTATCATGCATTTTACAGTAAAAATAATATTATTTTTTAATTAACAAAAAGTGTATCAATATCAGTGATTAGTTATGAAGATGAAATAGTAATTGTAAATTCTTTCCAGTAAAAGTAACAACAAAAATGTTAAAAAATATTATCAAAAACACAGTTTCTCATGACATGTCACAAAAATGTAACATGTTTGTTTTCAGGTATCGAGAGATTTAGGGAAGCTGTACAGTGAGATGATATTTGTGAATGGTTACGTGCATTGTGACCCTCATCCCGGTAACGTTCTAGTCAATAAAACCAAGCAGGGAACTCAGATTGTACTCCTGGACCACGGCTTATATCAGGTCAGGAATTACTACTTTTAGAACTGTACAAGATCCAGTACATGTGTGCCATCTAATCAGGATTGAAACTGATAACTTTAAGATTCCTAAGGTTATTTCTGACAAAGAAGTGAACAGTGTAGTTCCAGATGGCATGAATGTTCCAGCTGTTTTTGATCTAAGCTGGTTGCCCATGTGATAAAGTTGTATCCATGAGTAAAGGATCAAGTTGCATGTGATAATAAAACCCTTTTTCCCAGGTTTTTTTTTTTTTAATTAAGGATTGAATCGATAGTTGATGGTTTCCATTTGGGTATGGAAAACAGTTGGGTTGTTTAAAGTGTGTGAAGCCCGAAGGGCTTCACGCGTACTTTAAACAATCCAACTGTTCTGAACGGCTCTACTGTAGCCACGCCTTTTAAAGTAATAGGTCACACTGTTTACCATCAGAAATTATGATTCGTTAGATGAATAAGACTTTATCGTAGAGGATGAAGTTGAAGTGTAAATATATCCTGGTTATTAGATGGGATTATGTTGTTGGGCAGGCATCAACATTTCATAAAGTGTTTTGTTAAAGATCACTTTTTCTCAGTTACCATTCAAGATATAGCTTTGAAACTTAACATAGTTGTTTTACATCACAAATTTACAATGGCAATCATCAGTACCAATTTCATTAATTTTAACCATATTTTGTCATAGTTATGCCTCTTTTTCAATAAGAAAGCCTGGTTTTGTAGCATTGTGGCATCTTCTTGTTAGAACATGTTTTGTCATTTTAAAAACTGCGGCAGTTGGTCTAATAAATAAATAAAATAATAATTCCCCATGTTTCTACCTAAATTTTCAGACTTTAACAGATGATTTCCGCATCAACTACTGTAAGTTATGGATGTCATTAATTAACACGGACATGAAGGGTATCGAGAAATATTCAAGGCGCCTCAATGTCGGCAGATTATATCCACTGTTTGCATGCATGCTAACGGCCAGGTCATGGGAAGCAGTGACTCATGGGATTGATACGAAGGAGGTTACGGATGCAGAGGTAAGCTATATGTATAAAAGCTACCATTTTTTCCCTCAATACATACACCATTACTTTGTGGGCGAACATTGTAGATCCAGATCAGGATCTACACTGTTTGCTTGTAGGTTCATAAGGTTATTTCTGACCAAGATGTGACCAGTTCAGATCTGGATCAGATGGCACAGATATCTCAGGTGATCTGGATCTACACTGGTTGATCATGCATATAATTATACGGAGTAAAGGCGTAGTCACATTGTTTTGCTACCAAATGTTCCAAAGCAGTGACATTTCCAGGTTTTGGATATTATTTGTTATGTCTTATTTTTGAAATAGGTCATATTACAAATTTATGCAATCTTTTCTATTTTTTATTTGGCTGGATGGGGAAGCTGTATTTTCTAAATGTGGCTTTAACTAATATGGTTATTTAAGATTTTGTATAGATTTATACTAAAACTTTAGAAATCTTAAAATAATTCACAATATATTTTATGCATGAAAGCATGTGTGGTATGTTGAATAAAAAAAATTTACAATCACACTAGAATCTAATCAGATAGCACTGATGTGCTGGTGATCTGGATATTCATTGTTCGTTCATTGGATAACAGCAATATCCTTCAGAATAATGTGTTAACCTTAAGCTCTTTTCTTACATTGCAGAGTAAGGAGCTAAGAGACAATGCTGCCACATATTTTATAGAGATATCCCATGTTTTGAACAGTATTCCCCGTCAAATGTTGCTCATCATGAAAACTAATGATGTTCTACGTGGGATAGAAGCTGCATTACAGACCCGAGCGAACGCATCATCGTTCATCAATATGTCTAAATGCTGTATACGTGCCTTAGGTGACCAGAAGTTAAAACAGTGCGATGGATGGTTTCAGACCACAAGAACTTGTTTATACACTCAGTTGCAGTTGTTGAGGATAAATTTGTATCAGTTTATATTATGGTGGAACAGTTCCATTGTGGCCAAATGGTTTTCTAAGAAGAAAGCTTTAACAAGTAGCTGATATTTTATGAATGCCTAGAAAAATAGAGCATTAGCCTTTTGCTCATGAATATGCCTTAAACGGCCTTTGTGACCAGTATAGATTTACAGAATCAAATTACTGCTATGGCCCATTAATATCACATTTGCAGTCAGTATTGATCCTGATCAACCAACACATCCATGCAGGCTGATCTGGATATACACTGTTGGCTTCTTGGGTAAGAAATAATTTAATAAATGTAAGTGAACTGTGTAGATACAGTTCAGTCTGCAGGGATGTGTAAGCTTATCTTCATTTTATCTGGTTGCACATGGGATATAAGTTGTATACAGTTGTTGCCAGTTGCCATTTCAGCCAATCAGATGCTTGAGATTTGAGACTGGTCTCCAGATTTAGTTTTATAATATTGGGTATAGGCATCAGTTACTTCCCCTTACAGCAGCCACAGACTATCTATTGAGTGAATTTGGTATTTTTTGTTTTTAATCTAACTGATAATTTGTTGCCAGCTTTAGTATTTGTCTACAATAATAAAATTTAACATGAATTAATTTGATAGAAAATGTTTAAAAATGTCACAGGATATTTTTATGTCATTTGTAATGGCAGGGTTTTGGGCTGTCAAATTGTTGCATGGAGGTTGCCATTGCACTTGGCAAAGTTCCCAAGAATATGAAACTGAGATTGGAGACCAGTCACTAAACTGCAGCTTCTGAGTGGTCACAATTGAGAAAACATTTAATTATAACCATTGGGTATTTAAGATTGAAGACTGATCTCAAGTCTCAGTTTATTTGTCTTGGAACACTGATTTCTGGGTTAACATTCATAAAACTCTTTATAGAGACCTGTCTTCAAATTATAATTACAAACCTGTCTTTAAACTGTACCTGTGATATATCATATAAAAGATTGAGCTGAATATCAGCCAATGTTAGAGATTGGAAATTGGTTTAAGGACCTACGTATAGTGAGTTGTTCCCACATTTCTAGAGTTTGGATGAATAACAAGCTTAAAGCATGGCATACTTGGGGCATTTAATTGTTTTGATTCTTTAGCATTAGACTTTGAGTTTAACCCTTTACTTGTGTCACATGGATACAGCTTTTATCACATGGATGAACAGTGTAGATCCAGATTTGCCTTAAAGTTTTTGCTTTTATATTGATTGGAATTTTTCCAACCAAGAACATACAGTGTAAATCCATATCATATCTCTGTGCATGTGCAAGCTGATCTTGATCTATACTTGTTAACCATGCATTGAAAGGAGTATCCATGGAGAAAAGGAAAAATTTGTTTTCAGTATTATTATAGTGTTTTTACTTTGTTAAATAAGTTGTGTTTTTACATTGTTAAGTACAGTTGTATTTTTTATATTGTTTAATAGAGTTGTGTTTAAGCTCATTTAACCCAAGGCATGATTCCAGAGTATGTCTTGCAAGATACATTTTGTATTTTGGTTGTCTTGTCAACTTGTTTAATGACAAAGCAAGTGTTTTGAGACACTTGGTCACTTATCCGAAGCCTGGATAATCACAAAACTCTTTACAGTACCATATTTCCACAGATTTTGATGAGTAGTTATCCAAAAAAATTTTCCTGAGCCAAGTATTTTTTTTCTCTGCATTAACTATTTTCTACATATATACAGGTTTT
Source organism: Corbicula japonica (assembly GCA_038501625.1). Lineage (NCBI taxonomy): Eukaryota > Metazoa > Mollusca > Bivalvia > Venerida > Cyrenidae > Corbicula > Corbicula japonica. Next base: position 640,075 of record JAZAYU010000076.1, on the reverse strand, counting down.
ACCACATGCGTGACCAATGTAGACATTGATCAGCTGGCACATCCATGCAGTCTGCTCTTGATCTACACTGTTTGCCTCTTGGTCAGAAACAACCCAATGAATCTAAAAGGGATCAGTGTATATCCAGTTCAGATGGGTGGTCTTAATGAGGGGTTTTACGAAAATTACTAGATATGCATAATGATTAACCCTTTACTCCATACATAAAGGTTTTATTGCATGTGAGATCAAGCAGTTCCAGATCAGCCTGCACTGCCATGTGATCAAATCTGGATCTAGAGTGAGAAGCAACCCATTGAATCCAAAAGCAAACAGTATAGATTCTGGTCAGACAACACAGATTTGCCGGCTGATCTGGATTTACACTGTTCAGTTCTGGATAATGCTGTATCTCATGGAGTTAATGGTTAGTCAGTTGATTATGGTATATCTTGGTTAACTTTTTATTCCACATGTATGGGTTTTTTGCCGCATGTGCAACCCATGTAGATCCGGATCAGCTGATGCATCAGCACCATCTGATCTGAATCTACACTGTTAGCTTGTTGGTCCAAAATAACTTAATGAATCAGAAGTGAACATTGTAGATCATGACTGGATGGCACAATGGATCTGCTGGCTGATCTGGATCTGGGCTGTGGCACATGGGATTACAGCCATATCCTATGGAGTAAAGGGTTAATATTGATTATAGACTGTAATATCATTTCAAAATGCTGAGAAAATTGGGTTGGTACCATTGTGTCCAGTTATCTTATAAGAATGTATACTCTGGTGTATTGTTTTTGATTAACCATTTACTTCATAATTATACACATTTTAATGCATGTAAGACCAGAGATCAGAGCAGATCCAACTCAGCTGGCACATCCGTGCCATCTAATCAGGATCTAGTACCATCTAATCAGGATCTACACTATTCTCTCTGGATTCATTAAGTTATTCCTGACGAAAAAGCTAACAGTGTAGATGGATGTGCAAGCTGATCATGTAGGAGTTAAATGTGTATAAATGAAGTAAAGGGTTAGCATCCATCAACTGATGGGTGAATATAATTGTGTGGTTAAAATAAAATTGATATTGTTTTGCTGCCTTCTTTTGAATGACGGACATTGTGGTCATGTTGTCGGTCAGTGTCAGGCGTCCAGTTGTAACAATCCTAAAATGGGGCTCGCCACGGGAAATGTCTTTGATCAAAAGTTTTGACATTTTAATTGTAAAAATATTTAACCCTTTCCTCCATAGATACACCTTTACTGCATTGGCAACATCCAAGATAGATCCAGATCAGCTGGCACATCCATGACATCTGATCAGAATCTAAACTGACCCTTTTTATACGCCTGTTTGAAAAACGGGACGTATTATGGGAGCACCTGCGGCGGGCAGGCGGGCGGCGTCCACAGGGTTTTCAAAGAGTTTTCATCAGGTCTTTATCAAACTTGGTGAATATGTTGGTGGGCATAATGTCTCGACCAAGTTCTATAACCAGCCAAATCCCCTCAGGCACTCCTGAATTATGGCCCTTGAATTATCCAAAATTTGGGTTTCCGCTCTCTAAGTCAAAGAGTTTTTGTCCTGTCTTTATCAAACTTGGTGAATATGTTGGTGGGCATAATATCTGGACCAAGTTCTATAACCAGCCAAATCCCCCCATGCACTCCTGAATTATGGCCCTTGAATTGTCCAAAATAAGGGTTTACGCTCTCGAAGTCAAAGAGTTTTCATCCGGTCTTTATCAAACTTGGTGAATATGTTGGTTGGCATAATATCTCGACCAAGTTCTATAACCAGCCAAATCCCCCCAGGCACTCCTGAATTATGGCCCTTGAATTGTCCAAAATTACTCTTTCCGCTCTCTAAGTCAAAGAGTTTTCATCCGGTCTTTATCAAACTTGGTGAATATGTCGGTGGGCATAATATCTCGACCAAGTTCTATAACCTGCCAAATCCCCCCAGGCACTCCTGAATTATGGCCCTTGAATTGTCTAAAAACTGAATTAGCGGTATATGCTCTCCAAGTCGAATAATTTTCATCCGATCGTTACGCAACTTTGATGATCAGCATTTTGACGGGCGTATTTTGTGTCAGTTTGGCACTCTTGTTGATTTGTTAGGTTATTTCTTACCAAAATGCAACCAGTGCAGATCCTGATCAGACGGCACACCTGTGCCGGCTGATCAGGATCTACACTGGTCGCACATGCGTAAAAATGTGTATATAAGGAGGAAAGGGTTAAAAAGAAACTACAGTTTTTTATTATTTTCTCATAACTTATTGGGAATTTTGTTACCCATTTTTACAACTTAATTAGACTTTTACTGCAAAATGCATAACAAGAAATGTCTTCTGCTCTACTTTATGAAATCATTTTAATTCTGTGTGGCTCCCCTTATTAATATTAGCCATGCTACCAAGAAATAATTCCTTGGGGAAAATGGCATCATTTTAAAGTTTTCAGATGTTGTTAATTATACCACTGCTTATGGCTTATGTTGGTGAAATGAAAAAAAAACATATGGAGTAATTTTGCACTAAACTGAATTATCCCTTTTTTTCCACATGTAAGCGTTTTAACCAGGATCTGCACTTATTGTATCTTGGTCAGAAATAACCTGAAGAATCTAACGGAATATTGTAGATCGGATCAGATGGCATGGATGTGCTGGCTGATCTGGATCTAAACTGTTTGTACATGCAATATAAACCATCATGTATGGAATAACCTTCATAATTCTTTATTGGATAGCCCAGCTTTGCACCAAGCCCTAAATTTAAAATACACTTGCCAGTGAATTATACATTTTACCATAAAATTCCTTTTTAACGCCCCCGGGTGATGGGGGCGGTATATTTTCTAAAAGGGGGCGCTTATTATGAGATGTTTATCCTTAAATCTGGCAAATATCAATTAACCATTATGCAACGTTTATTAATGTTACAAGTCTTTTTTTGGATTAATTGAAAATAGACCACAAGTTTATTGAATGGATTTAGTTGTTTTATTATAATATTGGATTCTGAAGGATACTGAATAATAAATATGGATTAACTCTTCAATCAACCATTTTGGGGGTTGTCCCTGTTAGCTCAATTGGTTCCGTTGTTGGAATTGCAGGGCTAGGTGTTGTCGCCGTGACGGTGCGGGTTCGCTCCCAGGTAGGGGCAATATCAGTTCAGTTCTTAGTGAGTAACGTACGTAGATATATTTCCGTATAGAATAACATAGGGCGGCGATTATTATGGGAGGTGTATTTTAAAAGCATTTTACGGAATTTCAGCATAATATTTGCAAGTCAGGTGATAATTATTTTTATTTGCAGGGTGTTTGCGCACTTGGTAACCCATACAGGTGTTACATTCTCAACAAAAAAAATGCAACATTAATCTTGTGACCTTGACTTATTCACATCTACGTTGTAAACAAATTATCTTTAATGCCTTCCAAACATAAAGTCCGATGTTTTTATCAAATGTTTTATGATCGCATTTAATCTAATAATATTAAAACTGTGAAGCGCATACTGTAGAGTATGTCTATGTAAACGACGATTTATTACTGTCTATGGAAACGACAGTTTAATCCTACACAAAACACACATCCGACAACGATATTAGTTTTATATCCGAATATCCGTTCGGGTCATTCAACTGATGTCCGGATTCTAAATTCGGTATCCGTTGACGTCCCTAGTAATTACTAATTCTTTCACAGATATACCCCAATGTTCTCGAACAAACTACGTCGTTCCATTTCAAACGCGAGTTTATATGAAGGCAGTTTTCGCTGGTTTTACCGTTCGGTTCTGCCGAATCCCAGAACGAAACGTCTTTCTCTATTGGTCTACCAGAATGAGTCCAGATCCATTTCCCCTCATTAGCTACGTCACTTCCTCCTAGCCAAACATTTCCTGTTGGATCTAATTTGACAAGAAACTCATATTCTGCTTTACTGTCAACTTCGGCAAGATGTGCGCCAAGTTCCTTACATTTCTTCTCCGCTTCCTCCCATGTCACCGTGGTTTTATAAGCAGAGTAACACGATTCTTCGAACAGAGACCAGCCCCCCAGCGACAAACACCTAGCTCTCAAACTATTTACCCTCTGCTGCTCGGCTTGTTTCAACTTCAAAGATATCATCTCATTGTGTTCCTCCTGATCTAACGAGAAGTTTTTAAAAACGTTCTCTATATTTTCTAACTTTCTATTTGTCGTTTCATGCATGGTATTTTGATTAGAAATGTCCAATTTCAACTCTGCGATACCTCCGACAACTGATCCTAGTTGATTCTTCACATCTCCGCGGAATTCCGCAAGATAATTTCTTGTAACTTGATCTTGGTTTGAAATGTCCATTTTCAATATTTCTACAGCTTTTACTGTTGAATCTAATTTTTCCAATGTCGATCCGCTGAATTCTTTTAGATATTGTCTCAAAAATTGTTTTTCTTCTTGGAATGCCTGTCTCAATCTTAAGATAGTTTCCGGGTTTAAACATTGCACTTTCGCCTTTTCCACTGTATCTTCAATTTTAATTTGTTTTCCGTCTTGAATTGCTTTATCTGGATTTATGGTTCTGTTTGAATCCATTTCGCTTTGTTCTGTTCCTTTCACCATTATCTCCGTTGCGCTACTATCTTCTAGTTCACTCGCATTAAATTTTGAAAGTTTTTCTAGAATGGTCGAGATGTCTTCTCGGAACGCCTGTGTATCGAGGAACAATTTTTGTTCTAGAATATCCACTCGTCTCTCTAACCTGGTGTAGGGCGTAGCTTTAATTCCGGCGATAGTCCATAAATATAACGTAAATGTCACAGCAAGAAACATTTTGGTTTCTAAATTCTAAAACTTCGCTCAGTGCCAAACAGAAACTATAATTGGGACGGAAGAAGGCTTCGTGTATTTATATTAGCTTGGAACGCTGTTGATTGGACGATTTATGCAAAAAGAGAGAGGGTTGTTTACAAAGTTGTTACTGCTGAAATAGTTCAAACTTATCTAAACAGTTACGAAGTGGGTTCATTTAGTGTAGGCTAGATTTTTATTTATTAAACCCTGTTAGAAATTCTTGACATTTCGTTTGTTACATGTATCAGGATCAATGTAGTAAAATAACTTCTTATGACAACGTTGGGGAACCAATCGTACCTACTCGGTGATCTCCGGCAAACTTCGTAGAAATCACTGAAGCGTGATCTGAGTGAGAGTGCGCACAACCAACACTGAAGAGAGCATGTGACAGATCATTTTGAGATCGAGCAAGCTGAGTAAAGTTTATATGGATCATTCAAGCTTTTGTCTTATGACATTGTTAGAACAAAACACTAATTCACTGCTTAAAACACACACTTTACTTTGGATAGTTTTGTAACTGCAGAACGTGACAGTTGATTGGTTAAAATTGATTGGTTAAAATTGAGCACAGTTTCGGTGTCATTATCGATTTTAATCTTGAGCCATAGAATATCATTATATTTCGTCGGGGTTTAATTTTCGAGTATTTCGCTCTATGAAAAGTGCGCGAAATCAAACACCAGCGAAATAAATCATTGAATATCTTCTCTTATGGGAGAAATGCAAGTGCGCGAAATAAGTCCGCGCGAAAATTTCATTTGTGCCTTCAGCGCGAAATTTCGTCTGCTTGAATTTCAATGATACCAAAGAAGTTTCACTTAGTGTTGTAATAGTTAACACACGGCATTTGATGGTGGTCCATTTCAGCACATCTTTAATGAAATACTTTCTAGCTAAACATTGGGTTAGTTCAAACAATTATTGAAATCATTTTTAGCTCGACTATTCGAAGAATATGTCGAGCTATTGTACTCACTTGGGCGTCGGCGTCGGCGTCCCGCTTTGGTTAAAGTTTGCGTGCAACCTACTGATATCTTAAAAACTACTATAGCTACAGCTTTAAAACTTGGCACACTTGTTCATCATCATGTCCCGAGTATGTATGCCAAGAACCAGAACTCTAACTTTCATTTTGATCAAATTATGGCCCTTTTTCGACTTAGAATTTCAGGTTAAAGTTTGCGTGCAAGCTAATGTACAGACACATAACTTCAATACAAATTATACTACAGCTTTGAAACTTGGCACACTTGTTCATCATCATGTCCCGAGTGTGTATGCCAAGAACCATAACTCTAACTTTCATTTTGATCAAATTATGGCCCTTTTTTGACTTAGAATTTCAGGTTAAAGTTTGCGTGCAAGCTACTGTACAAACTCATAACTTCAATACTACTTATACTACAGCTTTGAAACTTGGCACACTTGTTCATCATCATCTCCCAAATGTGTATGCCAAGAACCAAAACTCTAACTTTCATTTTATTAAAATTATAGCCCTTTTTCGACTTAGATTTTCAGGTTAAAGTTTGCGTGCAAGCTAGTGTACAAACCCGTAACTTCCATACTACTTATACTACAGCTTTGAAACTTTCAGCACTTGTTCATTATCATATCCCGAGTGGGTATGCCAAGAAGCATAACTCTAACTTCCATTTTGTTCAAATTATGGCCCTTTTTCAACTTAGAATTTCAGGTTAAAGTTTGCGTGCAAGCTAGTTACTTTCATACTTCTTGTACTATAGCTTTGAAACTTTCAACACTTGTTTACCATCATGACCCTGACTATGTATGCCAAGAACCATAACTCTTTCTTTAAGTTTTAATCAAATTATGGCCCTTTTTCAACTTAGAATTTCAGGTTAAAGTTTGCGTGCAAGCTAGTTACTTTCATACTTCTTGTACTACAGCTTTGAAACTTGTTCACTATCATGACCCTGACTATGTATGCCAAGAACCATAACTCTTTCTTTGATTTATATCAAATTATTGCCCTTTTGAGACTTAGAAATTAAGGTTAAAGTTTGCGTGCAAGGTGGTGAAACCTCATATCTTTCATTCTATTAAAACGACAACTTTAAAATTTTGTATACCTTTATTTTATCATACATCAGGTTGATTTTCAAAGGCCCATAACTCATCCTTGCTTTTTTATTTAATTTTTGCCCTTTTTCGCTTAGAAATTAGAATTAAGACTTAGAAATTATGGTTAAAGTTTCAGTGTTAGTGTTTTTCATAGGTAATGCTATAGAAAAGGTTTAAAACAGATGTACTTAACATACTTTGGTTGAAAGTGTTGAGTGGTTATACTATACTATACTATACTATACTATACTATACTATACTATACTATACTATACTATACTATACTATACTATACTATACTATACTATACTATACTATACTATACTATACTATACTATACTATACTATACTATACTATACTATACTATACTATACTATACTATACTATACTATACTATACTATACTATACTATACTATACTATACTATACTATACTATACTATACTATACTATACTATACTATACTATACTATACTATACTATACTATACTATACTATACTATACTATACTATACTATACTATACTATACTATACTATACTATACTATACTATACTATACTATACTATACTATACTATACTATACTATACTATACTATACTATACTATACTATACTATACTATACTATACTATACTATACTATACTATACTATACTATACTATACTATACTATACTATACTATACTATACTATACTATACTATACTATACTATACTATACTATACTATACTATACTATACTATACTATACTATACTATACTATACTATACTATACTATACTATACTATACTATACTATACTATACTATACTATACTATACTATACTATACTATACTATACTATACTATACTATACTATACTATACTATACTATACTATACTATACTATACTATACTATACTATACTATACTATACTATACTATACTATACTATACTATACTATACTATACTATACTATACTATACTATACTATACTATACTATACTATACTATACTATACTATACTATACTATACTATACTATACTATACTATACTATACTATACTATACTATACTATACTATACTATACTATACTATACTATACTATACTATACTATACTATACTATACTATACTATACTATACTATACTATACTATACTATACTATACTATACTATACTATACTATACTATACTATACTATACTATACTATACTATACTATACTATACTATACTATACTATACTATACTATACTATACTATACTATACTATACTATACTATACTATACTATACTATACTATACTATACTATACTATACTATACTATACTATACTATACTATACTATACTATACTATACTATACTATACTATACTATACTATACTATACTATACTATACTATACTATACTATACTATACTATACTATACTATACTATACTATACTATACTATACTATACTATACTATACTATACTATACTATACTATACTATACTATACTATACTATACTATACTATACTATACTATACTATACTATACTATACTATACTATACTATACTATACTATACTATACTATACTATACTATACTATACTATACTATACTATACTATACTATACTATACTATACTATACTATACTATACTATACTATACTATACTATACTATACTATACTATACTATACTATACTATACTATACTATACTATACTATACTATACTATACTATACTATACTATACTATACTATACTATACTATACTATACTATACTATACTATACTATACTATACTATACTATACTATACTATACTATACTATACTATACTATACTATACTATACTATACTATACTATACTATACTATACTATACTATACTATACTATACTATACTATACTATACTATACTATACTATACTATACTATACTATACTATACTATACTATACTATACTATACTATACTATACTATACTATACTATACAATACTACACCACACCACACCACACCACACCACACCACACCACACCACACCACACCACACCACACCACACCACACCACACCACACCACACCACACCACACCCACCCACCACCCACCAGCACCCCCCCACCACCACCCACCCCACACCCACCCACCCCACCCACCCACCCACCACCACCCCACACCCACCTCACACCCACCCACCCCACACCCACCTCCCACCACCACCTTCCACCACCACCACCCACCCCACACCACACCAGACCACAACCCACCACCCCACCCACCCACCACCCCCACACCCATCCACCCCCCACCCACCCACCCCCATCCACCCACCCACCACCACCCCCACCCACCCCACACCCACCCACCCACCACCACCTACCACCACCCCCTACCACTACCCACCACCACCACCCACCACCACCACCCACCCACCACCACCCACCACACCACACCACACTACCACCACCACCCACCACATACCACCAACACCTCCACCAACAATAACACCAACAACACAACCAACAATAACACAAATAACAACAACTACACCACCAACAACACCGTCAACAACACCACCAACAACAACAACATCAACACCAACAAAAGCATCAACAACCACCACCAACAGCAACAGCACTGACAACACCACCACCACTACCAACAACAACAACAACACCAACAACACAACCAACAAAAACCCTAATAACAACAACAACACCAACAACACCACCAACAACAACACCACCAACAACACCGTCAACAACACCACCAACAACAATACCATACCTTACTATACTACACCACACTATAGGTGGGCAGGGGTGTATGGACTGGGTTGTGTAAACCCTCTAAAAAAACTACAATAATAAATTAAGTGTAATTTATTGATTTCCTAACTTGGATTAAGAAACTTTTGTTCATGTGTGTGTGTTGGGTGTCATAAACTCCTGAATCACTCCCCAGTTTAAATGAAGCCCAGTTTTAAATGTGCTTAAATATGTCTGACTTCTACGGTGTTCCGTTGAGGCCATCGTTGTTTCGCCCTGTCGACTTCAAGAACGAGAACACGAAAACGCGAAAACACGATGCGAGATCGCGAAACAACGATGCGAGGTCGCGAAACAACGATGCGAGATCGCGAAAACACGATGCGAGGTCGCCAAAGTACGATGCGAGAACGCGATATTAATATCGCTCCCTCGCATCGTACTTTCGCGACCTCGCATCGTTGTTTCGCGTTCTCGCATCGTGATTTCGCGTTTTCGTGATCTCGCCCTAAGGACAGCGAGACCACGAAAACGCGAAACAATGATGCGAGAACGCGAAAACACGATGCGAGGTCGCGAAAGTACGATGCGAGAACGCGATATTAATATCGCGCCCTCGCATCGTGGTTTCGCGACCTCGCATCGTTGTTTCGCGTTCTCGCATCGTGTTTTCGCATTTTCGTGGTCTCGCTCCCTCGCCTTCCGGTTTGGTGGGGTATAAAACGCAGCCAGAAAACGCAGCCAATATAAACATATAGGGAAAAAGCAGCTCTGAACGCAGCCTTATATAAACATATGGGCGGAAGGTGTGAACCATTGTCTGTTGAAGATGCTATCCATCCAAAACGGTATTAGATAATTTATAACTATATAAAATTGACAAATAAAGATAAATATGGAAAAATTATTGAAAATATTTAATAGCTTCATGCTACAAATCTTGTACCAAACAGTTGAAAATATTTAATAATCATGCAAAAAATCTTAACAATAAGGTAGTATTAAAATATACATAACAGTCGAAAACACTTTTTGAAATTAGTATGCAAAATCAAAAAGATAAATAAATGCAAAATATATAAAGCGAAAGTACGATGCGAGAACGCGATATTAATATCGCGTTTTCGCATCGTACTTTCGCGATCTCGCATCGTGTTTTCGCGTTTTCGTAGTCTCGCTGTCCTGAGGGCGAGACCACGAAAACGCGAAAACACGATGCGAGAACGCGAAACAACTATGCGAGGTCGCGAAAGTACGATGCGAGGGCGCGATATTAATATCGCGTTCTCGCATCGTACTTTCGCGATCTCGCATCGTGTTTTCGCGTTTTCGTGGTCTCGCTGTCCTTAGGGCGAGACCACGAAAACGCGAAAACACGATGCGAGAACGCGAAACAACGATGCGAGGTCGCGAAAGTACGATGCGAGAGCGCGATATTAATATCGCGTTCTCGCATCGTACTCTCGCGACCTCGCATCGTGTTTTCGCGATATCGCATCGTTGTTTCGCGATCTCGCATCGTGTTTTCGCGTTTTCGTGTTCTCGCCCAAGAGGTCGAAAGTGCGAAACAACGATGGCCCCAACGGAATTCCGTAGACTTCGAATAGTCGAGCGTGCTGTCGTTTCCGACTGGCTCTTGTGTCACTGGCTGTTTATTACTTTTTGAAGCACTCCCATTAAACATGTCAGAAGATATCCGAATGTACGGATTTGCTGCTCGATTTGATTTTTTTCATTCTGATGTTTTTAGATTTTCCAGAATCTGTTTACTTCCCATGTGCTGTTTTTTGCAATTTCGCAGAGAACCGTGAGTCACTTATTTACAGAAAATAAAATAAATTTGCTCTTGTTTCTAGGAAATTTAATGAATAACAGAATTGCACGACATTATTTAAAGTGAAATTAGAACAAAAGGCATCACTGGCTGCCTTCAACCATTTACTCTATATATACGCATTTTATCGCATGTGCGAACAGTTTAGATCCAGATCATCCGACAGATCTATGCCATCTGATCAGGCTAATCAGAATCGGAACTGGTCGCATCTTAGTCAGAAATAACCTACTGAATACTGCCAGCTGATCTGGATCTACACCGTTCTCACAGACAATAAAGGTGTATCTATTGTGTAAAGGGTGAATGCGTCCCAGAGTTTGACTAGAGGGCATTTTGGGATTTCCTTCACCACAGAAGCCCCGATTCGTACCCGTATGGTGGTAATCACGTTTTAAGCAATTATCGGTAAACTGCAGTCCATCCTTTGCAAAAGACCGTCTGTAAACAAAGACCACATGTTGACTTAAACCAAAGACCGAATCATTAAATTTTGTCTTTTTAAGAAGGGATGATTTTAGCCGAAGATACATTGTAATAAAATAGATGAAAAGGGAACCTTGAAAGCCACCGAACACGACAAATATGAAAATATTGCAGGCTCGGTTTGATTGAGCCTGTTCATGGGCAGTTATGGAAATGCATAATATTGCCCACGCCGTCTAGCCCCGGGTTGAGCACAACTCAATATTTACACCAATAAACAGTACAATTTCGATCCATCCCAAACGATGGTATGCATATGGCGGTGAAAATTTACATTAGGAGCAAACACCCTTAATTCTCTTTCATGTGAATAGTTGGTATAAACCATAACCCGAGTTTCAATCAAACAGAATCTGGTATCCGTTCTAACTTTGGCACCGGTAGGTTTAACTGACGCGCACACAGGGAAGATTTTAATCAAACTTTCACTTTCAATACACAAGCATACTAGTATTCATTAAAGTTCGTTTTTTATACAGCGTTCTATTGCTTTTAAAACTAGGTCAAAAACCAGGCCTAACAGCTTAAAGACGAATGCGGTAGTTAGCGTTTTCACAAGGTTATGAATTTTACGTGTTCACCGTTCGCATTTCACAATCTAAATCACTCTCTTTAACTATCGGCTCATTACATTCACCCTGTTATAGGCTGGGACTACTTTCAACTACTTTTACTTTAACCTAAAAATAGTTCAGCAATTACATTTAAAATTGCTTGTGTTTCGTCGGTGTTAATGAAAGATAGTGAATATTTCTGTCATTTGTTTTACCACAAGCTTTCACATTCAAACTTATAAGGTTGTCGAATTTGGTAAAACATCTTGACATTGAGCCTTTCGCAGAGATGTAAAGTGAGTGTAAGGAACGACAACTCTGCGAAGGAGATTGAATCGAAATTAGGGTGCGACTCTTTTCCATAGATCAGAGAGTCACTGTGGCCATAGCTTTATTTTTTTATTGTCGAATAAATACAACAATGCGATGTAGCGCGTTAAGCTCTTGCGGTATTTAACGATAAATATCACATTAATTTACGCATATTAAAGTGCTAGAGCAAGAAATACGGAATGAATCTAAAGTTCATAACGTCTGGGGCTTTTACCCAAAATCGAAATTTAGTGGTACAAAACCTGGACTATGGCCTACAAAAATATGGGAAAGTGTGTTCCCCTCGAAATTGGCATACTCATTCGTTTAACAGATTTGGTACACAAGTAATTTTTAAGGAAAAAGTATCTACCTTGTCGATAGATTCCTTGAAACGAAAGAAACATTAAAAGGCGTAAAATATGCAAGCGGTGATCATGTAAAATTTTAAAATATGTGAAAATTATATATTTGAACACTACCGCAATCCTCTTTAAAAGCAAAGCAATGTAGGTACTGGAGTTGTTCGGTGTACGAAATGAACGTTTGCTTTCTACAACGAGGCAACACATGACATATGTTTGCCTTTTTTTCATTTAAAAAACATGATTTAAGATTGCATACTATTTTTTAAATGAAACTTTTCATAGTTGCATACGGATTGTATATTCGCGCTTATATTACTTTGATTTTCATGCTAACATTGATCTAGCATTGCGTCAAAGGGAGGACACTGCGTTAGAATTGGACAAACTCCTCGCAGATGTTACTTCCCTTACAGTACTTAACGTTGGAATTTGGCATTGTCTAAAATGCAATTATTATAATGACAAGAGATTTTTTATTAAAATTATTCCTACAGTGCAATTTTTATTTACCTTGACGAATGTGTCATTGGGAATATTTTGTCAGGTTTGCAGTTTGCCGTAAAAAAAAATGTGATAACGACAGCAGTGAACACACAGTCTAATGGGGGAAAGGGGTCTTCGGGAAATCGACATTAATTTATAAAATGACGTCATGAAGTTGAGCAGACGACGTTTCTTATTGAGCATTTCGCTGTAAAAGTAACATAATTAAGTCGGAATATGTAACAAGATCGCCTACTATTTATGAAGATATAATAAATAATTTTCAAATAGAGTAACAACTATGTGTCCAAAATTATAATCTAAGTTTCCCTTTTCGGTCACGCGCCCTAAATGAGAATTGCTGTTGATAGTCGAGCGATGCAGAACTGTTCAATTGATATGAAAAGTTGTTACAACTGGTGAAGAACTGTTCTGACAAAAATGGATAGGGCAGTTGCAACAAACCAAATAACGTAGCATTCCTCCGTGGTCCAGCTTGAACGGAGTCCGTTTTAATATATGATAAGATTTTCTCTTCATTTGGTGGCCTCTTAACCATTAGAAATCGTGTCAGGAAAGGAAACTAAAGCAATTTCATGCTTATATATTGTTTGATAGAGGCGGACTAGTGTCGGAAATGCGGATGTATATTTGCGGCATCGTATTTGCGATACCGCATTTAAAATAGTCTGGTCGGTCAGATATCAGTTATTTTCTTACAAGTAAATTAACGCCAAATATCCTGTGTAATTTTGAATAGATTAAATGTAGATCTTCATACCAATATTATATTATGGTAGTTAGGAATTTAGATGACAGAAGTCACGTCTAATGGGCATTGAATATTGGGAATTTTTTAACATTGTGCCCTGAGAATGGATTTACTTTGCTCCATACTTATTAGTACAAAAAGTACCTAACGAAAATTTCAGACATGGACCTTTCCTAGATAGTATAAACGTATGCCGGGATACCATGCGAGTACATACAAAATAAAATATACAACAGTTCCATAACTTTTATTCTTTAAATTTTAAATGTTTATAGAAAGTTTTAACTTATCGACAGGTCATTTTAAAGAGGTGACCAGCTCTACTATTGTAGAAATGCTTCGGGCATTAAATGTATACTTTTATCCTAAATAATGCTGCCTTTTACTATGCTTTATTTCAGAAAACTGGATATAAACTTAACTTTTTGCAAAAGTGTCTGCCATTTTAAAAGTCACCGATTTATGTCGTATAACTTGATAATTTATAAATAAAATCGAGCAACAGAGGTATAGTATTCCCCGGTCTGTATTTTTTGTAAGTTTTTTTAATCGGGTATGTAGAGATAATACAAGTATGTATCAATACCATGTCACGTGTCCATTATATAAATTATAATGCTATACTCTTATACCTAAATGGTTAGAGTTAAATAACGTTCTGTTCTGTCAAAGGTTTTTTTTTCATTCCCTACAATGACTTTATTGCTAAATAATGTCTTATATCCCATAGCATTTCTACAATATTATTTACAGCATTCACAATGCGAACATATTTATATAAATAATTTCTTACATCATTAATATTAATACTGATTCTCATAAACTGAAGTTTATAATTAACAACACATTAACCAAAGCAATAACAACATCTTTACAATAAATGCTGATTTGGTAGATATCACCTTTGCTAGACTTAATGGCTATAGACCACTAATTCAAATCGCATAGACTCCTACTATGGCATTTTCATTAAATTCTCACTTTACTAATCGGACAAGCGCTTTAAATCGTACATTTGTGAATAGAACCAATTTAGAGGTACATTAAAATCAAACTTCAACATAGCATAGACGTAAAACTGTTTCAGCATTTTAGACAGAATTGTATTACCCCAGTCTCTGCGGAACGTTTGTTAAATTCCGTCAAAAATACTTGCTACATTTAATCGCGGAAAATTAAAAAAAAATCAGAAAAACTTTCACAGTTATTTTCTTCGGCTTTTTACTCATACCCTACATTTTCTCAAAATCATTTTCTGTTTTAAAATTTCAATTTCCTTTTTTTTTCCACCAATTAGTTTTGACTTCCTGTTATAGGCTCGCACATATTTTTTACAGGCCGGATCAAGAAAAATTAGTGGTCTATAACCTTAAACAAATGTCTTAAACAAAGATTAACATAAAGAAAAATAATGCTTCATGGATCGAATGGTTTACAGTCATAACATGCATGTAGTTAATATAGAAGTTACAATGTTCTGTTAAAGCAAATGCATCCGACTGACAAAATCTTAGGACTCACAAAAATCCAACTTCCATCATCAGAACATGACCGATAAACGTTTTCGGCATTTTATCCAGATTTGTATTACCCTAGACTTTGCGGAACTTTTGATCAGTTGTAAATTCAAAATATGTTAATTAGCGGCAAGCAGAACTTAGTAGGAATGATGGCTATTTTTGAGAGGTAAATTATTTCGAAAATATAATTTTAGATTTCCCCTTGAAAAATCGCTCTTGAAAAAGTCAGGCCCCTTATTACGTAGAGATACAGAGGGTCAGTTTTTGTGAGACTGGTTCGTTTTTAGTTTATATTGGAAATAGATTGTACATGACGCGTTTGTTCTTATAAAGTCAAACATTATGTGACGGACTGTTCTTCACATAATTCTTACATCAGAACCCTTGTTTTCGAAGGGAATATCGTTGATATTATTTAAACGCAAATGTCCAAATACTGACACTTTTATGCAATAGTGTTAAAATTGAAAACAGTGTCTTTGTCAAGTGACAAAAAATAAATGCACGTTATTTTTTCCGAGAACACATAATACCTCATACATTATTATGAAATAAATAAGTATAATAACAACCTTGTGTTTACCCTGGTTCATATCACAATTATTGCATCACAATTATCTGTAAGGTCTCTTTAATGGTCTTGTGTCGTCATTGGTATTTTGACGCTTGATTATTATACCTTTGTAAAGAGTCTGATGAGCTGACGCAAACCTAGACTGGTACCACAATTGTCCATACATAGACCAGCTTCTTCGCGGGACCAGTCTAACGTCAACAGTTAAGCATCACAGACTCACAGACGCCACGCCAACGACTGACGGTGACCACTGCCAAACGACGTCTATTTTTTTACCATATAAAACTGCAGTTATGGCGTCATATTGCGATTTCTTAGAGCATCATATATCACCGGTTGGCTCTACCGACAAAGTGATAAAGTAAGTGCACATGCGTCATTCTGGACGCGGTTAAGATTGTATAGGCACCCGCAGGTCCGAGTTAAATGCTTGCTATCGACGGAAGGTTCGTCAACTTGGTTTGATATATAATGTGGTATTTGGGTTGAACGAAAGTTGGCTTATCATATTCTTAAGATGCACTAAACTCCGACCTGAAAAGAGAAAGAGTTGATTGGGAAACAAATTTGACGAATTGACGAACTGGATTTAAAAGTAAACAACGGGGTCATTTGTCCCTAAATGACTCACCTATGAATCCAGCCAACCATTTTTGATATTTTGTAGAAATATCGATACACACGTTTTCATCAAATTTAATTAAATCATTTTAATCTCCAAACTGTAGACACAATTAATTACAAAAATATTTTTGTATTATATATAACGGTCAATCCGTATATATTCCGAAATAACGTCCCACATGTATCATATCTTGAGACATTACCGATGAAAGCATACAAACCTACCCAAAATATTGGGACACCTTTTTAACATTTTTTTGCGAATCTAAATATTGAGACACGAAAAATTTTAATTAATTTTAACTGTCCCAAAACTTAGGGTGATTACGGTAATTTCAAACTGCACCTATATCACGAAAATTAATATCATGATGAAGTTTGGTCATAATTCAATGAATAACGTGCCTTAACGTGGTGATAAGATAAACTGTAGACTTGTACTGTATGGACATACAGAAAGCGGCTCAGATGAGTTTAACAGTTCTTTTGAATTCGGATATAAATTTAAAAATAAACTAGACTGTGTCCTCAGGACACCGATGCCCCACTGCTGCAACAACATTTATGAAATAAACAAAGGGCCATGACTCTGGTAAAAATGGTAGCAGTAAACAATCTTTTCTTACGACCATCAACACATCCTGCTTTATTATCTGGGCAAGTTTGAAAGAAATCTGCCTGATTGTTAATGAGGAACTGATGTCACAAGATATGGGGGACGAAAGTACAGACGGACTTACGGACGTACGTACGGGCGAGTGCAACTGTATATGCCTCCCACTTTCTGGTGGCAAAAAACTAAAGTATTTTTGAACTATAAGGTTTCAAACTTAAACAAACCCGTCCAGGTCTTCTGTCTGGCGACCACAAAGCCCTTGCACTCCGGGTCAGAATTGCACACTTCCTCGGCTTGTTGCACGTCGAACACTGAAACCGTACACGTTGCCATGGATACGGACATTGGACATCGGTAGTCGTGCAGGCCTGGCAGATCCGATTTCTCGATCCGCTTGTAGCCTGGATAATTGGAAATAAAAAAAGTTTTGAATTACAAACGTAGTTAAAAAAATGGCAGCGTAATACAAGTGGTTTCTTCATATTTTTTATTAACATCAAAACACTAAATACAAACAACACAAAACAACATTTGAAATGCACACTTTAGTAATATCAACTGTGAAGAATATGATATATTTGTAAAATCGTGTTTGACCTTGAATTTCATGGTTGCGTAAATGCGTGTCAAAAGAATAAACTGTTGATTTCGATCTTTATAATCAGAAGTTCTTGGATGTGTGTTTCTTGAACTACATTTTTTCTGAGATTTTGATTTTTTAGACGGTCATATAAAATTGCTGCTAGTGCAAAATATATAATGTTTATTACCAACTAGGCTACAAACATCACATCGTACGACGCCTGATTCCATTTCCATTATTATATTCTGGGTACGAGCAATCATTCATTTTAAGAATAAGTAGTTACTAGTATGACAAAACTGATTGATTGAATATAATTGCAGAACTGTTTGATCGCCGATCTGATCTCATTTTATTTCTACGCGAATCATACATCTAAATGTCAGAATATCTTGGAAAAAATCTTTATGTGGAATATGTACAAGGGGAATAACTACGTCTGGCATAAAAACTTACTGGAAATAAATTGATCTGGTTTTGTCCTATTTAGGTACCATCCAGACTGGTATAATTCTGTGATTTTGTTCATCAGTCTCAGCAGCTGCTCAGATGACAAAGAGAGATTATTGTACCCGTCTACGACTTTGTCGACGATTGGCTGGAGAAGTTGGGGTGCCCCATGGGGAAGGAGGAATGTAACAAAATGGCGCCCAGCGTTGTAAATATTTTTCTTTTCGTTATAATCTATGCATTTTCCATGGACACATCGTGTGCTGTAAAAAATTCAGTTAAATCAAGTTTAAGTTACAAATATTTTATTTGTAGAACAAAACCATAACGACATTGACCTAAAATCCATTAGGATAATCTTCTAAACAAGGGTAAAATTGCTTCGATGTACAAAATAATTGGATTAAAAGCGGTATGTGTTACAACTGTGATCAGGACCTAGTAATCAACAGGGATCATCAACTTATGAAGGCCAACACAGGGTCTGATGTTGGATTTCCAGAAGGAGTTTGGGGCAGTCTTTAACCCTATACTTATGTTACATAACATTACATGATAATTTCCCGCTTTGTAAACAAAATCCCCTTGAAAATCAATAATTGCTCCCCCAAAAGAGGTTCGAGCAACCCCTCTGGAACAGCCCCAGCAACTGTACTGTCAAGTAACTTCATGAAAAATTTATACTTATATAGAGAGAACAGTGTTGTTTTTATGTCATCATGGTGACCTTGACCTTAGACTTAGTGACCTACTTTATCGTCTTCGAAAAAAAACAACAACAACAGAGTACAGTTTGACGGCTTCACTATGCACTGCACAGACAAGAACACAATGTGATACATGACAGAGACATTGACTTTTAACCTTAAAAATAAACTGAGTCTATCCTCTCCGCACGGGGATGACTAAGGTGAAAATGTATGGAGATTTAAATATGAAGGCAATAAAAAAGACTTATTTGAGACCTAGTGGTATTACCTCTGTCCTCTAGTTGAGTCCAGACAACTGTTACATCTGCAAACGCAGACAAATTTAACACGCGAACCTGACATCTGTCCTTATGACATATAAATCAATAATAAATTGTTTTCCATGGAAATAATAGGTATAAAGTTGGATTACATTATCTAATGTGACAGCAGAAAGTGCAGGCAATAACGGCGAAGGACCGACGGACGGACACTTAATGATCGACTAAATTACTTTATCTAGAACTAGGTTATTCAATGGAATTGTATTTAAAGTCAGATATTATGTAAAATTTTATTACACGCCGTTTTATAATCGGCACTATGAAGGATTGGAAGCCTCATTCCACGAACATTTGTCTCTTGATGAATATCGATCATGGAAAATAATTAATTCGCCCCATATATGCCATACGATCATTCTTGGTTATATAAACAGAGTTTCACGTGACTGTCTATTTTTCCATAATAAATATATCTCTGTTCTTACCTTTGCGTGAAGTTTGCGCTGGAAAATACAACATCACAGTCGGAGTTGGCTTTGCAAGTCGGGTCTTCGAATCCCGTATCATCCACGTCAGAGAGTTTCAGAGCGCCATCTACCAGGACAAACTGTTGACGCCGGAAGTCGTTCATTGACATGGAACCATACGGTGTCCGGCTCATGAAATGGACGATTCTCGTGATGTCAAGACAAATCTGAAAACAAATGTAAATAATTACAATATAAAACATTTTCAACGACCAGTCGCCATTTCAGCCAATCAGATGCTTGATATTTGAGACTGGTCTCAACTCTCAATTTTAGGATCTTGCGCCCAAGTGTTCTTCAGTTACCGTAACGGTTTGGTGTATAGATCTTGGTTGATGTGGCGTTTGTATCATGATCACTCTAATGTCTGACTCTTAGCTATAATGTACAGCGTACGCAAAAAACTACCCTTGTCGAGCATAATTTAAAGTCCTTTTACGCATTAGCTTATAATAACATGGCCCATAATAATAAAACTAAGATTAGAGACCAGTTTCAAATCTCAAGAATCTAATTTGTTGAAATGGAGACTTCAGACGCACCTGATTAGTTAAAATGAAGTCTAGTAAAAAAAATTGACTTTGAATTGGAAAGGGCTTAAATAAATCAAGGGCTTAAGATTAGAAAACCTGGATTGGAGACCAGAATCAAATCTTAAGCATCTGTTTTGTCGCCATTTCAGCCAATCAGATGCTTGAGATCTCAGACTGGTCTCCAGATTTAAATGTATGATCTTGGTCACAGCACGCTTTTTGAAATTTGACAGCAAACAAACAGCTGCAGATTGCACAACATGCTGATGTAAAATTCCTGGGAGAAACCCCGTGTACATATATCAGACACAAAAACAGTCATGACACTTCGATAAAACCGCTAATCGTGCATGCCAAAGCAGTATGTTTTCTATCTGGCTGTACATATCAGTACGGAGGCAGACAGTGTATGGTAAACTTCCTGGCACTAGATAAACATTGGTTTAATTCCTGGCAAACACAGGTGCTAGTATTTTATTTTGATTGGCATGTGCTCATATCACATTTCTTATATTCGTATATCCTGATCAAAAGATTTCAAGTTAGATTAATGGGATTCCTCGGACATATAGCATAATATATAGAAGACATTCCAATATCAGAGTTCATGTTAGGTAACGGAGATCTGGTTCCAGTCTACAACGCCGATTGGCTGATTGGGTGAACATGTAGACCGGTATCCAATATCCATGTTTTGATATTGGCTATGGATAACAAGCTGTCGATTAAACCAGAGACTACATATGTATACATCAATGTAATATAAACCAAATATACCAGGTATATAAAGCTAGGTTCTCATAATATCTATGTCTTACATATCGACATGGGTATTTTATAGGTCTTCCTTTATCTACATTACAATATGATTCCTTAAAGTTTCTAAAATAAACTTTCAGTACTTAAAATAATAATAATAATAATAATAATAATAATAATAATAATAATAATAATAATAATAATAATAATAATAATAACAATATATTCCTTATTTTTAGACATCAGCCTGTGTTTGTTAAAAAGAGGAAATGCCGGGCATTCATCTTATTGAATAGAGGTCGACCAATTCATGAACAGCGTTTGTATATTCGTGGGAACGGATGCCGCGTTTGAAAAGGGGTCTGGTCGGTCAAAACGTTATTTATTTACAAGTAAGATAATCCCAAATTTCGTGTAAATTTTTTTCAATAGAGACACCTAGATCTTGACACCAATAAAATGGTTTTCTAAGAATACAGATTATAGAAAAATGTGTTAAACGGACATAGACACTGTAGATTGTAAATTTAACATTGAGCCATTTGGTATTGAATTTACTTCGCTGCAACCTCAAATATAGAATCAAGGGACTCGGATAACATGAACATATTTTCGCTTCTTTTATTTTTTTTAATAATGTACGGTAAGAAGGGAATGAAATAAGTGAACACTGTTATCATTATTTTTGTTGAAGCATACATTACACACAGTAATGGTGTTCGCTGATTAAAAGTAAAAAAATCTTGATTCAATTTATGGATGTCATGCCTTGATGATCAGTGATTCAGAGTGTATTCTTGCTTTTTGAAAATTTTCTAAATGTAATCTTTTATTTCGTTTTCACGAAATATAACACTTTTGATTCATTAACGCCCACCGGTATTGTGAATTTAGCAAGCGTTTGCTCTCCACTCGTTAAGGCGTAGCTTTAATACATTAATAGAAAAATGCTCGGTTTTGTCATCATTTTCAGCAAAAAATGCAAAAGCTGAGTTTAACAAGTTGGTCAGACGTCTTGCTCTCGGTGTATGACACATAGCCTAGCACCTGGCTAGATGGTTCTATTTCAATTATTTCTATATTTAGAGTTTTTACTTATTTTATTGTTTCATTATTAGTCTTAATTTCTTATTCTGATTTCTGTCAAACATTCTAACCTGGTGGCAATTGGCATCAGTGCAAAGACGTTATCAAATATTTAAAGTTATGTGGTCAGTCTTTTAGTTTTGTGTGAAGTTATAAATAAAATCTCTATCATTCACTGAGTAATAGCCAAAACTTTTTTGATAGCATGAAGAGCTGGCTCATTATACATTTTTTAACCTCTTACATTAGAGAGTTATACTTCTTTGAATGGATAACAAAGCACGATGAAGCTGGATGTATCCTCATAGTTTTGTTATTATTTGATAGTGTTGTTTCTTTGATAGTTTTACATAGTTTATGCAATTGAATAAAGGGAAACTATGAAAATATATTCAAAAATAAAAAAGTTTAATAATAATAATAATAATAATAATAATAATAATAATAATAATAATAATAATAATAATAATAATAATAATAATAATAATAATAATAATAATAATTATCATTTTTATTATTATTATTATTATTATTATTATTATTATTATTATTATTATTAGTAGTAGTAGTAGTAGTAGTAGTAGTAGTAGTAGTAGTAATAATAATAATAATAATAATAATAATAATAATAATAAATATATAATTTTTGGATGACATGGAAACATCATCACAGAACACAAGGACGGGGGCCAGTCTATATGACACATACAATGTGGCAATTTTTGTAGCAATTTCTAAACGACAATCTCCTAGCTGTGAATGTCGACAAAAGTTTTTATGTCTTCTTTTCAAACTGTGACACTAATTGATTTGTACTTTATTTTTTACATGACACGCTATAGCTGTATTGCCTCTTTTTAAATAGTTTCACTCTTAAAAAGGCGCTAAACGTTAATTATGCCAAATGTGCGACCAGTGTAGAGCCAGATCGGTATGCGGTCTACACTGCTGGCTATTCAATCGAAGATCTTTTGCAAAGCCACGCGTAACAGCAATAATGAATACCTATTATAGCTTTTCTCATAATGAATACTGGCCTGGCAACAAAAAACATTTTATAATTACATTTATAAAATTATATTTCTTTTACCTCTTGACGGCTAAGTAAAGTAAAAAAGTGCTTGTCAAAGTTATTTTTTCTTAAATTATTTTGGATAAGTGTAAATTATATTATTAAAAGAATTTGGCAACGTCAAAAATTTGATCTTTTAGCGCTTATTTTCGCGCGCAGTACTATTTCATATTTCGTTGTATTAGAAATTTAACCTGACCACGATATTCTGAATTGTATATAATTTATTGTTGTGAGAACCATAGATTGTTTTAATAAATTCAGAAGAGAAAAGATTTGTTCTTTTCTCCGGAATTTAACTACGTTTTCATATGAACGTTTTTTTTGTATGATATCATGCACCAGGTATAATTTACATTTTTGACAGATTAACGGCCCTTATCATAAAATAGATGGCTTTTATTTCAATTTATGAATTACAAGCGCTCAAAATAACAAACCTCTTAAGATATTAAACTTTCATAAAAACTGAAGAAGGGGTTCCGCATTTAACCGAATCGTAAACGTCCGTAATCAATCGGTGATCTTCGGCAATTATCGTGATTTTCCGTAGATCTTAATAGAAGAAGTTCGTTCCTAGGTGCAAACGTCCCTGGTTTACTGTGGGATGTTAGAAATTACCAATAAATGACACTAGCAGTCAACAGTCTTTACAAACTGCACTTACATTTGGCATTTCGCAATTGCCTCACGATGCCACATGCCTTTCAATGCTGTAATTCATCCATCAATCCATTAAAACGCTGAAAGATTTTCAAGTGAGCATAACTACCGTCAATTTAGCTTATTAGCTATTTACTGCACACATAAACGAAACTGACAGGGGTATTTCTTGACTTACTGCTTGCCGGTGCAAGATGGTTCTTAGATAATGAAAGAAATCTGTTACAGCGCATGTATTCTGTTCCTCGTTATAAAATTGATTTTCTCACACGGTGTATGTTTTACGGGCACCTCTTGATGATCACAACAACATCAACAACAATGGTGACGACGACGATGTTAACAACAAAAAGAACAACAACAAAAACAGCCACTAACAACATGAACACCACCACCGAAACAACAAGAACAACAGCAGCTGCAACATGGAAAATAACGACGACGACAACAACAACAACAATAACAAACTAAGTCAGTTCTGATAATCAAAGTACATCTGACAGTCTCTTTAAAACGACTGTCTTCGCATATTTAAAAACACACATTACCGTCCATTTCGCAGGCGTTATTCATTAACAACTCAGTAATGAAAAATAAAATTCATTTTCTGAATGTTAGAAGTAACTTTCTCCATTAATAACTAAAATTTAGGAAAACAAAACCCATAAAAATTAATTGACGATGGAATAAGACGTATTATTCTGAGAAACGCACCGACTTTATCAAACGAAATTCTAAAATATTAGCATGCCTGTTTCTTTTATCAGTGATTTATGTATCTGTGCACCGGCTTTCACACTTTTTATCAGACCTGGTCTAAGATCCAAAGAACAAAAATACACAAAACAACAAGAGTGATTGGTTAAATCTGCTTGATTCAAGTTCCGACATTAATCTTCATTATTTGGGAAATGTTCCTACCCATATTGCCATACCTCGTTTTATAATTCTAGACAGTTTACGTCTGTGCGAAGATTGGGAATTTGAGAAATTTTGATAAAAAGACAGTTTCTTCTAAAATTAACGAAAACTAATGGTAATTCTAATGGAAATATTCTCGGTACGTCTTCAGTTGATTTGACAACTATTCACTTTCATTAACCCCCGAATATAAGTCAGATCGACACATTTTCAGTTAATCAAATTATTTTTTATGAGTTTGTGTGCAAAAACATTATTCTTCTAAAATCAAGTCTTGGCATTAAGATATGTCTTTTACTTGTTTGTTAATGTTGTCCGGTTAATGCAATCAGTTTTTTTTCGGTGTTGCAATCATATATATTATTCGGGTATGACAATTATATAATATATTGCCCGATTATATAAATCAGGTAAGTTATAGCATTCAGATATGTTATCCGGTTTTGACAATCAGATATGTTGTCCGGCTCTAGCAATCAGATATGTTGTCGGTTAATGAGAATCATACATATTGTCCGGTTATGGCAATCATATATAATATAATCTTATTTTCAGAAATGAAAATACAAAATAGCTACTGATTCAATCGATACAAAAAGGGGTTTGCTATATTTTATTATTGACAAGAAAATGTCGTAATCCGGTAGCTATAGCTGCATGAGATCGCTTTAAAGGGGTGATTATATTGGATATACAGGCGGACGGCGTTCCAAAGAAAGAAATGGTAAGTGACTGTATACTGACTTTATGAAATGACTAAAAAGTGTCACATAAAACGAAAACACGTCCTATTAATTGTAACTGCAAATTAACCATCACTACTGCCCAGTCGTTCAATTTTAACCCCAAAACCGATTATAGATAAATAGAAAGTCACGTGATGCTCTTGTTGTTGTATAATCAAGAATGATCTTATGGCAGATATGATCGATTCAAATATTTTTGCCAGGAATGAATACTGGTACACGCAAAGAACACATGACGATATTTGGAAAACCTTTAATGTAAATAAGTCTTCACTGACACGTGACTGTTCAGTTATCATTAACGTGCAATACACTTATTAAATATAGACTATTTGTTCGTTTTTATCGGATAGAGAAAACACATATATTATTCATAGACGATGTGACTGATTGTAATTAAGTTTTAACTGGAATGACGAAAATTTATTACTGCTCTCCAGAGGGAATAAAATGCCATCTTTGTTGGATATAAATGTGGGTAATGATATAATCCGGAAAACGTCTTGGAAATTATTCTCCCATATAAGGCGAAATTAGATAAAACACCTAATTATACCTACCCTGAGTCTATCTTCCCATGGCATTTGAAGCAGTTTTATTAAATCCACAGCTTCTCCTAATTCCGTTACCATGGCAACCCACAAATTGTCGTTTGCATTGCGAGGAAGGCAGAAACCAAGTACCTGCGTGACATTGAAAAACATGAAACGTGTGTTTTTCTTCTACTAGATATTTACAGATCGATGTCTATTAACTTATTATCTTAACGATGCACGGACATGTGTTTTGATGAGCTCAATACGTAACGAAGGAACGAAATAGTGATGCTTTTTTCAAATTAAATGTTTTTGAGAAAACAAATTTAAGATGCATATACACATAAAAATTAAAGAAACGCATTTTCTTGCATTACCTTTAACACATTTTCGCCAGCCAACGCTTGTAGCACCACAATTTCTTTGACAATCTTTTTGGCGGCTTTTACGTAACACGTCGCACGTGAAAATCCCGAATCCATACACGTGCTTACGTCCTGACCTTTGGCGTCAACTGTTTTTATTGCGACGGAAGAACCTTTGAACGTAGCCTTGTAAACAGCCTTGGTCCAACCGGAAGCCAAATACGTCATATCCGTTATATTTAAAATATCGTCACAATATAGAAGACGATCGGGAAAGTATTTTTCGATTGGAATGTCTTGCGACGTGCGGTACGATACCGTGTTGTCTAAATTACTTTCCATAATGTCCAGCAGTTTTCGTAATTTGTTTTCGAATAAATATCGCAGACTTTTCGGAGGGTGTCCTCTTTCTTCCATACGTTTCTGGCGAATTTTGAAATTAGTTTCTTGTAAGGCGTAAATAGAGGATCCCCCAGGGTCGTCGATGTCATTCTCGCTCTCAAGATTGGCAAAATTTCTCTGAATTGTCATTATATTTAAAAATAAAAACAACAAAATACCAACACTTATATAATACAATCCGCGTTTCCACATTCCGTTCTTGAGTCGCTTGTTAAACCTCCAACACATCTCGAATCTGTTTAAGAATTTTCACGATTTCGCGTGATTCACTTCCCTGTTTTAAATGAAATTTCTTCATTGTCAAATCCCACGTTTTAACAACATTTCCTTGCTCAATTACATGATGTTATTCCTGTCTCCGGATGATCATAATGTTTCCCCACTTAATCTGGAGCTAGCATTCCATTATTGCATCGTTGTTTCATTTTGAAAACAATTTTCAAATCATTTTAAGAGAAATTTAAAACGTATTTGCGCATCACTGTATTGCAAACCGACAATTTCGTGTATTCAAACTGAAAATTCAATTGTTATTGTTTTTCTTTTGCATCAGCTTTGACGCTATTCAAACATCCACTTAAGTAACCACTGTTATCCAGTTATAATTAAGTTGTGGTTGAAACTAATGTACGCAGAAGTACTTATCTCAAAGATAAATTCACAACTGTTGGTCACTGATGACAATGCTCCGCGTATCGTTTTTGCAGTAGACGACTTCTTTATTTATATATTGGTAATTGTTATACTGTACCATGTACAGTCACGTAACTCTCCGCAGGTGCATAAGCTGTATTCACTCTAAAATGAAAGAATATGCAAATTTAAGTACACCCATCCACCAGCAAACAGTAAATACGTTTTTTTTGCATGTTAGAATGTCATAAATCTTTGCTAGGAAATATAGCTATTACGATTTATATCGTGGTTATGTGTTTCCGAGCTTTTATCAGAGTTTGAAATATTTACTGTCTTAACGTTAGAAAATAACTATTATTTATAAATTGCAGTTTTTTGCATTCAAAACTTTTGATGAAGACTGCTATGTGGTTCGTTCACTAGTTACCGAAAATAAACGAACGAACAAACGAACGAACGAACGAACGAACGAACGAACGAACGAACGAACGAACGAACGAACGAACGAACGAACAAACAAACAAACAACAATTAAAGTAAATGATTAACAATTAACTGACAGAAGAACAAGAAAACTAGAAAAAAATCTATAATACTTAGCGTTTTAGGCGATTTTTTTTTATAAAAGGAGTATTTAAATCCACTGAAACCAATCAATTAACAAACTGTTCTCATCTTTAAACTGTAAAACATTAAGGTACGTTAAGCCAGAAGAAAACTATACACTCACTTACAACGCCCCTTTCCTTAAGAGAAAATAAGCACATTAATTTATTTATACAACACTGCATAATTATATAGAAGCAGCAGACGATAATTCCAAGAGAAAAAAGTCGTATGAAGACGCTATCCACGACGGAGTTTTAATATGTTCTCTTTTAATGATTTTCGTGAACCGAAGTCAAATAAGGCGATTATACGAACTAAGTATGACAAAACATTAGTGGTGGAAGAATTGATTGCCTATTATTCCTGCAGACATATTCTCTATATGTTTTCTGCCTTCCGCTGGCAGACACAATATAAATAAGATAATACGAGAAATTTATAAATATCAACTTCCTATAGTGCACTATCGATAACTTGACAGTCATGTGACCGACAAGTTAATTTTTAAATATTTTTTTTATCGCCAAAATGTTTAACAATTCTGGATTAGCAATGTTTTCTTGATGTTTTCTTGATTCTTGATTTTTTATCATGCATTATTATTTTAACAAAGTGTCACGCGACTGTCTACTTATCATTAATGAGTTATATAGAATCGTTTTATTGACTAAATCGAAGAATAGTTTTATTTTATTTTTCCATAACCATTTCCTATGACAAAATGATAGATACGTTATACCAGGCAGAGTGTTTTTCTGAAATTAAATAATCATGAATGATAATTAATAAAAAATCACATTGACAGCATGAATGTATCGCCACTCTGTATAGAAGAGCAGAACAGAGTTCGACAGAAGAGAACAGAACAGGGCCGGACAGGACAGGGCAGAGAGAACAGACCAGAACAGGACACAACATTCCAGACCAGACCACAGCTGACGAGAACAGAACCGACCCGATCCGACCAGACCTAAACAGAACCAGAACATACCAGACCAGGGCTGAAGGTTATAAAGCTGAGATTGGAAACCAGTCTCAAATCTCAAGCATCTGATTGGCTGAAATGGCGACCAGTCGCCATTTCAGCCAATCAGATGCTTGAGATTTGAGACTGGTTTCCATGCTCAGTTTTATAACCTTGGGCACAGACCTGAACAGAACAGAATTGAACTTTCATCCATCCCCCAAGTATACAGGCGATACCGAAATAAAGGACAAAACAGAATATGACAAGCAACTTTTTTCCGATTAAAGTTAACAAAGTTCTAGTTCTGTATTTGAATATAGTTGTTCATAAACTAATTTTCACCGCAGCAACGTAATAAATGCTTATACAATGCTGCGAACGAGAAGTCTACATGGTCGCGTGGTCGTCAAACTCTCTGTCTAAAATGACGAAAAAAATTCTAGCAAATCTGGTAAGAATCAAAGCCATCTCCCAGACGATTTTTCGTCAGTTTATTTTCGAGATCCCATGAGGTGCCTAAAAGACTGAATCGAAGGAAAGCTAAGACAACATTTACTCACACAATAACCAGGAATGTAAATGCTGTTATTGGTAATTCGTTGGTTACGTAATCAATACGAATTCCAGAAATAATATACGAACAGTAAAAGAGGATTGGACTATTGTTAATACCTAATTTAGATCGAAGTACAAGCCAGTCTGAAATACTAGATCTAGTAGTTTAATCTGATATTAATTGAACAGAGAAGTATAATACTGCATTATCATTATATTTCGCGATGGTTTAATTTTCGCGTATTTTGGAATAGTGAAAGTGCGCGGAAAAAACAAAGCCCATCGAATGAAACCAATGAATATCTAAAATTATAAGAATAATACAAATGCAAATTTATGCCTGTTCGAAAATACCCTGAATGTCTTTGTCGCGAAAATTTACGCCTGTGAAAATAAATGATACCATATTAAAAGGACAGACAAGTTTGAAAAATGTAGTTTAATCTGATAAAAATTGAACAAAGAGGCATAATAACGCGAACTTGCACGCAGATGAGACAAACGGCATTATCGAGCCAGCATAAATTCACAAAGTTGTTGTATTTTAAGAAAATTGTATAATTAATTCAATGGTCAAAATTCGCTCTTGTTCGGTTTCGCGCAAGGGAACGAAAATTGAACCCCCGAAAAATATGATACCACCTTATTCTGTAATACTAGTAGTTTAATCTGATATTAATTGAACAGAGAGGCATAAAAAACTCGGAATTCCAGCCAGCCAACCTACGATCCAATTCAGTCTGATTCAATGCCGTATTTCTTGATACTAATTGGTCTTGCCACACATACGGCGTTGCCTTTCAATTATTTTCTGTGAGTAATTTTTTTGGCTGTGAGAAATTTTTGTAAGAGTTCCAGACAATTTACGTGTGATGTTTGGAATTGAATATATTACTTAAGGAATCAGTGTGATTAAGATGGTTAAGAAACGTTTCCTCCATATATACGCATTTTAACGCATGTGCGACCTGTGTAGATCGTGATCAGCTGACATATCTGTGCCGTCTGATCAGGATCTGCAATGTTCGCTTTTTGGTCAGAAATACCCTAGATATAAAGAATGTACCGGCTGATCTGAATCTACACTGTTCGCCTATGCTATAAAGGCTAAGATATAGAGTAAAGGGTAAAGAACCGTTTATTGTAACACTAGTATTATGTTATCATAATATTTTTGCGGCGGTTAAACTTTCGCGTTTTTTTTTTTGCGCTCGGCAACATGCACAAAATCAAAACCCAGCTTTGCGCTCAGAAAGTGCGCGAAATCAAACTCCCAGCGACTTCAAACCATTGAATATTATTTTTTTATGTGATAAATACAGTTCGAATTGTTCATTTATGTCTTTTGTGCAAACTTTGATCTCCGCGAAATCAAATGATATCACAGTAAATGCTTTTAAATGTTCCTCGCTTTAAACCTCGAGTGTCCAGCAGAATATCAGTTTTACTCTGAACGACAAAAAAAAAAACAACAACAACAAAACACCTCAACACTCCTTAACTTCGGAAAAGAACGAGCAAAAAAAAAGTTGGCACAAAATATTTGATCGCATTACTAAATTAAAAAAGAATGTCAAAACTTCAATGAGAGAATATCTAGAAGAATTGAAGAATACCTAATGGAATAGATGTCAAGCAGAAAGTCGAAACCTATTACAGAATCACATATCCGACCGTCACCACGTATGTGGATTCGTTAAGTAAATGTGCAGAAATTGTTTTCGAATTAAACAAGTTTAGATCGGTGTTTTGCTTCTTTATCAAGGGACATCTTGCATATAAATTTAAGTTAAGCCTTCTGTGTCCAAATTCATCTAAAATATAAATTTAATTTTACCTCTATGATATGGGACAAAGATAACACAAGAGGGCCATGATGGCCCTGAATCGCTCACCTGAGTATGAAACTCAAATTATTAACCAGAAACTGAATTTTTATTTTTAGCAACAGTGACCTTGACCTTGATCACAGACACGTGGGTAGCAATCCCAATTTGTCTCTTGTTATAAGCTACCCATATACCAAGTTTGGAGTCAATATGCCAAAGCAAACTCAAGTTATTAAGTGGAAACTGAATTTCTATTTTTAGCAACTGTGACCTTAACCTTGATCACAGACACCTGGGTAGCAATCCCAAGCTGCCGTTTGATATAAGCTACTCATACACCAAGTGTGAAGTCAAAAAACCAAAGAAACTCAAGTTATTAAGTGGAAACTGAATTTCTATTTTTAACAACAGTGACCTTGACCTTGATCACAGACAGGTAGGTAGCTTTCCCAAGTTGCCTCTTAATTTAAGCTATCCATATACCAAGTTTGGAGTCAATAGGCCAAAGCAATCTCAAGTAATTAAGTAGAAACTGAATTTCTATTTTTAGTAACAGTGACCTTGACCTTAATCACAGACACCTGGGTAGCAACCCCAAGCTGCCTCTAGATATAAGCTATCCATATACCAAGTTTGGAGTCAATAGGCCAAAGCAATCTCAAGTTATTAAGCAGAAACTGAATTTCTATTTTTAGCAACAGTGACCTTGATTTTGATTACAGACATCTGAGAAGCAACCCCAAGCTGCCTTTTCATATAAGCTACCCATATACCAAGTTTGGAGTCAATAGGCCTAAGCAAACTCAAGTAATTGAGCAAAGACCGAATTTCTATTTTTAGCAACAGTGACCTTGACCTTGATCACAGACACCTGGGTAGCAACCCCAAGCTGCCTTTTGATATAAGCTACCCATACACCAAGTTTGGAGTCAATAGGCTTAAGCAAACCCAAGTAATTGAGCAAAGACTGAATTTCTATTTTTAGCAATAGTGACCTTGACCTTGATCACAGACACCTGGGTAGCAACCCCAAGCTGCCGTTTGATATAAGCTACCCATACACCAAGATTGGAGTCAATAGGCCTAAGCAAACTCAAGTAATTGAGCAAAGACTGAATTTCTATTTTTAGCAACAGTGACCTTGACCTTGATCACAGACACCTGGGTAGCAACCCCAAGCTGCCGTTTGATATAAGCTACCCATACACCAAGTTTGGAGTCAATAACCCTAAGCAAACTCAAGTAATTGAGCAAAGACTGAATTTCTATTTTTAGCAGCAGTGACCTTGACCTTGATCCTGTGGTCATGATTTGAACAACTTTTGTAGACATCAGTGCCAGGATGCTTCAGGACAAATTTGGTTGAAATCCATCAAGTGGTTTCAGAGGAGATGTTGTTTAAAGGAAATTGTTGACGGACGACGGACGCCGGACGACGGACGCCGGACGACGGACGCCGGACAAAGACGGGTCACAATAGCTCACCATGAGCCTATGGCTCAGGTGAGCTAAAAACTGAGACAGGATCACTGTCTCCGATCTGAAGCATATGATAGGATGAAATTGAGACAAGTCCCCAAATTGACCAATCAAACGCTATAGTTTAGAGATCAGTGCCGTCTGATCAGGATCCAAAAGCGAACAGTGAAGATACTGACCAGACGGCACGTATTTGCCAGTTGATCTGGATTTACACTGTTCCCCAATGCGATAAAAAAACGTATCAATGGAGGAAATAGTTAAGGAACTTACGTTCTCAATACTTACGTGTCAATTATATACAGTACAGAATAGATGCAGAAGTTAAACAATATCCAAATATACAACCGTTCAACACAACAATGAACTCATTCTATACAATAGTGTCACTAGGTAAAATAATACCTCCTCATATAAAGCTGCTGTGCTCTATATGAATGCAATCCCTAGCCGCAATTTGTATTCAAATTTTTATTCTCACATTAGAATCCGGATTAGATAAACGTGACTGTTGATGCAACAGTGAAAATTGTACAAATAATTCAGTTATTTCCTTAATTAAAATTCCTGAGCGTAAAATAAGACAACAGCAGACTATTTAAACAGTAGCGTTTCACTTTAAATTCCACTACGATGGCGTGAGTTTAAAGTTGTTTTTATAGCAAGTTGAATAATGATGATGATGATGATGATGATGATGATGATGATGATGATGATGATAATACTACTACTACTACTTATAATAATAATACTAATAACAACAACAACAACAACAACAACAATAATAATAATAATAATAATAATAATAATAATAATAATAATAATATTATTATTATTATTATTATTATTATATTTAATTCATTTCGGAGTAGTAACAACAACAAAAACAGCAACAGCAACGAAGACAAAAAACATGAATAAAATTATTCCCAAAATATATTGAAAAATACCATATTTTCGCTGCTAGACAGTAAAGATGACATAGCTGCTTTAAATAAATGAGATATTCAACCTCCGCGGTAAATGTGTCCTGCCCGCTACTTCAATCCCCCATTGTGTGTCGACAACGGCAATAGTGTAATGAATGGCGATCATTTTTGTAACTGATTCATTTCACAAAACAATCTTCGCAAAAAATCTTGAAATTCAAAATAAATGGCGCTGCACCCGGCTTATTCATTGTATTTTGACATTTTAAGAATAATGACCCGCTATTCGTTAATTATAACTAAGGCAAATAGTTAAAGATTATGCCAATAATAAATTCATTGAAACGAGCTGCTGGTTCAAAATTTAGAAAATGAATTATTGGATCGTGGCTAGCCTTAATTGCAGCTAATTAATTTTAGCAAATATTAGATCTAGATTAAGCGGGAAAAAGAACAAGCGGAAAAAAAGAAAAAGACCCGAAATGTTTTTGATACAGTATTTAAACAACAACAACAGCGTCACCACCACCACCACCACCACCACCACCACCAACAACAACAAAAACAACAACAGCAACAACGACAACAACCCAACAAAAACAACAACTTTACTAAAATACACGGCTTATATCCCATGTAAGACCAGTTTAGGTCCGGATCTGCTGTGCTATCTGATCAGGATCTACACTGTTCGCATCTAGATTCCATTTTTTCTGTCCATGAAGCGAATAGAGCAGATTCTGATCAGAAAGCAAGCTGATCTGGATCTACTCTGGTCGCACACGTGGGACATAAGCCGTATCGATAGAGTAAAAGGATACAGAGCGGTAATAAAATGTCCCAGTGTCCGAAAAGTTCCATCATGAATTATAATAGTAGTATCAAGTGCAGAGCTTCAGTAATTTAGCTGTCATTCTCAAAAGTAATTTGAGGGAACTTTAAAGTATACTGAATACAACTATTCATATACTGAGTTAACGTACTTAAAGTTAATTTTGGGGACATTTGAACTTATATTGACAAGAAATATTACTTTATTTACTTTATTTCATTCATTGAAACTGAATCGACCCACATAATATATTAAACAGCAAAATATGTTTATGACAAGTATAATAGACTATCTCAAAATAAAGCGAATAGTGAAACTGCAAATATATATCTCAAAATAATAAAAGTCGAGTACTTTTATTTTATATAAAGAAGTTTATAACATACCGACAATTTCTCCAAAATTTGCAGCACATTCATAAATCTCCACGCAAAATGACAAAAAGAGAAATGTTTTGATAAAAGTTATCCTCAAATCACCCCTTTATCAAATTTCTGCTGTGACACGACAGATATTGTTAAAGGTACTACACCACTGCAATACCTGCCCACATGATAAATGCAGCTTTGCAACGAACCCGGCGAAATGTATAATTCATTATGCATGGAGTTTCAAAAACTTATGCAATTAATGTAATATTATAGCGTTTTTGTAAAATATATATCAGTAACATTCATGTAATTTTTCAGTAGGGGCATGCGTAGTGATATTAGAGACAGACTTTTTTTTTGATATATTAGAATTTTGATTATAACACTGAGATTAAAGACCAGCAGTTGAAAGGAATCGATTGAGATCACAAAACAAAAACTGTTTTCGAAACTGTATCCCTAATTGGAGACTAGTTTCTAAACTCTAGCTTCTAACTGGTCAGTTAAAAGATTACTCCCAAGGTAAGCGGATCAGCTGAACTAAGGACTGCGACTGTTGACCAATAATTAAACTCTAGCTTCTGATTAGTCCGGTCTCTATCTTCTAGCTTCTGATTGGTCCGGTCTCTAAACTCTAGCTACTGATTGGTCCAGTCTCTAAACTCAAGCTTCTGATTGGTCCGGACTCTAAACTCTAGCTTCTGATTGGTCCGGTCTCTAAACGCTAGCTACTGATTGGTCCAGTCTCTAAGCTCAAGCTTCTGGTTGGTCCGGTCTTTATCCTCAAGCTTCTGATTGGTCAGGTCTTTATCCTCTAGCTTCTGATTGGTCCGGTCTCTATCCTCAAGCTTCTGGTTGGTCCGGTCTTTATCCTCTAGCTTCTGATTGGTCCGGTCTCTATCCTCAAGCTTCTGGTTGGTCCGGTCTCTATCCTCTAGCTTCTGATTGGTCCGGTCTCTTAACTCTAGCTACTGATTGGTCCAGTCTCTAAGCTCAAGCTTCTGATTGGTCCGGTCTCTTAACTCTAGCTTCTGATTGGTCCGATCTCTAAACTCAAGCTTCTGATTGGTCCAGTCTAAGCTCAAGCTTCTGATTGGTCCAGTCTCTAAGCTCAAGCTTCTGATTGGTCCAGTCTCTTAACTCTAGCTTCTGATTGGTCCGATCTCTAAACTCAAGCTTCTGATTGGTGAAGTATTTAAACTCTAGCTTTTAATTGGTCCAGTCTCTAAACTCTAGCTTCTGATTGGTCCAGTCTCTTAAC
The DNA here is from genome assembly GCA_038501625.1 of Corbicula japonica. Classification (NCBI taxonomy): domain Eukaryota; kingdom Metazoa; phylum Mollusca; class Bivalvia; order Venerida; family Cyrenidae; genus Corbicula; species Corbicula japonica. The sequence goes on along the minus strand of JAZAYU010000076.1, from coordinate 603,170 downwards.
TCTAGCTTCTGATTGGTCCAGTCTCTTAACTCTAGCTTCTGATCGGTTCAGTCTCTTAACTCTAGCTTCTGATTGGTCCAGTCTCTAAACTCGAGCTTCTGATTGGTCCAGTCTCCTTAACTCTAGCTTCTGATTGGTCCACTCTCTTAACTCTAGCTTCTGATTGATCCAGTCTCTAAACTCAAGCTTCTGATTGGTCCGGTCTCTATCCTCTAGCTTCTGATTGGTCCGGACTCTAAACTCTAGCTACTGATTGATCCAGTCTCTAAGCTCAAGCTTCTGATTGGTCCAGTCTCTTAACTCTAGCTTTTGATTGGTCTAGTCTCTAAACTCTAGCTTCTGATTGGTCCAGTTTCTTAACTCTAGCTTTTCATAGGTCCAGTCTCTTAACTCTAGCTTCTGATTTGTTCAGTCTCTTAACTCTAGCTTCTGATTGGTCCAGTCTTTAAACTCTAGCGTCTGATTGGTCCGGTCTCTTTACTCGAGCTTCTGAGCTTCTGATTGGTCTAGTCTCTAAACTCGAGCTTCTGATTGGTCCAGTCTCTAAACTCTAGCTTCTTATTAGTCATTTTAAAGATTAAACTCAGTTTCAACTAAACAGCCACTAAAGATTCGAGACTTGTCTCCAAATATTTATTACGTCAATATTTTCAATGACGTCACAAACAGTTCTTATTGATCAATCATGTCCTAAGGTTATAAAACTGACACCGGAGACTAATCTCAATTCCAACAATCTGGTTGAAATTGAGCACAGTCTAAAACTGACCAATAGGAAACTTGGGATCCTAGAGACTGGTTTCCACTATGAGTTTTATAATATAACCTTAGTGGAAGACAGTATCATTTCCAAGACACTCATTTGCTTAAAACGGCAAATCTCTCTCCACTAAAGAGCATTCATTTCGGTAATTTTTAGACCGTCTGGAAATAGTAATGGTGATGCACTATGTCCGGAAGTGTCTTGGCGTTGTTTTATCCAACTTGTGGAAAGCTTTAAGTGGAAACATTCATAAAAAGAAAAAAATACACAAACTACAATAAAAATTGTTAAGCTGAATAAAAGTGTCCCAAAACACGGAAGCTTATTTGTCTCAGTAAAATATTCGAATCTCAGTTACAAGATCGTAGATCCGGAAATGAAGAAATTTGATGTTAGAATTTATTGCTGGTACACTTTTGTCAGAATGTTGTAAGATTTTACAATTTTTTTTTAAAATAAAATTAATACAATAAGGTCCATCAATATTTTCAATTATACAACCCTTTACTCGCTAAATTTCTTTGAAGAAAAACATTGTCTTTGAACTAACTTAGCCGCGCCATGCGCAACTGGGTCTTCCGGAAGCTGGCTTCGTTCCTTGAAATGACGTCAACATGTGAAGTGTAGCAGACGATTATTATGCGAAATTAAATACATGAATTAGCCAATATTTTCTTTGCCAAAATAAATATAAATTCAGGTGCTAACATTTGTAAAAGAAAAAGAAATATTTAGGGTCGGGTGCAAGATTTCTAGAATGTGAGATTTGTTAAGGGCAGTTTCAGGGTAGTAAAATGATAATGTTCACGTTTCTGACCAAAGTTTACATGAAAATTAAAAATTGCTGCTCAACTTCTTGAAATGACGTAATGAAGTTGAGCAGACGATATTTATTATTATGCATTTCGCGATAAATGTAACATTTTAGTGCCCAAATGTGTTCTGTATGATCTCTTTTTAGTTATGAAGAAATAATAGATTAACCGAAGTGCTTTCCAAGTATTGTAACAACTAACATGTCAAATGACCGAAGATACATTTTTCCGTGACATGAGTTATGGGGGCTTAGCGATATCCACAGTTATCTCCCTTGCGGAGTGATTTCCCTTTAGTATTGGGTAGTTCCGGTTTGTTTTGACAAATGGCGATCAGATAAAATATCGAGAAATAATCATGTGTTCTTCAAGAATTTCAACGTTCGCTCTATTTTAAATGTAGAAAAAGCGAAGCCGAACAGCCATACTGCCTAAGGTAAGAAGGAAATTATGTATCCATAGAGTTAAATCGAATGAAGTTATGTGAAAATCGTCGGTCGAAGTACCTTTAATTTGCAATATCTCAATCTATGTGACACTTGTATTTGCTAAGCCAAATATGACCCTCGACAAACATTTGTTTTTCGATTTATCCATTATAATTCTACTAAACTTCAACTGTTCGTCCATCAAACACTTTAAAATGAGAGAAAAAATTACGACCCCATGATGGTAAATTCAGACTGTAGTCGACTTCGCTATTTTGCAATTAATGATTTCCTTTAATTTTTGTATAGGAAAACATTTCAAACCGTATTTCAACAAAGATTCAAGCGATATGTTTATTTAAGTTTAGCGTTTTAATTGTTTAAAACACTTCGCACTTAATTGCAGCGCAAGCCAATTAAACATGCGTTAGTTAAATAGCATTAAGCGTTAAGTGTGTTGCTTAAAAGTGTTTCTTAAAGTGCGATTGCGTAATATTGCGTTATAGTTAGCTTTTTTAATGTTTTGTAATCCGTGTCACATTGTCTAAAAATTATGAACAGTAGTCATTTTCAGTTCCCACAAAGTGTTTACTAACAACCCATCTATATACTAAACTTAATGTAACTCTGTTGTTACCGTTTGTAACCGGGTATGAAATAAAGGTATTTGTTGGTGTTGTTGTGTTGTTGTTGGTGGTGGTGGTAAGTGAAGTTTTAAAAATTCAGACACCCTTGGGCTAGGAGAACAGAGCTTTGCGATGTGACCTAGGTTTTTTTTCTAGTGAAAACTGCAAGCCATGCAAACTTGTATTTGTTAAATTACATTTAGCGTTAAGCGTTACTAAAATTGCGATTGCGTAATATTATTAAGATTTTTATACGCCGTAACTTGTGAATGAAATTATCATTTAAGGTGTACAAATCCGACACCTTTGTCGCGTTATATCATTTAAGTGCGTTGCACAATAAACACTGTAAATAAATATTTAATGCCTATATTTATGGTAAACATGAGGCACAGTACCCTATACATAATAACTCATTATACTAAAACGTCAAAAATATTCAGAGAAAACTATTACAACCTCTTAAATCACATTAAATGCTTTAAACGTTTATACAATGTATTAAGATACCTAGTGTGAATGTGCCAATTTTTTCACT
>JAZAYU010000075.1:3150577-3321565 GCA_038501625.1 Corbicula japonica | reverse complement strand
AACGGTAAAATAATGGTAAATTATGGTAACTATGGTGAAAAAACGGTAAAATAATGGTAAATAATGGTAACTGGATTGAAAATAACGGCAAAATTATGGTAAATTATGGTAACGAGTGAAAATAACGGTAAAATAATGGTAAATAATGGTAACTGAAGTGATAATAACTGTAAAATTATGGTAAATAATGGTAACTGGAGTTAAAAAATAACGGTAAAATAATGGTTATGGTAATTAGTGTGAAAAAACGGTTAAAAAATGGTAAATTATGGTAACTGGAGTGAAATTAACGGTAAAATAATGGTAAATTAACGTAACTGGAGTGAAATTAACGGTAAAATAATGGAAAATGATGGTTACTTGAGTTAAAATAACGGTAAAATAATGGTAAATTATGGTAACTAGAGTGAAAACGGAAAAATAGTTAAATAATGGTAACTGGAGTGAAAATAATTGTAAAATAATGGTAAATTATGTAACTGGATTATGGTAATCAAATAATGGTAAATTATGGTAACTGGAGTGAAAATAGCGGTAAAATAATGGTAGATAATGGTATCTGGAGTGAAAATAACGGTAAAATAATGGTAAATTATAGTAACTGGATTGAAAATAACGGTAAAATAATGGTAGATAATGGTATCTGGAGTGAAAATAACGGTAAAATAATGGTAGATAATGGTATCTGGAGTGAAAAAAACGGTAAAATAATGGCAAATAAAGGTAACCGGAGTGAAAATAACGGTAAAATAATAGTAAATAAAGATTACTGGAGTGAAAATAGTAAAATAAAGCTAAATAATAGAAACTGGCGATGGATTAAAAATAACGGTAAAATAATGGTAAATTATGGTAACTTGAGCTGGAGTGAAAATAACTGTAAAATTATGGGAAATTATGGTAATTGGAGTAAAAATAACGGTAAAATAATGGTAAATAATGGTAACTGGAGTGAAAATAACGGTAGAATTACGGTAAATGGAGTGAAAAGAGGGGTAAAATAATGGTCACTTATGGTAAGTGGAGTGAAAATAACGGCAAAATAATGGTTAATAATGGTAACTGGAGTGAAAATAACGCTAAAATAATGGTAAATAATGGTAAGTGTAGTGAAAATAACGGTAAAATAATGGTAAATAATGGTAATTATAGTGAAGATAACGGTAAAATAATGGTAAATAATGGCAACTGTTGTGAAAACCACGGTATAATAACGGTAAATTATGGTAACTGGATATATTATGGTAATAAAATAATATTAAATTATGATAACTATAGTGAAAATAACGGTAAAATAATTGTAAATAACGGTAAAATAATGGTAAATAATGGTAACTGGAGCTGGAGTGAAAATAACGGTAAAATTATGGTAAATAATGGTAACTGGAGTGAAAATAACGGTAAAATAATCTTAAATTATGGCAACTGGAATGAAAATAGCTCTAAACTAATGGTAAATAATGGTAACTGGAGTGAAAATAACGGTAACATAGTGGTAAAAAATGGTAAGTGGAGTGAAAGAAACTGTAAAATAATGGTAAATTATGGTAACTGGAATGAAAAGAACGGTAAAGGTAAGGGTAAATAATGGTAACTGGAGTGAAAATAGCGGTAAAATAATGGTATAAATTAAGGTAATATAATGGTAAATAATGGTAACTGGAGTGAAAATAACGTTAAAATAATGGTAAATAATGGTAACTTAAGTGAAAATAACGGTAAAATAATGGTAAATTATGGTAACTGGAGTGAAAATAACGGTAAAATAATGGTAAACTATGGTAACTGGACTGAAAATAACGGTAGTAACTGGAGTAAAAAAAAGGTAAAATAATGGTGAATTATGATAAATGGAGTGAAAATAATTGTAAAATTATTGTAAAAAATGGTAACTGGAGTGAAAATAACCTTAAAATAATGATAAATAATGGTAACTGGAGTGACAATAACGGTAATATAACGGTAAATTATGGTAAATGGAGTGAAAATAACGGTAAAATAATGGTAAATTATGGTAACTGAAGTGAATAACGGTAAAATTATGGTAAATAATGGTAACTGGAGTGAAAAGAAACGGTAAAATAATGCTAAATTATGGTAACTTAATTGAAAATAACGGCAAATTAATGGTAAATTATGGTAACTGGAGTGAAAATAACGTTAAAAGAATGGTAAATTATGGTAACATGTGTGAAAATAACGGATAAATAATGGTAAATAATGGTAACTGGAGTGAAAATAACGGTAAAATAATCGTTAATTCTGGTAACTAGAGTGAAAATATCGGAAAAATTCGGGAAAATTATGGTAACTGGAGTGAAAATAATGGTAAATAATGGTAACTGGAGTGAAAATAACGGTAAAATAATGGTAAGTAATGGTAACTGGAGTTAAAAAAATAACGGTAAAATAATGGTAAGTAATGGTAACTGGAGTTAAAAAATTACGGTAAAATAATGGTAAATTATTGTAACTGGAGTGAAAACAACTGTAAAATAATGGTAAATAATGGCTACTGGAGCTGGAGTGAAAATAACGGTAACATAATGGTAAATAATAGTAACTGGAGTGAAAATAACGGTAAAATAATGGTAAATTGTGGTAATTGGTGTGAAAATAACGGTAAAATAATGGTAAATTATGGTAACTGGAGTGACAATAACGGTAACATAATGGTAAAAAATGGTAACTGGAGTGAAAGAAACTGTAAAATAATGGTAAATTATGGTAACTGGAATGAAAATAACGGTAAAATAAGGGTAAATAATGGTAACTGGAGTGAAAATAGCGGTAAAATAATGGTAAATAATGGTAACTCGAGTGAAAATAACGGTAAAATAATGCTAAATTATGGTAACTTGATATATTATGGTAATGAAAGAATATTAAATTATGGTAACTGGAGTAAAAAATAACGGTAAAAAATGGTAAATTATGGTAACTGGAGTGGAAATAACATTAAAATAATGGTTAATAATGGTAACTGGAGTGAAGAAAACGGTAAAATAAAGGTAAATAATGGCTACTGGAGCTGGAGTGAAAATAACGGTAAAATAATGGAAAATAATAGTAACTGGAGTGAAAATAACGGTAAAATAATGGTAAATTGTGGTAATTGGTGTGAAAATAACGGTAAAATAATGGTAAATTATGGTAACTGGAGTGAAAATAACGGTAACATAATGGTAAAAAATGGTGACTGGAGTGAAAGAAACTGTAAAATAATGGTAAATTATGGTAACTGGAATGAAAATAACGGTAAAATAAGGGTAAATAATGGTAACTGGAGTGAAAATAGCGATAAAATAATGGTGAATAATGGTAACTCGAGTGAAAATAACGGTAAAATAATGCTAAATTATGGTAACTTGATATATTATGGTAATGAAAGAATATTAAATTATGGTAACTGGAGTGAAAAATAACGGTAAAAAATTGTAAATTATGGTAACTGGAGTGGAAATAACGGTAAAATAATGGTGAATAATGGTACCTGCAGTGAAAATAACAGTAAAATAATGGTGAATAATGGTAACTGGAGTGAAAATAACAGTAAAATTATTGTAAAAATGGAAAATGTAGGGAAAATAACGGTAAAATAATGGTAAATTATGGTAACTGGATATATAATGGTAATAAAATAATGGTATATTATGGGAACTGGAGTGACAATAACAGTAACAAATGGCAAATAAAGGTAACTGGAGTGAAAATAACGGTAAAATAATAGTAAATAAAGGTTACTGAAGTGAAAATAGTAAAATAAAGCTTAATAATAGAAACTGGCGCTGGGTTAAAAATAACGGTAAAATAATGGTAAATTATGGTACCTTGAGCTGGAGTGAAAATAACTGTAAAATTATGGGAAATTATGGTAATTGGAGTAAAAATAACGGTAAAATAATGGTAAATAATGGTAACAGGAGTGAAAATAACGGTAGAATAAAGGTAAATGGAGTGAAAAGAAGGGTTTAATAATTGTCGCTTATGGTAAGTGGAGTGAGAATAACGGTAAAATAATGGTAAATAATGGTAACTGGAGTGAAAATAACAGTAAAAGAATGGTAAATAATGGTAACTGTAGTGAAAATAACGGTAAAATAATGGTAAATTATGGTAACTATAGTGAAGATAACGGTAAAATAATCGTAAATAATGGCAACTGTGGTGAAAACCACGGTATCATAACGGTAAATTATGGTAACTGGATTTATTATGGTAATGAAATAATATTAAATTATGGTAACTATAGTGAAAATAACGGTAAAATAATTGTAAATAACATTAAAATAATGGTAAATAATGGTAACAGGAGTTGGAGTGAAAATAACGGTAAAATAATTGTAAATAATGGTAACTATAGTGAAAATAACGGTAAAATAAACGGTAAACTATGGCAACAGGAGTGAAAATAACGGTAAAGAAATGATAAAAATTGGTAACGGAAGTGAAAATAACGGTAAAATAATGGTAAATAATGGTAACTAGTAACGGTAAAATAATTGTAAATAATGGTAACTGGAGTGAAAATAACGGTAAAATAATGGTAAATAATGGTAACTGGAGTGAAAATAACGGTAAATTTATTGGAAATAATGGTAACTGGTGTAAAAATAACGGTAAAGTAATGGTAAATAATGGTAACTCAAGTGAAAATAACGGTAAAATAATGGTAATTGGAGTGAAAATAACGGTAAAATAATGGTAAATTATGGTACAAATGTAAGTTAAATCCATATGAAAGAAGTGTATTGTATGGTAATTAAGCACAAAACTGCGTTTTAAACATTAAAAATAAACAAACAAATGTATCTTAGACTAAGAAATAATAAACGCAACTACTTTAAACACGAAAATACATTTCGTGTTAAATGAAGTTGCGTTTCTTATTTCTTTAAGTATATTATATTGTTTTCTTTATGTTAAAAGAAGTTGCGTTTCTTATTTCTTTAAGTATACCAATACAAGGTGTTAAAGCGCTTCCATAATTTGTTAAACTTTCTGCCATAGGGTCAGCAGAAAGCAGCATAAGTCGATGTTAGGGTCCTGGTATTATATTATACGTAAGATGGTATGAATAATATAAACTACTCAAAATTTAATAGGGATCGCTTTCCGTCTTACCCCGAATTATTGCCCCTACCAAGTTCCAACCGCTGTTCCGCTTCAACAGTTTGGCAGCTCATTCTATTTTAGGCACAAAGCTGATGTCAAATGAACACATTTGCAGAATCACAACAAATGTTTTATCGTTTCAACCTTTTGTAAGCGATCCTATTCAAAATTTGAGTAGTATATGTATGTGCCGGGCTATAGGGTTTCAAGATTATACATCTATGACGTATGTTAATTGAAGATTAGTTCGGGTTATGTTAGTACTGGTATTAGTGGTAAACCTATGGTGGGTGATTTATGCCATTTCGTTTTTTCGTTATTTCGCCGCGAAATAACGCCAAGCGAAAAGACGAAATAACGAAAAAACGCCACGCGAAAAGACGAAATAACGAAAAAAACGCCACGCGAAAAGACGAAATAACGCCGCGCGAAATAACATAAAAACGCTATTTTTGCGCGAAATAACGAAGAGACGCCAAGCGAAATAACGCCACGCGAAATAACGAAAACACGCCGAGCGAAAAGACGCCAAGCGAAATAACGAAAAGACGCCACGCGAAAAGACGAAATAACGAAAAAACGCCACGCGAAAAGACGAAATAACGAAAAAACGCCAAGCGAAATAACGAAAAGACGCCACGCGAAAAGACGATATAACGAAAAAACGCCACGCGAAAAGACGAAATAACGAAGAAACGCCAAGCGAAATAACGAAAAGACGCCACGCGAAATGACGAAATAACGAAAAAACGCCAGGCGAAGCTAGAAAGAACGCTATTTTGTACAGTTAAATTGGCGTTTTTTTTGCACGGCGACTTTTCGTTATCTCGCACAAAAATAGCGTTTTTTCGTTATTTTGCGTGGCGTTCTTTCGTTATTTCGTCTTTTTGCGTGGCGTTTTTTCGTTATTTCGTCTTTTCGCGTGGCGTTTTTTCGTTATTTCGTCTTTTCGCTTGGCGTTATTTCGCGGCGAAATAACGAAAAAACGAAATGGCATAAATCAGCCACCATATAAACCGGCATATGCTGCTTCCGGCTAATCTCTAGCGTTCGTAAATACTTTTGTTTTTGGAATGGTGTTTTAAGTGAAATCACACTACACTTCTAACATCAAAGTAAAAAAATTGCTAGGTTGATTTGATAAAGTTTTCACTGTGAACTTGAAAAGGAATATCCAATAAAATTCAACGTTTGTCTTTGCAAGTAGGAAGTATTATCCGCTTATAGCGGGGGTGTCGTTTGCTGCCAGCAAACACATTGTTGCCAGGTTCTGGGCCTGGACTTTAATTTCATTAAAATTTGTTGTTTTATCCAAATTACAAATACTTTTATTTAATGATTTTGAAAATTAATTGTAACATCTCAAATTAGAAAAGAGGATTAAATCAAAATAAGTAAGCAGTGAGCGACAAATAGATCGGCTGTTCGTTCGATACTGACACTTGACAATCTGAAATTGAAAGAAATCTGAAAATAAATCAAAGACAATAATTTAATATCACATTCTTGTTTAAAAGAACTATTATTATTACATGAATAACTTTATCGGAGTCCCGACAGCGAATGTGAAGCCGTTTCAATTTCAACGGTATATGGTCAATGCCTTAGCTGCCCTTCATAAACAACTATAGTTGATCAATGTCAGAAACTATGTCAATGCAGGAATACTGGAGGTATTTTCTTAGATGTCTCCAGTATAATGAAAAAAGAGTACTGACAGGTTTTTTTCCTGATTTATTTTCAGTACTGAATAGCTTTGGTGGGGAGAAGGGCAACATCTATTGTCATTTATATTATAAGACTTAAAGACGAAAATGACCAGATTGTTTATGTAATTTCATCTCAAGATAAAATTTAAGCGTTTATAATATGAAAGAAATTTTCATTTGTATGTTAGGTTATAAGTTAGGTTATATTTTGGCTTTACTAATAAGCATGCCATTTTCTCTACCACATCAGAGTTCTCACAAGAGAGGTTGACTTGGGTAACATTAAAGGTCAACAATGTTCGACACTCTGCCATTTACAAGTGTTAAATTTGACCAGATTCCTGCCGTTTACCCTCTTGTGAAAGTACTCTTATATGTATATGTATCAATTTTTACAAATACTTAAAATGAGGACGAAAATTGTTCCTGCCACTTCTGAAAATAGTTTCAGGACAGTGCAGCTAAGCATATGCCAACAGTCAACTTGGACATACATTATATGGCTGAATGAGATTTCAAATCGGAAATAGATTCAATTATAAAACATCGCACGTTTTTATTTAAATGAATCTTCAAAGTAAAATTAACTATTTTATTGTTTTGTAATATTTAAGCTTTTGAATCTATATTTATGTAAATGCAATGTCTTCTGCAGTATCTGAAGGACAGATTAGAGAGATGGAAAGATACATCTCCTTTTCTGATAAATCATGGACTGTAGTATATTAAATTAATTATTATTTCGAAAAGTTGACCTGTCCTTACTATAGTTCAAAAGCAGTGTTCCTAATGAACACTGATATGGCAGCATCACCTGAAAATTTGACAGGTGAGGAGGAACAATAAGCAATATCTAAGTCCTCATAATAAAAAAGAGAAAAAAGTAAGAAAAACTATGCATAAAAATAGTAAAATGGAAACAGAAAATGAATTAACAAAGCAACACTATTAAGTAACTTTCAAACTGTTATATAGGTACAACACTGCACAGCAATTTCCTTTTAAGCTTCAGTGATATAAAGAAAAAATTTCCAATGACACCATGAACATGATTGCAAACAAGAAAATCAATGCACCAAGACTTAGTCTAACAAATTAGCACTGAACATGATTGTAATTTAAAGTTATTGTTTTGTATGCTGTACCAGAGGCTTGCCGGAATTGATCTTCATATGTTAATCATTGCACATTGCAAATCCCAAGTGCTATGGTGGTGGGGGATCATATTCCGTTTAGTCTTTAGAAAACAGATTGAACTTTACAGATATGCAGTACTTAGTACTTTTACTGAATTATAACAACTTATTTCAGGATTCTTATTGCATACACATATTGTTGAATAGTGTGGTTAATAGTGCATCTTGGGATTAAACCAATTAGTATGATTCTTGAAAATCCTGCTACTTAACAAGAAACTTGCGAAAAACAACTGACACTAAACTGTTCAAAATGACTGAACTGGCGTCCTCAAAATTTTGTTGGGGGGGGGGGGGGGGGGGGGGTGAATGGTGAAGTAAGAGCAAGTTATGCTTATTGATTCGTATTCCGTCTGCTCCAGGTTGCACTACCACAATCACTCATTTCGCATTAAGATCCACATAAATGCATGGTACAGGTTTACATAATGGTGCTGTCTGGATCTAGGTCCAGTGCTTTTCAGCTACCACCACTAAGTTATTTAATACACAAATCTGATTTTTAACCATTTACAATGCAGTTATAATGGCTTCCTTGGAAACATTTCTCATGTTTCTATGATATTTCCTGATATTTGCCAGGAAAGTATAGGTGAGCAGCATTTTCCTGATATGCCAGGAGAATAAAGACATTGCTACCTTTTCGAGAAGATTCAGGATATGACTAAAACCTTACAATATCCTGTATTTACATAACTTTTTATTTAATGCATGAACAACAAGCACGCTAAGCATGGAAGCCATAAATGGGTGTATACTTTATTTTAGACTACGGGAGCAATTGTAAATACTGTAAATACTGTTCCAGACAGGAACAACTTTTATGAATACTAGTACAGGCTACTGTATATCAGGTTGTGCAGTGTTGTCATAAATTCTTACACTAAGAGCAATATATACAAAAGACTATCCATTGCTTCAAAGATTAAATTCTTTCTCAAATCAGTCAGAAATTACTCGAATGTTAAATGTCAATATAAATCTGAAACTAATTGTACAAATTGCACTGATATTATTTAATGTAAATTTTCATTTGATGACAACACTGGGCATCTGTTAACATTAGTCAGAATACTGGAATACTGCTAGCAGGTTTAGTAAGTAACAGTCTTTAACCTCCTTAGAAGTTTTTTAATTATATTTTAATATTTGTGTACATCATTCCTGATTTCAATTTCCATGGAAGGACAAAATCCTTATTTTGCCGGGGACAACGAGTACAGTTACTTCATTCCTGATTTCAATTTCTTGGGAAGATTATGGGAAGGAGTATTTTATTATGTTTTTAGAAATGATCTCTAAGTACTAACGTATATCAGCGTCATTTCACAATTGTTGATTTGTTCAACATTTCGAAAGCTTCCTTATATATTTAGCAGTAAATTAATTACAATTTTATACTATAAGCTGTAATCAGGAAACAAATCATTAAACCTTAACATAGTGCCAATAGTTAAATCTCCAACTTCTTATTTCAAAAACATCAACACTTATAAACATTCCGCTCACGGAAGTCATTTTTAAAGTTGGGGAGAAATGCGAGCTAAAGGAAACTATCTACTATAGGGGCTTCATAAGTTAGTGCTGGAGATTTACATTTTAACAGTTTTATCGTCTGATTTTTTATCCAATCAGCACAGTTGGGTTCCGGCCCAGTGCTTGTTGCTTATCTTCCTGTTGCACAGGAAGTGCAGATGTCACCTGTCCCTGTGGTTCAGGAGCTCGTAAGTGAGGTTCCTGTGTCTCAGGAACCAATCTGTGGGGTTCCTGCTTTTCAGGGGCAGGGTTCCTGTTCATCAGGAGCTCATATTTCGGGTTCCTGTCCATCAGGAGCCATTTTCGTTAGTTCCTGTTTCTCAGGAGCCATTTATTACATCTGCGGGTACTCAGGAGATTGTTGAATCTTCTCCTGTGAGCCAGGGGTGTCAGACATTTCGGCAGTAAAACACAAATTGATTGACATTTCTCTGGAATGGCTTTTCCTGGAGACAGACTCACTATAATTGCTAGATGATACATTAGTGATCTTGCAGGAGATGTCGCCTCCCGAAAAGTCAAAACTTTAAAAAGCTGTTAGGGGCTACGAATATTGACAGTTGCAATATTTGTTAATAATTTTTTGGAATATTTCTTTCTTGGTCTCCCGCTCGTATTGTGCTTTTGATTAAGTTCTTAACCTTTTTGTTGAACTGTGGACCTTCAATAATGGGAAGTTTGTGAAATACAATGTTGCCGTTCCAATATTCTACCACCCCTGTTTATAGAGCCCTCTCAAATTGTATGCATACCTGAGATTCCATTATCAGAACGAGGCTGAGTGAGCAAACAAACTGACCAGCAATATGGCCACATCAAGGAGTAGTGCTAGACATTGTTGTATTTCTATGTGTATCAGATGATAGATTCACTGACAAAATAAGTTTCCATAAATTTCCAAAATATTAAAACTTAGAAAAAAATGAAAAGAGAAAATAAGGAGAGATCAGGGTCCATTTTCATGTGAGATTTACATGCATAATCTATGAGAACATATCAAATAAAAATATAACTGTTATTATTTACAACATATTAAGTTAAACTAAAGATAATTGTTTGTTCTTGGTCTTATATTTCTATTATTTTATAGTTTATCAGCTTTTAATGGAAATATTATATAATCTCATTTATGATATTTACCGTAAATCTTCAACTAAAACATTTTCATTCATAACTGCTTCAACTGTAGTATGTTCAAATCATTTAAGAGATGATGACTTAATTTTTTAAAGGACTCAAAACAGGCCGGCCCAAGAATACGAGTTAACTTCTTGGTTTAAGTACTTTGCATATTCTGATGCTGCTATTGGCTCTGATGCTATTCTATGCCGCATTGCTTCATTTGTCACTCGTCACTCTGGAGTAAAGGCCTTTCAGTTGACACCATCTCCACGTATAGGTTTGAAAAGTGTAGATTTCGCTTCTTGTGGAGTTGATGTTAATGTAGACTGAGTTGGTACTAACAGTTAATTACCGACCGGTTGTTTGGTGTTTCATATCTTTTCTGAGAGTAATAGCACTCCTTGCACAACTGGATTACCATCAAATACTTGAATTAAAATTAGAATAACTATGGTACAGACTGTTTCTTGAAGGAACTTTCTTCCAGGTCAAGTTATTTATTGGACCCCTGATGAGAAATGTTCAATCCATGAGATAAAATCTAAGGGATCAAAATTATCAAATTGTTTGTTTATTGTACTGACTTAGTAAGTGGCCCTTGTATGAAGTAGTGTTGGAAAATTGAAAGAAACAAGTGAAAATTTTTGTATGGCCTTAAGAATCGAAAGCAGGTTACAGATGCAAAAAGGTTGTGAACTTATATTGTATGGTATACCATTTGGGTCAAAAGATTTCAAATATAGGTGCACCTGCATTTTTTATAGGTGCACCTATAATTTTTATAGGTGCACCTATAATTTATAGGTGCACCTCCATTTCAATGTATAGGTGCACCTATAAATATAGGTGCACCTCCATTTCAAGGTATAGGTGCACCTATAAATATAGTTGCACCTATAAAAAGTCAAGGTGCACCTATAAAAATTGTAGGTGCACCTATATTATTTTTGACCCATTACATGTAAATTTTCTAGCCAATAACAGAACGGCTAACAAAACGAAAACGCTATTTCCCAATTCTTGAGCGTGATTGACATACCAATACTTGAGCGCCTACGTTATAGCCCGCCTTACACATTTTAGATCTTTAATTAATCTTACTATCGAGTACATGTTGCCAGGTGGTATTTAACGCCCCACAAATGTTAGGTTTAATGTGATGCGATGAAACATCACTGTTTCCTGGACGTGGAAATATGACTGTGAATAAGCAGGGTCTCTTTAATTACTATTGATTAAATAGACCCTGGAATAAGCTAAGCCGATAAAGATTTTCATGTGAATAAAACGACGATCTTGACACGATTTTACTGTTTTAATATTGCATGGCATAAGCGCCAACCGTCTTGTCGAAATATTAGGGCCGCGACTGTGGCTCCTGCGACCACAGCTTATGGTTTATGTAAATTTTCAAACTATTTTTTAACATCAGTAAATCAGTTTTCTTGAAGTATTATGTGGCCCGAGTTTATATTGTTATACACGTATAACATAGGATACTTTATTCTATAAGAGCATTTTCCTCTACCGCGAATAGTACAACACTAGTGCATGTACCATGGTTTTGTGGATACAGACATTTGATTTTCAATTTAGAATTCTAACACTTTACACAAATAGATGTTAATTTAAACATATGTTGGTAAAATGATATAATCAATATTTCAGAAACAAGATCACATATCCACCGTGTCGAAGCTAAGTTCTTCGTCACAACACAATCGCATGTTAGTCTCATGTTAAGTAAAGTAAGAGAATATAAACAATAAAACTTCTTGTATAAATTGTATTTTCTTTTTGTCTAGAAAGTAACAGTGTCCAAGTTATTATAAAAGAAACAAAATAGTTCGAAAGAATTTGTCACACACGAGATTCCGCATGCACATAGTTTGTAAATGTTCATGTATATCTTAGAATCTTTATGATTGTGTTCATTATATGAATGTGCCGGTCACTAAGGAGACCCTATTGGTTAATAAATAGATGAAAAGGGAACTTTGAAAGCAACCGAACACGACAAATATGAAAATACCGCAGGCTCGGTTTGATTGAGCCTGTTCATGGGCAGTAATGGGAATGCACATTACTTCCCACGCAGCCTAGCCCCGGGTTGAGCGCAACTCTGTAATTACATCATTAAATAGTACAATTTTGATCCATAACCTAATTTCATAAATTTCATGTTTTGACAGAATTATCATGTTATCAACACAATGGTTACCTTTATTAAAAATATAAAGAGAAAAGATTTATAATCCAAAAGCCATTCGCCTGAAACATTTCAACAATTAGCAAATCTTCTTTACAAATAACATTTATGAAATAAAGATAGGTGTCAGATATTATTATTTGAATAATCAAAAACTGCTAAGAATTAAGAAGATATGTGAACTTGGCGGCCTAGCGGCCTAAAGTTGGCGGTCTAGCGACGTGAATTTGGCGGCCTGGCAGCCTAAATGTCTGATGAAAAAAAGTTTATAATTAAATAAAATAAAGGCTTTAAATCAAATTCAAAAGGCATTTCACGTACACTGCAGCGTACATAACCCGATAAAATGAAGATGAACCCATTTTATTATTTCATAAGTTTGTGAAGTTGGCGGCCTAAAGGTTTTATGAATAAACGTTTATAATAATAAAATAAAATGAAATAAAGGCTCTGAATCAATTTATAAATGCATTTCATGTTCACTGCAGGGTACATTCCTGGCTTGATGGCCTAGCGGCCTAGCAGCGTGAAGTTGGAGGCCTCGCTTATCGACATAAACTCAAAATTTATCAAAATTTATACTTAAATTCAATTACGGATCTTAATCTATTTCTCAATGCATTATGCAGAATGCAGGTTACGGAAATCAACAAGAACTAATGTTAAAATTCATAATTTGTGAAGTTGGTGGCAAAGCGACAAAGCAGCCTAAACTTGTTAATGTAAACTAGCTTTTAAATTCTATGATTTTTTTCTGAACTTGGCGGCCAAGTGGCCTTAACTTTATATATATCAGAATTTAAGGACAAACAAAAACGCGTCTCGGAACCAGTTCTAAATGTTTAAGCAGAAACATAACCTTAAAAGAACTTTTCAATCCGAAATCGAATCTGCAATATGTTCATGTTTGTCGTGTTCAGTGCCTCAAAGTTCCATTTTCATCTTTTTTATAATATTGGAGTTCAGGGTGAGGCAGTGTAAACCTAAAAAGAATCGAGTTTCTTTTCGGCATTTTATAGCTGCCTAAACTTCGGATTTATCACCAACGCACACATTTATGAATTTCATGATGTTTGATGCTGTTCATCAGCCAAGCAATCGTTTTAATTAAGATATAGAGAGATTGTAAAAAAGCTGATATCCATAAATATTCTTTGTCTTTCCTCGTTTTGATGTAACTCGTGCCATTTGACTTTACCTATGACCTTAGTACAGGAACAAATAGTTTTATTTAAAAATACATTAGATATGAAAAATTCATATAATTTCAATTTATTATGGCATTTAAATTGTACTTATTTAGAATTGTTATGGAGAGGAAGTGTACAAGGTGAAATTGTTCGTTCCAATCGTAGTTATCAATGTATGTGCTTAAATTATTGAAATGAGTTAACTTGCAATGATAAATATTTTGAAAAAAACAACACTATTTTTAAAGTCAATAAACACAAGTTTGAACTAAAGTACTAGCAAAACACGGCTTGGAATCAAGTTCAGTAATTCATTTCTTGTCAATTAGTGTTATTCGAATAATGACCCGGGTCAATACTGGCAATGCCGAGGGGTCACTATAGAAACTATGAAAGCCACCGAACACGACAATATGAAAAAAATGCAGGCTCGGTTTGATTGAGCCTGTTCATGGGCAGTAATGGAAATGCATAATACTGCCCACGTCGTCTAGCCCCTGGTTGAGCGCAACTCAATATTTACACCAATAAACAATACAAATTTGATTAATCCCAAACGATGGTGTAAAACATATGGCGGTGGACATGGAACTTCCATGCGGTATTTACAGATAAATACAATTCCATGTTCAGCGTCATATGGTCCC
Source organism: Corbicula japonica (assembly GCA_038501625.1). NCBI lineage: Eukaryota > Metazoa > Mollusca > Bivalvia > Venerida > Cyrenidae > Corbicula > Corbicula japonica. The sequence continues at coordinate 3,306,841 of JAZAYU010000075.1, read as the reverse complement.
CAGATAAACAAATAGGTTTGCCCTAAACGAGAAAACAATGGGCGGAAGTAAAGAGAATAGAATTTTGACAAGGGATCAATATAAATATAAATCCTGCACATCACAGACAACGCCAAATGCAAAATTTTAAAAAGCAGAAAATATATCCTTTGGGTGATTTAACACTGATATCCAAATCTATATTGCTTGGAATATTGAAACCAACCATGATCTATAAATCATCTATAAACTGGACGAAAAATTAAAACAAAAGTACATCATCATCATCATCATCATCACCATCATGTTTGTCAGTCACAATCATATTTAACAGCAGCAACAAAATATTAGAACAACACCACCAACATCATCATTTTTGTTAAGTCACAGTCAAAGTTTACAGCAACAACTTGACATTTAAACAACAACAACAACAAACAACAAAATCATCAACAAACAACAAAATCATCATCGTCGTCATCATCAACACATTCAGACAAAATCTCCGGATTTTTAATGAAAAGGTTTTGGCAAGCCTGCTGAATTAAAATTAAGTTAACCCTTATCTCAATAGATAATCTTATATGTGTAGATCCAGGTTAACCGTCACATCAGTGCCGTCTGATCACGATCTTCACTGTTCGCTTTTGGATTTATTTCGTTATTTCTGACCAAAATGCGAACAGTGTAGATTCTGATAAGACGGCAAGGATGACTTCAGACTCCAGAGAAGTTCTCATCCAGAAAACGCAGACCTCTTATCCAACTATGATATCAGGCGCGTAGGAGCAGGGGCCGCAGGAGCCGCTGTCGCCGCCCCAATATTTCGGCAAGTCGCGGACCCGGCGGCAAAGACTTCAAAATAAGGTTTTATGGCGATAAAATGCCATAAACAGTTAAATCTTGCCATATCGTCGTTTTCACCTAAATATCGTTATCGGCTTAGCTCATATACTGCCAAGTGTCAACGTCAAGCAAACGGTGATGTGTCGCGGGATTGCCTAAGGGTGTTAAAACAACGGCCGAATGTAGGTACCGATTGAAAGCTTTAATAAGGAGCTAATCCCATTTAAATGTATCGAAATAAGTAGCGCGACATAATGTCGTATTTGAAGACCATAATCGGCAAAGTTCATGCTGGGTTAAAATCTAATACATGTACTAAGACTCAGGTTCAAGAAAGTGCTCAAAATTGTATTATGCACTTAACCAATGTTCTAACTACATCGATCACGTCTTTTTATTTCTCAGCACGTATTCCAAGTATACTCTCCAAACTTGGAACATAATAAGATACATCATTTTCAGAATCATACAATTTCATGGGCTACATCCGTTAAGACCAGTCACAAAATTTTCAATAGCGGGTGGTATAGTATCTGTTAACGAAAACTCTTGTCTCCTTATTTAAATATGGATTCTTACGTAGTTTTGAACAAATCTAAGCAATTCTGTAATAACGCGATTGCTTAGCTGTTACACAGAAGATTTTTCAGCAGATTTAGTCGATTGACAAACGCCGAGGTCAATTTTGTGTTTTTTGGTAGACTCACCTCGATAAAATGTCGCTGGTTTATGAATGCACAGGGGGATTTTAATGGCAATTTGATAAAAAGATGTAAAAATGATAGTTCTTAATGTGTTTCAAATTTGAACAGTGCACTCCAATTATATGCGGAAACATTAAAATTTTATGATCGGTGTAGTTAGAACTTTGGTTAAGTGTATTTTATTTCATAAAACTAACATCATTTCCTATGGAATATTCAGGAGATATGGATACGACACTATTATGGATGCATCTTTTGTTATCAGATCTTTGTACAATTATTACTTTTGCATTTGAAGATCCATATTATTGTAAGAAAAGACTTCTAATTTACGAACCGTGATCTTATTGTTGACTGTAGTAGTTCAGTACTCGAATATGATGATTTAAACGTTTTATATACACCAATTACTACAAATAATTGTTTTATAAAATAAGAACCTTATGATATCGACATATCAATGATAAAATGTATGCAGCCAAAATCATTTCTTCCGCGGCCCCAATGTTCAAGTCGCTCCTACGCGCCTGGATATATGACGACTCCGATGTAAGCATGCAGTTTCAATGCTGTTTCTGTTTGATGCAATATTACTGATTTCAAATGTTAATGTATAATCTTAAAATATAGATCACCTGATTCAACGTTGTAAAACATAATTCCTTCTTACATATGAGTACATTTCAGTTTAAATATATTTTCAGGATTTTCAGTTTTAATATATTTTCAGGATATTAAGACGTCGATTTTAACTTCAAACAAAATCTTATCGCTTAGATTAATTTAAATGTTTATTTATTTATACATTTTACTGTGTTATCGTTTTATTTTGCGTGGTTTTAATTTTCGCATATTTTGCGCTAGGGAAAGTGCATGAATTGAAATCCCAACGAAATTATAGCATAATCTCAAAAGCTTACATTACTGTGCAAATTTATGCTCATGCTAAAATGTAATTTATGGAATTTTCTACCAGCCAAATTAAATGATAACACATTAGTTCACAAAAACAGTATTTAGGCTTAAACTCTTTAAAGATTACGTTTTACTATTTAAGTAAAATAAAGAGCGGAAAATAAACCAGGCACGGTGCCTCAGTAAAAAGACTACATCTTAATTAAGGTAGTAATAACATCGGAGATGTCATCTGCCAAGGTATATACATTCTCGTAATTAATTTATTTGAACAAAATAGTTTGTACAGATAAATGCAATTCATACTTTTAAAACACTTGAAGCACTAGCTGGTAACGTCCCATCTACATCTGGGATCACTTGCGTTTGATATGTAAAGTACTATCTCTAAAACTAGTATTACGAAACTCTCCTGTAACAGATTGGTATGGTTTGATTTTTTTCCAGTACATCCAAAGGATCTCTGCCAATCATCGCTAGTATAAACATAATAATTCATGGGCATATAATGTTCGTTATTAGACAAATTGAGATACTTCAGAATGATAAATATCAGTTTATTTAATCTGGCTCTGCAAACAGTTTAAGCAGCTAAATGTTTCTAATTACGTATACTGGACTACTGGTAATCGTTTTCCCGTAATCATGCAGCAAATTTCCACTTTTCAATATTTCTACACAACTGTCCAGAAATGCCCTCAGTTTGACCGCATGACCCTATTAACCTTCTGTAATTGCGTAAATTCGAAAGAGGTGAATGTTTAATTAACAAGGTTTATCAGTAACCATGCAGCAGAGTTGGTGTTGATGATACTTTATACATGTACATGGCATTTCTGTGTAAATTTCTGAATATTCTTGTATCACTAAATTAATTTTGTTTGTTATATTAAAGCATAAAATAAAAATTATAGGAAAAAAGTGAAAATTAAATAAGTTATATATGCAATAAATATATGGTCCTTATGGTATTTTTGCGTCCAATAATAAAACAGTAAATAGTACCATGGCTTGATTTTTTAAAATAAAAAACCCATATAACACTGTTTTTAACATTGTTTTGTTGTTGTTGTTTTCTCAGAAATGTGAATTTGTAAACTTTTAAGAAAGTGTAATAAATTCATACAATTCAATTTGAAATTATGTGTAGATCCAGATCATCTGGCACATCCATACTGTCTGATCTTGATCAGCATTTTCCGGTCTGTATCAGAAATAATGTAATTAGTCTGAAAAGCAGTGTATATCCTTATCTGACGGCAAGGATATGTCGTCTGATCTGGATCTACACTGTTCACCCATGCAATTAAAGTGTATATATGCATAAAAGGGTTAAAGGGTTTCTTTCCTGCAAATGTAGCATTATTCAAATACCAAACTTTTTCCGAAATTTTGGCTTTATGAACTTTAAGAAAGTCTAATCAATTTATACAATTCTATTTGAAATTATGAAAACTTTATTACATGTAAAACGAATACGGGTTTTAACTCATATTCGATGTTCACGTGCAAGCAAACAGAGAATATTTTTTATAAACTCACAAAAATTCTTATATCTAATTGCAGAGATGTATAAATATTGCTGATTCCTAACGAGGTAGCTTAGTGCTTTACGAAAACTTTAAACTATCGTATGAAACGGACAATCTTATTGGTTGATGGAAAATCTCTTGATTTGTTGTAGGTGCACCTATAAATTTACAGGTGCACCTATATTTATAGGTGCACCTTCATTTCAAGGTATAGGTGCACCTGTAAATATAGGTGCACCTCCATTTCAAGGTATAGGTGCACCTATAAATATAGGTGCACCTCCATTTCAATGTATAGGTGCACCTATAAATATAGGTGCACCTATAAAAAGTAAAGGTGCACCTATAAAAATTGTAGGTGCACCTATATTTGAAATATAGGTGCACCTGAACACTAACTTTTGACCCAAATGGTATACCATATATATTGTACCAAACATATGAGCTTATTACAAGTTTTAGCTTTCCAAAAAGCTAGTCGGTCATTAGCAAATAAATTAATAGAATAAGTAGGTATGTATTCGTGCTTGTATTTACTTTTGGACCAATGGAAGTCAATGATATGGCCAGTTGTCTGTCGATCAATGTCACACAGACTGTATCTGACAAACTATTTTTGAATTTAGTTGAGGTTTCAATTTTCAAGTTTATTTCCATTTACATTTCTCTGTATGTACAAAACATAAACAAGAGAACATATATACATTGTACAATTCTGTTACTTTAAAGCATGCAAACAAAGTTGAACGGCTGATGTTTGATTTATTGAAACATGAAGAAGACGTGCACCGGCAAAAGGCATCAATATAAATAATCATGTCTCTAGTAGACGTAATTTATTATTTTATTCAGGACGTGTAGAAATAATAACGTTCTTTCAGCACCAGCGAATCTCATGAATATGTTACATTAACGCGAATGCTCAAAGAGGTACCATAGAACTTTCCGCAGTCGATACTTAGTTGTACATTGAGAGAAAAGCCATGCTTATAATATTCAGTATTCATTACCAACATTCATAAAGTGTAGTTTTAGTTTGTTTAGCAGATCTCGTCAAACTTGAAGTTGACGAGCGTTAGAAGACAGTAAACAATAAATTAGGATGCTGATGCATTTATAACTTTCACTTAAGCTTTATGCTGCTCATATCTTTTGTTTTTGTTTGAACGATTTTCTCTGAAACTATTACAGAAACTCAAGAAGCACTATTTGTATTTAAATTAATCTATCATCAAAGAAATTGTCGTTATGCCACTGTTCTGAAAATTCTTCACAACTATTTCTCTACTTTAAAGGCTGGTTTTGCATTGCTTGCAGTATATTCTAGTAGATCGCCCTTACATAGAAATGATAGTGCTTGTGTTGTCTACCTTACTGTACTTGTCAAAATAATTTTATTGTTTAGTATCCCAAGACCGAATTCAGATCCGTTATATTGCATGTGTATGGGGAAGCAGACATTGGGGCCAGGGGTATCCCCGGAAATCTTTTACAAGTTAAACTCAATTTGGATTGCAACTGCGACGAGTCCAACTGTTCACTATAGACCCCAAGAAGGGAACGCATGGATAGCTGCGGTTTTGAGAGGGAATAAGGGAATCAAAATAAATCAATTCGTATTTCGTTAATAATGCATATATATATTCAAGGGCAAGTTTTGAATATTATGGCGGCGGAAGTTTTGTAACATAAAATAAATAGTTAAAGTTTAAATGATAAAAATACAGATGCACGTATAGAATGGTTACCAAGTTTCTTTTTTAAAACAATCGTTAAAAGTTTTGTTTTCTTAAAAAAGATGAAAAGGTCACTTTGAAAACCACCGAAGACGAAAAATGTGAAAATATTGCAGGCTCGGTTTCATTGGGCCTGTTAAAGACTTTTAAGCATATCAAAAACATAAAATACCGCATCGTAATTAGTGCTCCAACTTGGATATCAAAAGGACAGGGAAATAGATAGATCTAAAAAACCATGGCAGTTTTTGTGCAACAAGCTCAAAACTAGGCACTTTTATGCAAATCTTTGAGAAAGAGCATAATACATGTATGTAAATGTCCCTCTGAATGAGTAATTGCGAATAAAAGATAAAATGTAATGTTCATAACTAATGAAGAGATGGGTAGTCATTAAACCAACTAGGTTTAAACACTCGCAGCTCGGGTTATTTCAATAGTGCGCTCGTGAAATGCAAAATTGTGAGGTTGATTATCTGATAACAACTACATTTGTAATTATGGATTGAAATGATTTTTCAACAAACTTGACTAACGAAGTACTTGTAACTGAGGTAACGTGTCGCCATTTATCCTATACATTGATATTAGACAAGTTCAATAAACAAAATCGTTATTGATGCTTTCACGCTGAACGTATTATCATAAAGTGCAATTAACCTCCTGTGGCCATCCTAGTCGTTTATCTCTGTCGTCCGCAGCTATTTGAGCGTATTGATGACTGTCTTTTAGCGTACCGCCGCCCCATTGACTACGTTTGTGATATTAGATAAAAATATTGCCCATGCTGATCTCCTATGTTTACTTTAAACAATGGTCGTGTCACATTCGCTAAACCTCCGGTATCTTCTGAGAACGTTCACCGAAATTGCACTGGAAATCGCAAACAAATTGCAAAATCGCTGATCCCTTTTTTTACTTGAAACAATGATCACCTCACTTCGCTAAACTTCCGTTAACTTCTGAGAACATTCGCAACATTTGCACTGGAAAGCGCAAAAAAGCAAAATCTCTCTTTAAAAGACAATATTTTGACAATTAAGCAAAGTTCTGAGCATTCGTTTCCTCCTAAATGCTTGTTTAAAACATCTTGTCGTTTGCTATACGCCTCTACTATTTCACGACCGTATGTTTGGTGATTTATACCACAAGAAAGAAAATTTTTAATGTTAACACATGGGTAGAAGTTTTCATCAATTTTCAAAGTCAACGCATGGACATGAGTTTTTTTTGAAACCCGCATTATGTCATCTAACATGGCATACACTGAAATTGACATCATTAAAACAAACAAACAAAAACAGGAGAATGTGCGAGAACTAGCAATATTACATGTTGAAGTTCAGCATTCTAACGAAATTGTTGAAGATCAGAATATTAAATATAATAATTTGAGTCCCAGTCAGGCTGCTCATCCCCCCTTACTAGGACAGTGACAAATTTTTTTTGTTGAACTCTAGATTTTGGAATACATTTTGGTTAAAAGTGTATGCCAATGACCGACTAGCTTTTTGTAAACTTTTGTTTACAGACAGCCTTTCCCGCCAAAGTCGGATATTCATTAGTCTCTAAGAAAAACATAAACGATGTCTTGCTTTTGACCAACAAAATCAATATAACAGATCGAATCTATTTCATATATGGGATCATCCTGAACAGTTTTTTGATTCAAATAAAGTATCAGTTCAATTTATAAGCAAATAATATTTTGCTATGAAGGTTTGCATCACGTGACTTTCTAAAAAAAGACGCATAACATTATTTCTACACCCTGTAGAAAATACAACACACGTACGTTTATATAATTTAACATGTCGTTATATATCAGCTCAGTTTCTGATTTGATGTTACTACAACGTCCAAATATTGTTTCATCAACATTTAGAAGACTTTTCTTGCAAATAGGGGGAACGGAATAGCATTCTGAAGCTCTAGACGGGCGGCTTTGTCTAAAATGACCACGTCCGGTGCCGCTGTTAACCGGTGTTACCCTTCAAAGGTCAAGTTTGGTCCATTATAATATGTCGGTCATCAGGATGACCGACAATAAGAATGACTAGGAAGAAGCATTTTGCTGATATGCTTTTAATGTAGTTTTCACAAAAATATTTGAAACCTCTGTCTAGAGATTCTAGCAGATGATCTTGTGGTACTACTTATGTAACTTTTAACAAAAGAAAATGAAATATCTGGTATTAATGATAAATTTTGAGATGTATAAAATGCCATAGCTTGGGAATATAAACAATCAGCTTGCTCACTCAGCCTCGTTCTGGAAAATCACTTAATATTCATGAGATAATATTAAGACTGGTCTATTTTTTATCAGTTTTTAAATAGAAGCATTAGTTTTAAAGCGTTCTGTGATAATATTTTATTTTGGGGTTAAATAAATGGTTGGCTTTTCATTAAATTAACTCGCTAATAGCTACCTTCCAAAATTGTATTTTTGTCGGTCATCCTGATAGGATGACCGACATATTATAATCGACCAAACTTGAGCTTTCTACCTGAACACCGGTTAACAGTGATGTAAAGCAAAGATCACGTTCCAGACGGAACGGATAATTTAGATAATTAGACTCTTACTCAGTCGTTATTTATGGATAGACTCTTACTCAGTCGTTATCTATAAAAACCTAGAGGCCTCTTATTGGCTGTTGAAGAACGTCACATTTGGAGTCTGTACCTATTCTTAAATCCTCTCTCCAGATTCTTTTTAGCTAGGCTTATTACTCATAAAGATATTTCCGACAACGAACAATAAACATATACATGTACATGGATTTTGTCTAGTAAATATACACTGTATATGATAAACAAAAGATGTACAGCTTATACATTTATTAAACCAAAGCAAATAAAATGTGTAGAGAACACTGAACAGAGATTAGCTACATGTACTTATTTTGCTGACAACGAATCTACGAACTTGTGCAGCATTTTGTGAAACTCGGGGATCAGAGGTATCCCAGGGAATGTTTTACATTGTTTAGATAGCTCGATATGGATACATCCGTCGGTACTTTCTTGATAATTTTGCTTAACTGTTTTGAATGTAAAAATTGTCTTTGGAACACCAGAACACACAGTTTAGCAGAAATCTTAAATCGGGTAATGAAACTGAAAATAGTAGACACCACAAGTTTAGGCTTTACTTAGTTGTAATTTGGTTTTGAATCAACAAAATAATCTTTGGAACATGCGAACACACATACTTTCAGAAGTATCAAATCGGGTCATGAAACCGTCAATAATAGACAATACAAAATTTTGCTTTCCAAAAAGCTAGTCGGTCATTAGCATAACCTTTTAACAAAGACGGCGCTGTAGTGCATACTTTTGAAATCAATGCGTTAGGTTGTTATTCGAAGTCATGAGACATACTAAGTGAATACCAACATTCTAACGATATTGATCTAGATCAGAAAGAACAATTTTATCATACCTGTGAGTCCCTGACAGACTGTTCACGTTTTTCTCTCCCACCCTATGACTTGAAAAAAACTTTGTTTTTTAACATATTCTGTAGCTTTTGATATATATTTACAGCTTGATAATCGTTGCTTTCTAACACTTTCTGACACAAAAATATTGTTTGACAAACTTTTCCATTTTGGTTTACTTTCAGAGAAATTATTAACTTGTTCGCAAACAGGGTTAGATTTATCACCAGGTTAAATACATCTCATTCGAAAGAGGAAATACCTATAAGTAAACTTACATTTTTGTATTGCGTCCAATAAAAGTGGCTTAAAATTCAAATTTTTCTGCCGTCTTGTTAAAAGGTTGAGCTAATGACCGACTAGCTTTTTGGAAGGCTACAACTTGTCGATATTATAAGCATAAGAATCAGCTGGTCCTTAAAATACATTTATCCTGAGTACCATCAGCCTCTTATAAAATTGGGAGGTGTGTTGTGACCACGGGCTATGATTCATAGCAGAGTACTGCGCATGCCCGGACATGGTCTATAAAACCCAGCTGATCACCAGATTCTGTGTGACTTTCCTTATGATGCTTGTGGCTGACGCACTGGATTGAACTCCGGCGATAGCTAGGCGAGTCTATTTCATTAGACTTGATTGTGTTGTGGCAATGGCCACAATAATTATGACGATATGAATAATTTAATTCAATTCTAGTGTTCGTATGATGTTTGCTATATATTAACCATATCGAAATACGAGTTGAACCAACACTTCTTGCCAATAACACTCATGGAAATGACTGCGAAATGAAAAAAGTGAAAATGTCATTTTATCTGACTTTCAATGTTTACCCGAAACGGATGTCTTGATTTGTGACCGTAGTGGTTCGTTTAGCACAGATTTTAACACTACGTTGTTATTGTTACGTGTCAGCTGTCATTGTCAAAATCTTCAATTTTTGCCCATTTTGCCGAAAGATCCATCCCAGGTTATTTACAAATGTTTACATCAAACAGTTTCATGTATCCTAACCCTTTTCTGACATTGATCAGGTCTAAAAAAGAAATATTATTTTGCTTTTCTTTAAAGATTTAAATTGTCACACAATTTTGCGACCGCATATTCGTGGAGAGACAGCACGATAAAATATTTTAGCGCGGTTAAAACTTTCCCGAATAATTACAGTTAGATGAGAATAATTGTGTGTACCTGTAATTCTTGTTAGCTTCAAGCCGTCATTGTCAACTTTACAGGCCTGCCAAATCTCAGGACTTTATGAGAAATCTCAGGATTTTGTTACATCTCCGGATTTAGAATCATAATCTCAGGATTTCTATGAAATTGCAAAAACAATGGGTGTCCCTAAAAAACATAAAGTATACTTTTTCGCCGTAAAGAGGCATAAAGTATTGTTAATGCGGCATAAAGTATTATAAAGTATTATTGTAAGGTATTGTGAACTCGGCGTAAAGTATTATGAACTATGTAATAGGCAAAGTATTATTTATAATCAAGATCCCTAATGATTATTCCTGCAGAAATAATGTCAATTATTATTTGCAAAATACATGCTTCAAATAATCATAAAATAAAAGAGAAAATTTTAATAATAATGGAACAAAAATCCTTTTTATGTACTGGCTAAATGCTATTTTCGCGAGAATAACCAAATCAAAAAGAGGCTCGGGATCGAAAAGAGCATTGAATATGTATAATTAATCATGTTAAGATGGTGTTTCTTATCGATAAGAGAAAAAGGTTGTGTTTGTTTTATAAACATCGAGAGTGTTCAGTTATAGTTGAAAAAGCATACTTTAAGATATGTAAGTTCAACTATATCCAGGCCATACCACGTGGAGGAACTCTCGCCATGGCCCATAATTTGCGTTTTTGATATGACCAAAGTTTCTAATCAATAATAACTTTCTTTATGATTTGAGTTAATGAAAAAGTACTTTACTATATAAAACATTAAGGCCAAAGTCATCTTAACACTTTATTTTGCGATTACATAATATTTTGCAATTACTGATATGACCAAAGGATAATACTGTAAAACGCTTTAATTTCTCAAGGATTAAATTATGCAAAACTTAACATAATTAAAGGTAATAATAGTTTATGTTTTTGCCAAATTTATTTAAAAAAGTAAATTAACTGAAAAAAAAAAACAACTAAATTGCGATATACCACAGATAATTGCTAAATATATTTCATGACAGAAAATAAATAAAACATGCACAAAACAAGTCGGGGCTAACGCCTGTCTGGTGTCACAGATCTCGCTTCCTGAAGTTCGGGTAAAGTGACATTGCACTGTTCTGGCGAAGTTATGGGACTCTGCATTTTCTGCTGATCTGTAATTACCACTTCAGCGTACGATCTCCGGGTTTTATCATTACTAGTGTGTTCATCAACAGTGATGATAGGCACCATGGCAACGAAGTGATTAGGTGTCCAGATCTTTTTGCAATTGCTCACATTACTAGTGCTGGTCCACATTACATCCAAAGGTTTACCTGCGGCTTTAGCGTTGAATTTTGCATTAAAGGTGCGAAAAACTAGATCCTTTGTACCATTTACTGCCAGATAATGGGTGCGTGTTATCAACGTTCGTACGAACGTTTTATGCGTACGATTTTCGTACGACGTTCTTACGATTTGCCGAGCGTTTTATCAATAATTTCGTACGAACACAGGTGCTACAAATTCGTAAGTTTGAACGCAAAAGCTACGAATGGTCCAACCCTGTCGTACGAATTCCAAACATGGCCGATGCGTTCCTTTTGTTTGACCATAATAGACGCAAAATAAGGAATTTTCGCACCAGAACAAATTCTTTAGATGATTTGAGTGATTCTGAAATTCAGTCAAGGTACAGACTTGACAGAGAAGGCATTCTCTACCTTGTAGACCTGATCGGAGCAGAACTAGAGCGTAAATGCAAAAGGAGTCAACTGATTCCACCTCTCACCCAGGTTAGAACTGATTTATACCACTATTACACCTGTTGAAATATTAAGTAGGCGTGTGGAAAATCATTTGACCGTTAAATGTAGACTATTTTAAGAAACGGTGCTTACATAGACTGTTTTCTTCGGTTTCAGAGTTGGTCTCAGAGTTACCCAAAGGAAGTGTTTTTCTGTTTACTTTTTCGATTTTCTTGACTATTTTCACTGATATAACGTTTTTAATACAAAAATCTATCGATTGAATATGATTATTCCGTAAAGTATATCCTTTCGATCTGTTATTGAAAAGGCTTGAGCTGATCGTTTTCCCCACCCACCCTGTTATCCATGAATGTGTGCAAAATTTAACAGGTTTTAAGTAAATCTTGGGCCAATGTAATTTCAAGGTTTCAGCGAATTTGAATTTATATTTTTCATCATCATTGTTGACTAGTAAACTTGATTAAAAAGTATATAGAAATATAATTTTGGACAGCCCCCAGTGGCACCATGACATCATGCAACATTCCAACAGTTTACTGTGGAGTATAGTTTGAAAAATAATTTAAAATGAATCTGTAGATTTGTGTGCAAAATATTTTTTTCACAAGCAAGAGATATGAAAATAACATAAAATAGTAGAACGAGATTTGGTGATGTGTAATTTGGCAATAGGGTTGAAATGTAATTTATTATATTGTAGTTTATTTGAAATAATTGTGTAAACAAAAATAAAAGCAGTTTCTATACATTTTTAAATGATAGATATTGGGTGTGTTTTACTTACGTGGTTTTATCCCTTTTCTCAACAGACACACCTTTATTAAATTATTCCATGGGAGAACAGTGTAGATCCCAGTGTTTTTTATGCCAAATATTTGGAGAAATTGGGCCCCATTCCCCCCTCAAAATAGTATCTATTTTTCCCCCACATCCAATAAAAAATTCCCCTGGTTCGATCCAGATCAGCCAGCACATCAGCACTTTTTCGTTTTTTTTTACCAAAATGTGACCAGTGCAGATCAGGATCAGACGGCCGGATGTGCAAGTTGATAGGGATCTACACTGGTTGCACATGCTTAAAAATGTGTATTTATGGTAGAAATGGTTAACCCAGCAATCATATTCATGATATTGACAGTGTTTGCCTATCCAGTTAAGGCGTATGTCTTTGAAATAAAGGGTTTAAGTTGATGGGATTTAAACATACTGGAGTTGAATCCTTCCACACATTGAAATTTAGACCATTGAGTGTATGTGTATGAAATGAGCAAATTCTTTTTTAAAAAGCCATATTTGATGATACCCTCTCTCTCTCTCTCTTGTCATCACTAGTTATTATTTCCTCCATGCCATCTGATCAGGATCGTCACTGTACACTTTTACTTGTCTTAGATTAATTATTTTCTTTTTGACCAATTTGCAACCAGTTTCAGATTCAGATAAGACTGCACAGTTGTGCTGACTGTTCTGTTTCTACACTTATGGCACAATCAATAGAATTAGTATATATATATGTATTAAAGAATAGAATTTTTTCAGAATTCTACCTTTTCTTCAATTTATATTTTCAGATTCTCATTGGTCTTCGCTACCTGGCCAAAGGAGATTTTTTTTCGGAAGTGGGAGATTTGCACGGGGTTAGCAAGTCAACAGTTTCCTTGATTCCAATAATAGCGCCAACACACCAGGAAGAAGCCTATAGGTGCCGAAAGGGCTTTCATGCCGTAAATGTACAGGCGGTTACAGATTGCAACCTGAAGTAAGTCTTACATTATTTTTTAACACTATTAACAATATGATGTTACTGATTCCATATGTTGTCGCTGTACTACTCATATGATTGTAACTGTTTACATTCAACGCAAAACTCGCCTGTTTAGTGCACTTTGTCAGTTTGCATATCTCTTAAGTGACCAGTTTAGATCCAGATCAGCCGGCATAGCTGTTCAGGATCTATAAAGTCAGTTTAGATTCATAACAGCATTCCTGTCTGATAAACTGACAGTGTACAGTCATATCAGACTACACTGAAGTACTGTCCTATATTTATTTACAGTGGCCGAACATTAACCATTACCAAACAATATCCCATGAGAAGTGACTTAATAAAGAGATGGACCAGATAAAGGAAAATCAGTACAAGTGATTTGATCAACAAATATAGTAACTATTGTTTAAATGATTGCACTGCTCGCTCATCCATTGGGACTAAAACATTAAAGAGATAGAAAAGTTTTAGCATCATATCATCAAATTTAAATAAATGTGTAGGATATCTTGGACAACCAGTCTGTTTCTATATGTGGCTAAATAAATTTTAAGAACTTGTGAAAACTGATTTCATAATTAAATATTTACATAATTGATAGATTGTCACTTTAATCTAAATAACTGAGTTGTCTTAAATAAATATATTTGGCCATGATGTTGAGGTTTGAAATTGAGAAAACATGTGTTAATTTTTATTTATAGAATGTTGCCTGTTGTGTGCTGTTTAATTTATCAGGTATCTGTAATTTAGTATAAAACATAGGTTCCTTAGTGTCCCTTTGATTGTGCACATTCATGTGTGATTTTTTTGTCTACTTTAGGTTCATTGATCTTGTTGCAAAATGGCCTGACTCTCAACATGACTCGGCGATCTTCAACAGCTGTGGCTTGAAGGTAAATTAGTTGAAATAGCTAAACATATAGTTTTTCAAATTCTATGTACTTGTAATATTAAGACTAATAAATTGTGATATTTTGGTGTGCAATGATTGTTTTAAATTTTGCACTTCATACCTCCAATTAGTAATGAAAATATTTATAGATTATAATTTTTACTTAACATACATAAGGTACAACAGATAATTATGTAATATAAGTTTATAGGTCTGATAATCAATTAAAATAATTTTAATTGAAGTACATTTAAGCTTGTTAAGGTCAAAACATAATCACTAATAATTATTTTTCAGACCTACTTAGAGGAGAACCCTGTAGGCCTACTACTTGGAGACAGTGGGAACGCTTTGAAGCGCTACCTACTGAATCCAAAGCTACAAGCTACAACACCACAGGAGGAGCGTTATAATGCTGCTCACAAGACTGGCAGAGTGGTTGTGGAAAGAGCCTTTGGTGTTCTCAAGTCCAGGTTTCGGTATGATTTCTTTGTTTCTTGTGTGAGAACTCTTTCTTGTGTGAGAACTAGCTGGTATTACCATCCTCCCATGAAATGCTTTCTGCACATTTTGTTTTCTTGTTATATTTCAAATTGCAAATAAATAACTGTCAGAAGATGACTAAGAGAAAATAAAGAACACAACACATATTACTTGATAGTTGATTGAATTAACTTTGTATCAAAAATATATCCAGGAATCGACTATTTCGTTCTTTACTTAAACGTTTAATGGAATGTTAAAAAAAATGCTTTTCTTTTAAAATTTGGCTTTGTTTGTAGACATATAAACAAAAATAAAAGCATAAATAAGAGCAAGCAGCCAGTAACAACACTGTTTGGATTAACTACACATAAGTAAAAAAAGAAATGTTAATTGGATGTATTGGTAACACATATTGGCATTTGATTACTAAAATAGTAAGATTTTAATGGGATTAGTCAGTGAGATGGGTGTTGTTATATTATAAAATAAGGGTGTTATTTCTGTAAAATTATGTCATTGAAACAGTTGCTTGCACCGTAGTGGGGGATGCTTGCCCTTCAGACCTGAAAAGTGCACCAAAGTCGTCACAGCCTGTGTCAGACTCCATAACTTATGTTGTGATCGGGGTATTCCAATTCCAGATGGCAACTACACCAATGATGTTGTGGATGACCAGATTGTACAGCCTGATGGAGGCAACGCAGTAACAGATTGAAATAGAATTATAAATTTGTTTTAAAGGTCTTTCTGAATAATTTTTATTATGATTTAAGGTTCAGTGAAAATAAACACTATATTTAGCTCGACTATTCGAAGAATATGTCGAGCTATTGTACTCACTTGTGCCTCGGCGTCCCGCTTTGGTTAAAGTTTGCGTGCAACCTACTGATATCTTTAAAACTACTATAGCTACAGCTTTGAAACTTGGCACACATGCTCATCATCATGTCCTGAGTGTGTATGCCAAGAACCATAACTCTAACTTTCATTTTCATCAAATTATGGCCCTTTTTCGAATTTCAGGTCAAAATTTGCGTGCAAGCTGCTGTACAAACACATAACTTCAATACTACTTATACTACAGCTTTCAAAACTTCAACACTTGTTCTTCAAAAGACATCATATCCAAAGTGTGTATGCCAAGAACCATAACTCTAACTTTCATTTTGATCAAATTATGGCCCTTTTTTGACTTAGAATTTCAGGTTAAATTTTGCGTGCAAGCTAGTGTACAAACCCTTAATTTCCATACAACTTATACTACAGCTTTGAAACTTTCAGCACTTGTTCATTATCATATCCCGATCGGGTATGCCAAGAACCATAACTCTAACTTCCATTTTGTTCCAATTATGGCCCTTTTTCGACTAAGAATTTTAGGTTAAACATTGCGTGCAAGCTAGTTACTTTCATACTTCTTGTACTATAGCTTTGAAACTTGTTCACTATTATGACCCTGACTATATATGCCAAGAACCATAACTCTTTCTTTGATTTTTATCTAATTATTACCCTTTTAGACTTAGAAATTAAGGTTAAAGTTTGTGTGCAAGCTGGTGAAACCTCATCACTTTCATTCTATTAAAACTACAACTTTATAACTTTGTATACCTTTATTTTATCATACATAGGTTGATGTTCAAAGGCCCATAACTCATCCTTGCTTTTTTATTTAATTTTTGCCCATTTTTGCTTAGAAATTAGAATTAAGACTTAGATGTTACTGTTTTTCATATGTAATGCTATAGAAAAGGTTTAAAACAGATGTACTTAACATACTTTGGTTGAAAGTGTTGAGTGGTTGTGGGGTTGGTGGGGGCATATACTATACTTTACTATACTATAGTATGCTATGCTATGCTATGCTATACTATACCATACCACACCACACCACACCACACCACACCACACCACAACACACTTGATCTACTGTACTGTACTGCACCACCACCACCACCCCCAACACCACATATCACCAACAACGCCACCACCAACAACATCACCAATAACAACACCAACACCACCAACAACAAAACAACCAAAATCAACATCAACAACAACACCACCACCAACAACAACAAAACCAACAATAACACAAATAACAACAACAACACCACAAACAACAGCAACACAACAACTCCACCAAAAAAACAACAACAACATCACCACCAACAACACCAACAACAATACCACAAACAACAACACCTCCAACAACACCCCCACCCCCACCAACAATACCAACAACAACACCACCAACAACAACATCAACACCAACAATAGCATTAACAACACCAACAACCAAATACACCTACAACAAGACTGACAAAACACCACCACCAACAACAACACCACCACCAACAACAACACCACCACCAACAACAACAACACCATCACTACCAACACCAACAACAACAGCAACAACACCAACACCACCACCAACAACAGCAACCAGCATACCATACTATACTACACCACACCACACCACTATAAGTGGGCAGGGATAGTGGGTTGATGGGTGTGGGATCAGGGGTGTATGAGCTTGGTTGTGTTAACCCTCTAAAAAACTACAAGAATAAATTAAGTGTAATTTATTCATTTCCTAACTTGGATTAACAAACTTGTTCATGTATGTGTGTGTTGGAGTGTCATAAACTCCTGAATAACTCCCCAGTTTAAATGAAGCCCAGTTTAAAATGTGCTTAAATATGTCTGACTTCGAATAGTCGAGCGTGCAGTCATTTCCGACTGGCTCCTGTTACAGAAAAAGTAATAGATGCATATCAGAAATCGCCACACTCACAATACACAGCCTCAACACGCAGTGCAGAAGAAGAGAGGAAGAGAGAGAGCATGTTTGATGTTGGCTATAACTTTTCCATTTCTTAATATTTCTTTATCAAACTTGCAAATTATATTGCTTATGACAACACGCTCAAGATGATGCCAAATATTCAAGGTCAATGTCACATTTGATGGAGTTATGCCCCTTTTTGTACTTGGATTTTTACATAACGTTGGCTATAACTTTGTCATTTCTTAATATGAAATCTTACATCAAACTTTCAAATTATATTGCTTATGACAACACGCTCATGATGATGCCAAATTCTTTGATGGAGTTATGCCCCTTTTGGTACTTGCATTTTTATTCCGACATAGCACCAGAGGGCGGCAGAAGTGTTCAACTGAACACCCATCTAGTTATGTAATAAATATTTTTTAATGAATCTAGAAGAAAACATATTAGATTTTTATTATACTGCATTACTGAGTTGGCTAATCTGGATCTACACTGTAGATCCTGATCAGACTGCATGGATATGTTGTTACTCATTATCTTCATTGTTGGCACATGCAATAAAAATTATTAACTTTGAGTTTAGTGTTTAAATATGAGTAAAACCCTAAATTAGTAAATAACACCTGATAAATGTATCACAATTTTGATTCAATCCTTAATCATTACTTTTGTCAGTGCTATTTTTATCAATTAAATGGACCCATTATTTCAGTTTTAGTCTGCTAAGGATAAGCATGCCAAATTCCAAAACAAATTACAGCATCATTTTCTGCAATGAATATGATTTTGAACTAGATTTTAAAGTAATACAAAAATTTACTTCATATTTTCTTTGATGATACCATTGGGCATCAGGTGATTGTAAATTTTTGTTATCTTTCTTGACAGTATAGATCACTCAGCAGCTGCTTCTTGTAAAAATTCCAAGATCTTTATTAGCAATTGCAAGTGGTGTAATTTCTCAATGTGATACAGTTTTTTGATGTTAATACATTTTATTTAATATTTATGCATGATAATATAGTTATTTTTATGACATTTATTATATATTGTTTTCTTATTAAGTGCCAAAAATACAAATGTATTCCTTGCAACTGTTTATTGTCATTTTGACATATTCAGGTTTCATTTAAGAGTGAAAAACAAGGCTGAATAAGAAAATATACTGAACAAAAATTAAAAGTTACCAGTTTTAAATTCAAATATTTTCTGTAGTGAAGAGAAATGTTAACTTTTATTAAAATATTTGGTATTTGCTCATATCTGGACAATTAACAAAGCGGGAAGATGTCGGCATTTATGTGATGTGATTTGTCCATGTTATTTTTTTTTGCCAACTTTTAATTTGAGATCGGTATATTTTCTTGTAAGTACGGGAATATTTACAAATTAATGTAGGATGAAAAGTCTAGGTCCCCACCAGGGGTTGACATTACTGGCAGATAGAAAGCTAAGTAGCAGTATGTTATATTGCAAAACAATTAACTGTCACAGACTTGGAAACAATGCTTGACTAGTGAATTTACTGCATCAGTGTTTAATGATGGTTTGATTGTATATAACTCCTGGAATGTAAGCTTGCTTGCTGGAGATTAAATACCAGTATAGTAAACAATCAATACCCCAAAGTAATGTGATAAGTTTGAATAAAACTGAAGTTTCAACCAGATATTGAACATATCATGTTCGAACACCAGTGGTATTTCTTGATAATGGAATTTATAATATCCATCCACACCCATCCCTCCATCCAAAATAGCTGTTAGAGTTTCCTTTATGTGTTGTTGATTGAATAATAAATATAAAATATGTACAACAAAATATCTGTCAATTGTAATAGACAATTTATTCAAACAAACATTGAAAATCAGTTGATAGGATGGTTATTAAATAAAATATCACAGAAAATGGACTATACAGAAGTAATTGATTTGAAATAAATATTACAAATGATAACAATTACTGTGCAAACACATCAACAGGCTTAACAGCTATAGTATTGAGTATTTTATTTACTAACAAGCAACATCATGAAACAAGCTTTATTTTTTGTAGAAACAAGAGGCTTTCAACTTAAAATAAGACTTATCTTTAAACTAGTTTATAACAATTTGTTAAAAATGTCATATTGATGAAATTTATGGTTTAACTCATTCACTCATATATACACATTTCCTTGCATGGGCGAACAGTGTAGATCCGTATCAGCCAGGATATCCTTGCCATCTGATCATGATCTGTTCGCTTCTTGTTCATAAATAACCAAATGATTTGAAAAACAAACTGTTCAGATCATGATCAGAAAGCAAGGATTTGCTAGTTTATATGAAAGTACACTGTTTGCCCATGCGATAGCAGGTGCACATGTGGAAGATACGGTTAAAGATATTGATATAATGATCCATTTTAAGTGGTCACAAACATTGCAAATGGCAAAAACAGGCTAAAATTTCAAAAATGAATTTTGGGGGAAATACTTTGTGCCACCTAGATTTTAGAAAAGAAATGTATTTAGCTAAGGATGTAGTTAGTGTTTGCAAGCTCAATTTAGTCTAATTCATGTTCTAATTACTTTAAAGGCTTTCTGTGGCATATTTCAGTTTTTTTAGTTCTAACAACTCCTGTTGGACTGCCAACATTTTCCTCTGAACACTTAATAGATCTTTAATCACTTGTGTCTTTTCTTTCTCCACCTTCAGTAGATCTTCAAATTTGTTTTCTGGAATAAATTCATATAAAATCTAATATCATATATCATATATCTAAAATAGTGTTTTCCTTTACAACCTGTCATTATTGGTATATTGTCAGGTTGTAAAGAAAAACACTATTTTTTCCGTTGACCATCAAAAAAATTTATCCTTAAAATGAAACAAATGACTAATGCATTATATTTTTGCAAAATTAACGTTTTAAAACCAAAACGAAATTAACATACCAGTTACCGGTAATTTCCATTTTCTATGTCGTTAGTCTTTAAGATAGTAGATTTCTGGGTTTCAAAGCTACTCAATGAAAGCATACTTGAAGTGCCTGCAATTATTTGTTAAATATATTAAATATTTGATGATGAAAACAATTTTTAAATAAATTAGAAAGTTAATGCGATGTTAAGCGTAAACAACAAAAATCTTGCTTAATTCTTATATTTCGGCCTAACACTGATCCATTACAGTCAACCCTGTCTATAAAGACCACTCAGGGGAAGACCCAAAGGCAGGTGGTCTTTGTTCAAAGATGGTTTTATTATTTATGTCAGTCATAGGGGGCAAATAATGTGGTCTTTAATCACAAGTAGTCTTTGTTAACAGGTGTTCTTTGTTAACAGGTGGTCTTTAGCATATGTTTGACTGTTTGTTAAAATTTATAGTTCAATGAATGACATTTTTATCAAGTTTATTATAATAAAACTGGTGGTATTTTAGTTGTGGGCTGGGAACTATCAATAGTAGTGTATTACACAAGATATCAAACAGAGGTGAATATAAATTTATTTATTGAGCATTGTCAACATTCAAATGTACTTGTAATTCTACACAAGTTTTTTTTTTTGCAAGATGTATATTGTATTTTTTGCAAGAAAAGTTATGTTCTGAAAATATCCAATAAATAACCAACCTTGTAAGGGTTCCATTGAGGATTCTTCAGTTTAAGAAACAAACCCACTCATGTTCTCTGAAAATCAAAATAATTGACATTGAAATGAAAAACAGCAATTTTGTTACCAAGTATGGTTCTACACTGCCACTTGTATAAAACCCATTACTCCATGCAATTGGTTTTAATACGTTTGCGACGAGTGTAGATCTAGATCACCCGGCATATCATATATGAGTTTTCATATATATATCCAAACCTGTCTTAAAATACCAATCAGGTGAAACCCAAATGTGGTCTTTGAAGACAGGCGATGTTTGCTTAGATATACTTAATGAAGTTAGAAACGCCTCTTACAGTAATTAAACTCGAAATATATTTACGGATAAAAGATTAAAAATGAAGTGTTCCATATACCAATTTAAAAGGGGACAAACATAGTCAGTGGTATAAAATATTAAGTTTTATTATGGGCATTATTTGTACATTTAAATATAACATACCATGTTAAAGCTATCTTTAAATTTACTACATGACATATTCATGGGACTTGAAGTATCCATGGCAATTATTCATTAATTGAAGGTGAAAACTATAAGCTATTTGATCAGTGTATTATTGTAAATGTTCTTGCAGCAAATGCATAAACTTCTACAAGAAAACAACATACCTAGGAATGTGTCTGCACCAGTGTTGATTCCTGTAACAGTACAGGATGGTATTCCAGCTAGCACCTGAGCATAATAAATCAATGATTGAATTTTTGGAATGAAAGTTATAAATAAAACAAATAATGGGCATCAGTAGAGCATAATCTACGTCAATAGAACATGATTTACTCTATTTATTCCCAAATTCAAATTCATTTCTTGAAGACTTTTCCCTGAACAATTATCAACTAGGGTCTCGATTTCATCAACGCTCCAGTTCACTTCTTTGGGGGCCTGTGAATCCATGGATGACTTTGTTTACATCAGACGACAAACGGGCACGAACCGCAAAGAGATAAGCGTTTCACCTTCAGCGGGAAGAGCGATCGTGCGTACGAAAACGTACGAATACTTTTTCGTACGAACGCGTTGATAAAACGGTCGTAAGAATGTTCGTACGACATTCGTACGCCAGCGATCGTACGATACGAACGGATTTTCGTACGAAAGTTGATAAAACGCACCCAATGTGCTTTCAGGGGTCGATCCACAACATAAGACAACGAACGCTATGGCGGTCCACATTCACGAATATGCACTTACCTGTGCACAGTCAAGGACGGCTTGTTCATAGTTTGGAGAAAGTATTTTTATACTAGCTCTGTCATCCTGATTTTGTACCTTTTTCTCCTCATTAACCATCTATAACACTGTGAGAAATCGTAATTCAACAGACAGTGACTCATTACCAGTAAGTAATATCGAAACTGCATTAAACAGGCAATCGCCGTCACCAGTGGTTTCCACCAGTTTTCTGTTGTTATTTCAATCATATATTTACCCATAATTAAGGCTGACACACGGTCCTCAAGCAATTCATTGTAAGAAATTTTGTCACATGCAGCGTAGGATGGTTTTTCTTTGCAGGCATTATAACCCAGATCTGATTCATCCAGGCTGGGAAGAAAATGGACTGTATGTGTTGAAGTCATATATACATAGAACTTTTATGAAGACATATGGCTATTAATCACGTTAATACTTAACTGTGGTTTTACATTATAAGTAAATCATGCAACATTTTCTATGCGTTACTATTTATGAAATATATCAGGATTGATTTTATTTTACACAGTTTGGGAAAGTATGGGAAGCTAAGACATCTGCTGATAATTTATTAAAAAAAAACAACAGTGCTTTAGTTAATCAGTGATTAGAAAATTTAAAAACAATATTGTCACACTAAACATAAATCATTAATGTGCACTGATTTTGTAAATAAGAGTCACTGATCACGGAATAATGGGATATAATTATATCGAACAAAGATTTCAAGCAGTGATTCGTTTTCGCCGCTTTGGCCCGTTCTTTTTCTAACTGAGCCAACTTTCGTTTTACAAGAGGCATTGTACGATATGTAGAAAGAGATGTTGATGCTTCGAATTCTTGGTAAGAATAAATTTTTAAGGACAAATTGGGTTGGTGGATCATTAAAAAGGACAAATTGGTTCAGGTGTATTTTTCACGTGCTCTATTGTATTTACCGATAGTGACAACAAACACTCGTTATATTCCAATCATCAAAACCTTACATCATTTGTCATCTTTATTGTTTGTACAAATCACTTTATCACCTTATATAACAAGTTTTTGTTGTATCGGCAATCAAGACTTTAATCCACAAACTAAGTGGTAATTATACAGGGACCAGTACACGCTTGATTATTGATTTTTCGGCAGTCGCTGTTGATTACGTATAAACGCGTCGCCGCGTATCTTGTTAATTGACAATACACAAGGTAACTTAGACAAACATTGGCATTGAATAAACAGAGGCAGGATTTGGGATGGTTGACACTAATTTTTATGATAAAGGGCAGAAGGGCGCTCATGGGAAAAAGGCAGAGTGTTTGAAATTTAGGGCAGAAGGGCGCTCTTCAAAAAGGGCGGGGCGCCGCGCCCCGCTATCCCACTATAGGTACAACACTAGCGTATATTATGTATTTTTATAAACCATGATTAAATTATATTTCACTAGAATATTTAATAAAAACAAATGAGCTTCATACTTATTTTCTTTTACTTCGCCTAAGGGTCAACGTTTCGATTTCTCATTGTGTCATATTTCCCGACGATGACACGTGTTAATAGTTTATTCCCAAAAATGCGAAAAATCACAGTATGTCATACTGGGGGTCTGAGATTGTTATTGATTAAATTATAATTTCAAGTTCAAGTTTATTAGGCATATCAGCAAATACATGCTTTTGGCCCTTAACAAGTAAACTAGAGAATATGGCATACATATTAAACATATAGACATGAGAAGAAAACACAATTATGTCCTTATAAGTAGACTATAGAATATGACATACATATTAGACACAAAGACATGAAAAGAAACATACAACTATGTCACCGGTATATAAAAAGAGTTAACAACAATAGCAACAAAACAAGTTCAAAAGCTTTTCATATCGTAAAATATTAAATAAGTTTAGATTTATGTGTCTCTTAAAACATGTGTACGATACTGCATTGCTTCCTTTATGAATTTTGAAATATTAATTAAATATTTGTGTTTTTCGAAGACATCATTTTGCAGAATTTATGTGTATTCGGCCACTGAATGTTTCCAATATATTTCAAACGCAACTCTCTAAATTTCTGACAACACAAAATAAAATGATATTCAGATTCAACAAGGTTTTGATTGCATAAGATACATAATCTATTTGTCCTATCAATACCGTGATATCTACCAGTTTCAATTGCAAGTTGGTGTGAACTTAATCTAATTCGCGTAACCATTTTCTAAGTTCTGTATTTTTTATTTTATAAATATAATCCTCGAAGACAAAATCGTTTTTATATTTACAATACATATCAAGTTTCGGCATAGTATTTATACTATTAGACCACTCCTTAATAAATTGATCTCTACGCCTTTTTTTAATTTCAGGGAAAGAATTAATTCTATAATCAAAATTATCCAGTAAATAGGAATATCCAAGATGATCGACAATCGAATTTATGTGCTTTGCCCAACAACTACCGTTAATATTTATACATTGATCTATATATAATTCATATATTGGTGATTGAGGGTTTTTCATAATCTTCAACCAAAACCTAATTGACCTTTCCTTGCATATTATATATAGTGGCATTCGACCTAGTTCGCCAAATACTGCATTATTCGGTGTTTGTGATTTAACACTTAGTATATGTTTACAGAAGCGAAGATGTAATTTGTCAATTTCATGCATATTATACACCCCCCAGACTTCAGCTCCATACAACAATATAGGAGCAACCATGGCATCAAAAAGAGTGAATTTAGTTTTAACATCCAGATCAACTCTGTCAAATAAATAAAGAAGGTTAAAATAGGCCTTTAGTGCTTGATCTTGTAATGTTTTAACACAAAGTTTAAAAGTGCCATTATAATTAAATCTAACACCTAAGTAAACGAAATAATCTACAATTTCAACCTTCTCATCATTTATAAAAAATTCTGTGTTTCTATTTTGTTTCCTGCTTTCAAAAACACAATTTTTTGTTTTTTTCTACATCAATTTCAAGAACCATTTTATTGAATATAGTAAAAGATTATCTATTTGAGCTTGTAAACTATTTGGGTTTGTAGTGAACAATACAATATCATCAGCAAACAGGATGAGATACTTGTTAAGAAGTTCTGAATCAGTTTCCGTCATCTGATTAAAATCAATGGTTTCTAAAATATCATTTACAAAAAGAATAAAATAGGATTGGTGATAACGGTTCACCTTGTTTTAGTCCAATTGTAACGTCAAAAAAGTCTGACATAGAGTGTGATAGTCGAACACAAGATTGGACACTTCTATATATATATATATGTATATATTTAACCATATTTAACATCTTGCAGCTAATTCCACTCTTAATAAGTTTTTCCCATAATGCATCGCGATTAACAGTATCAAATGCACGCTAAAAATACACCATAGTCTAGCTTTTTTGAAATAACTTTTGAATAATTGAATGAAGAACAAAAATCGCATCAAATGTAGAGTGACCATCTCTGAATCCAAACTGGGAGGAATTAAAAACAGCTTCATCCTCGCACCAGTAATACCCTTGTAATTGGAACAATTATTTTTATCTCCCTTTTTGTATATTGGAACTATAACACCTTTAGTCCATGACTGGATATATACCATTATCAAAAATATGATTAAGTAGAGTGCATAAATATGGAGCAATGAAATCATTTGAGTCGATAAAGAAATCAGCAACATTATTTTCATAATCACTGCTTTTATTTCTTTTCAATGAAGATATAGTTTTTTTTAAGTTCTACAACACTAACTGCGCAGTCTAACCGATCGATATTCACATTTTCAATGTGTTCATTATTAAAAACATGTATTCTATTTTGATCTGATACACTGTTTGCATTAGTAGAAAAATGTTTGGCAAAATCTTCAATATCTAAATCATCGGTAGAATAATTATGTGTAGACTTACGAAATTTATTTAAATATTTCCAAAATTTTCGCGGTGATGTTTTACTAAGTATCGATAGTTTGTGTTTTTCTTTGGAATTAAACATATTTTTTGCTTTTCGTTTTACTTTAGAAAATTCAGATCTGCTATTAAGAACATTTATTCGATTTGTTATTGAATTTTCAGTAGACAATTTACGTTTCGCCCTTAGAAAGACATTTTTAGCATTTCTGCATCTTTGATTAAACCAGTCAGTTTTATTTTTTTGCTGATTATTTTTATTTGTATATATTTTACCGAAACATCGCATAGATATGTCTTGAACAATGTCCGAAAAACTGTTTATACATTCATCAATATTATATTCACCTGAGGTAAGTTTGTTTATTACATCATCAAAAGAATCACGTCTCCAATTAAGCGTTTCCAAAAATTCATCTTTCATTGATGTATCCCAGACAATTTTGTTAATAGAGTGTGGTTGAGATATAGCTGTTACGTTATTGCACGACATAGTAAATTCTATTGGACAGTGGTCAGAAAATTCGTTCAAATCTAAAACATTAAAACAAGAAATATCTTTAAAAAAGATAAACGGCGTTGATGGAAAAGATCTTTTTATATAAGAAAGAAAGAAATAAAGACCCTGCAAAAATTTCGTCTGGTGATAATACGTCGATTAAAGAAGAATGTCTAACATTAACTGTACATTCAGTTTCAATAAAATACCTCTTGTAGAGTTAGCACTAATGATGAATAAATGTCATTAAAATACAATAAATGAAAACAACTTGTTACAAGAGCGAAATCTACCAACTTTTACGTAAATTAACTTTAAAAGAAAGTGTCCCTCCCGAGTATTGAACCCGGGGACTCCGCTTGAGAGGCGAGTGTGATAACCACTACACCACGGCGTTTTGCATTTCTGGACATGAAATTAACAATCAGTATCAAAGGATTTAGAAAGGAACCAGTAAGTATCAGAAATATCTGCACTTCTCTATCGTTTTACACTGTGTATTGTACTCGAGTGTTTACCTGACACCTATGAATATTCCATATAAAATCGTATTTAAGCCATCAATTGACTTAACTGGTTATTTATACCGTTAATATCTTTTTCTCCAATACAATTAACGCTTTTTGAAACGAAAGTTCCCGAACATATAAGAGCCAGGTAAATACTTACACACAATATAAAAATCGTTACGGTAATCATTAACAAGACCCACTAATAACCAATCGAAATAATCTATTTGATTTTCCCGCTGCATAATAAATTTTATTTACAATATTTCATTGGTCGAAAACTAGGTCAAAAGTGAGCTTAGACAGCTAACGCCGAATAATTTAAGTACGAAAATCCAATACAACTTGTAAGTAAATAATCAACTGTACTGGCTACCGGTTTATTTCTATGTAAAGCGTGAAAAGTGCATTGTCCACTTTCAAGGCGACCGTTAACAATCAAAAGATCGCTTTCTTTGCATAAATTCAGTAAATTAAGACCAAATGTATTCACAATTTTGTCATCATTACATCGTAACGGCTGATTTGTAGGTATTACGCTTTGTAGCGGTAAATCAACAAAGCGATCTAACCTAATATTTGTAACAAAATCTTCGTGCGTGCCCGTGCGAGAGTTGAGGTCACCGAGTAAGTAAACAATACCTAGGGCATCATATTTCCTAATATCAGCTGACAACTGATCAAAAAAGTCAAAATCAAATAGTGGGGAATTAATATTTCTGTACAATTTCGAATCTTCTGGTGGTACATAACAAATGCAAAAATACAAATCGTATTGTGATTTCATGAAATCTTTAGATAGTTTAATCCAAATAATTCCCTTTTCATTGGAATGAATTAAATGAATATATTTAGCTAAGAATGTTTTATAATAGACAATTACTCCCCCGCTATCGCGTTTCGCTTTTTTGTTAAATTTAGGCCTGGGGCAATTTAAGTACTCATAGCCATTTAAACATATGTTTGAATGTTCAGAACTCCAAGTTTCAGTAAAAAACAATAAGTCAAAGTCACTGATATATTTTACAAAGTCAACATCGTTTAACTTATTTCGTAAACCCTGGGCATTCCAGAGTAGAAATGACACTTGTTTAGGGCAATTTCCCTAACTATAACCTGCGGTATCAATATTGTCAACAGTAAACATTTTGCCGTTTATGTAGAGTTTATCATAAGAAAGCGTGGCTCGTTTAACATCATCACGCGCTTTCTTCATGACGTCACCAAGAACTCTGCGACGGTCCTGAATGGCCTTGGGAAACTGTTCGGCTACTCGAAATGCACGCACATTTTTCAGATGTTCATAAGCTCTA
Source organism: Corbicula japonica (assembly GCA_038501625.1). NCBI lineage: Eukaryota > Metazoa > Mollusca > Bivalvia > Venerida > Cyrenidae > Corbicula > Corbicula japonica. The sequence goes on along the minus strand of JAZAYU010000075.1, from coordinate 3,277,715 downwards.
CTCTTCACCAATATTGTGTCAGGGAAGTGGTTAAATTTCACAACAATGGGGCGTGTTTTAGCACGATCAAAAGCACCAATTCGATGAGCACGCTCAATTTTTATATTAGTATGGGCATTATCAATTTTCAGATATTTCTAACAGAAATCAAGCACTGTTTTAACACAATCCTCTGCACGTCTTCCGTCAGGGGTCGAACATTCGCCATGGCCAAAGAATAAGAGGTTATCCCTCATTGACCTCAATTGCAGATCAATGATATCCTCCTTAACTGAACGTACGTCGTGGCACTCACGTTGAAGCTGTTCCAACTTGCGCTGTTCAGACTTCAGCTGCTGATCTATTTCCGACTGCTTTTTGAGGATGTCATCACATGCTTGAGAGTCATGAGATCGACTGTTCTCAATATCAGACAATCGCTGGCTAATCTCAATAGATGATGTTTCTAAAGCAGATATTCGGCTGTCCATAGAAGACATTTTCTGTGAAACAGTTATCAATTGTTTTTCAATATTGTCCAGTTTATCTAACCGTTTATCCATGGAATCGAGTCTACCTAGCATAATGATGACCCAAACAGCACCGTATGTTTACATTTCGTACGGTTTATTATATCTTTTTATAACCAGGTTATCAATAAATGTTAATAAATGATCTATTCATAAAGGCTCAATTATATTACACATACACTTTTCTTATACTATTATTATTATTATGAAATATATTGATAATGCTCTGAAATAAAACTTGCGAGGACATACAACACATTATTATTGTTATAAAAACGTTACTAGTATTGCAATTAATTATATCAAAAATAAGTTTCATCTGGTTGAACTTGTACTTATGAAAAGACTATAAAATAAACTCAAGGCGGATCCTTTCTGGAAATCTTGCACCCGGGTCTATGAACATGAACAAATACAAAGAAAGACCGGATACAAGAGTTCTAGAAAGCGGGTTAATTTGTAAATGTAGTTGTATAATAATTTCAAACATTTTGGCCAAAATCATATAGGAAATTAAATATTGATGAGCAAAATGTTGATGTTCCATCAATCCTAATGAACACCCTGAAAATCCGCCTTAAAGAATGTAACGTTTAATTAAATCCCGAGTAATTATTCAACTTCGTTATCAGAATAATTTCTATTAAAGATTTACTATAAGTTAATGTCAATGATAGTATTACGGGATAAAATTATACGTTTGTTTTTATAACGACATACCTCGCACATCAGACATAATTCCTTCTTGCGTGACTTTCCCCGTGCCATTATAATGTCAATACACAGTATACTAACACTTCAACACTATGTTTAAAATTGTGAATTAGAATATTCAAACACTGGATACACTCCAATTAATATTTCAATGAACAAATAATTATTCAATTTTAAAAACAGTAAACTATATAACACACTCAGTAGTCCACAATATAACACAACAAATAATCAGACTGTAAGAAAACTATAGAAGTTTGCATTAAAGCTAATATTTTGATAATTAGTGAAAGCAATATTCTTTTAATTTATAGAGATAAGCAAAATATGATTTTACATTGATTGGTCAACCACAAAATATAAAAGTTACCAATCATATTGTCGGTTTAAAGTCATCAATTAGGTAATTCCTAATTAACAGCTTTCAACAGTATGTCAATGATTGTCCTTGATTGAATACTTACCTTTGTCACCAAGACATAGAACGGCTATTTCAATCATTATACATCAAATAAAAATTATAATGTGATAAAAGCAGAATTATCAGTTGTGCGGTTGTGATTTTAGTACATCAAATAAAAATTAAAATGTGGTAAAACAGAATTAACAGTTATGCTGATGCAAATCGGCAAAAATTGGATAGTTCAATTAACAACACCTATTATCTTATCAATTGTGATAATATCAAGATTAGCAATTGAGCGTTGTCAAAATAATGCAGTTTATATCTAACATTATATTTTTATGGTTCTCCACTGTAGAGACTTACATGTTGAAAGCGTTAATAATAACTTTATTCCGTAATCTTCTAAGATACTTATACTTTACGCCCAGTTTACTTTATCGAAAACCGTTTTTTAAGATGTTAATAAATCATATTTCAAAATATTAAATCGTATTGATACATTACGTCGCTTTCGTAACGATGTTCCACGCCTCAATAATACACAAAATATTCAATCAAATACAATCAATGAGTGGATTATAACTTTACCCCGAATTCCATCAACATAGTTACATTTACGATGTTTATAATACCGCGATATGCAGCATCTCCATGTAAAAATGATTAAAAATAGTTTCAAATGTAAGGGTATGAAAATTTCCCGTTCATTATCAATAACGAGTTGATTATAACTTCACTACTTAATTACTTAATCTTACTCAATATAAATAAGTTTCAGAGATTTCGAAATACTTTACGCCGAGTTCACAATACATACGCCGTGTTTATAATACTTTACGCCGTGATTAAAAATAGTTTAAAATGTAAGGGTAGAAAATTTCCCGTTCATTAATTATCAATAACGAGTGGATTATAACTTCACTACTTAATTACTTAATCTTACTCAATATAAATAAGTTTCAGACATTTCGAAATACTTTACGCCGAGTTCACAATACCTTACGCCGTGTTTATAATACTTTACCCCGTGTTTAAAATACTTTACGCCTGTTTACAGCGAAAAGTATACTTTACGTATTTTAGGTACTCCGCAAAAAAATAGATCAATTTAACCAAATTTCAAGTTGTGAAATGAACGTAATTATTATGCTACTGCAGTCGCACATTTTCTGTTTATTACGAAATAATGAGGACGTGGTCAGTGACAAGCTGCCTCTGGCATACCTCCTGTCATAAACTTAACAAGGGCCTAGATGTTACACCTGCCTTCATCAATTTTCATTGAATGTTCATTCTAATATTGTCAAAAAACAGGTCTTAACACATTTAACAGAAAGTTAAAAAAATGAATAATAAAAATAGACGAAAGTCAAATTTGTCATTGTTAAACAAGTTCTCTAACCTCTTTTTAACAAAAGCAGCAAAATACATTTATAAAATTCTCTGAAGAATATAGTAATATATTGGTTATCATCATCATTTTTGTTTAGTCACAGTCATAATTAACAACAGCAACATTACATTAAAACAACAACATCATTATCATCGTTATCATCCTCATTTTTTATTAGTCAAAGTCATAGTTGACAATGGCAGTGAGACATTAAAACAACAACAACGTCATAATCAGCATCGTCGTCATCATTGATCTATGGATTTTTAATGAAGCATATCCAACTTTGCTTATCATCGGTTAGCAAAAATCGATAACGAATTTCTCAATAGATTATGAAGGAACAATTCAGTTTTTCCTTTACTACATTTTTATTTCTTAAACAGTCGAAAAACCCATAGTAAATATTAAAGATAATTTTCTGCCAATTAAGATGGTTATTTTTATTTTAATTTATCTTAACGATAATTTGGTCCTTTTTGACTTTGAATATAGCCACCCTATTTTCCGTTTTATTTACATAGAAACTGTAGAGAAAGTTGGATTTTTTTCGCTTATCCTTACGTATTCTATTGTTAATATCTTTTATCTAAATTACAAGTTTTAAAAAACCCAGGTTACATATTTTGCAAAAAATATTAAGCTATTGTTTAAACTAATTTTTATTCAATTAAATTTAAAACATTTTGGTCCTTTTTAGCTTTTTCTAACACGACTATCGAATATTTTAAGTGAAAATTTAAGTCTCCGTAAATTTGCGAACATTCCCGATATTTTACGATCATTGACGGAAAATTGTTCAATTCGGCAGTCAAGTGCAAAAAACAATATTGAGCCTTTCTAGTTCAATTTGTAGTAGTTGGAGAATTGTTTTGAAATTATGTGATATTAATTTGAATTAAGTAGAAACACTAAATTTTGGCGAATCCGTCAATATTTTACAAATTTCATAGGCGGAAACAAATACGTACTTAATTATTCATGGCATTTAGAAATAAGTATTTGTCGTTTTGATATAGTTGTAAAATAAAATCTGATTGATATAATAAACCCAGACGAAAGTCTAAAAAGGTGATAATTGTAACAAATTACAATGAACCCAAGGTAAATCAACAGGTAAGAAATGTGACATTTTGTGTATTAACTTTACTTTACTTTACTTTTATTTCAAGCACTCGGCAAATGTTTGCCTTTGGCTAAATACATAATACAACATGAAATATGGCAAGTACATACATTTACAAACATAACAATTAACATAAACAAATCAAATGACATAATCACAGAAAAGGACAGAAAACACAAGCAACATAGTTATGAAACATCAGTATTACTCAGTGTATCAGAACGTAGTACAAAAGCATCCCTTAAGTATTTACATAGTTTTAATTGTATTGTGACATTTTTAGAGGTCATAATAGAAATAAATTTAGTTATAGTTGGCCATGCAGTAAGACCGAAATATTTTTTACGAATATCAGTATATCTTGAACAGCAGAGCAGGAAATGGTATTCTGATTCGACTAAATTTTGTGGACAGACCTTGCATAATCTTTGATTCCTATCAATATTATTATATCTTCCAGTTTCTATCTCTAAAGAGTGTGAGCATAATCTAAATTGGGTTAGTTGTTTGCGTAATTTTTCTGATTTTACATTAAGAAGATAATCTTCAAAACAGAAAGTAGTTTTATATTTTCTATAATAGTCAAATTTCGAGGATTCGTGTAGGCTTGTAGACCAGTACTGAATATATTGATCACGTATACGTGTTTTTAACATAGGAAAATAATTTCTATTTACATCAAAATCGGCATTAAGATATGCAAAACCGAGGTTATCTATATACGCACTCATACGAGAGGCCCATGAGTTCCTATTACTAATTTGGTTAAGGTAAATATCATGCAATGTTGGATTGACATTACTTTTGATTTTAACCCAGAATTTAATGGCCCTTTCTTTACAAAGTATAGATAAGGGAAATCTGCCCAGCTCACCCAACACTGCTGCATTAGGTGTTTGCTTTTTTACTCCCAGGATATTTTTGCAAAAACGAATATGCAATTTGTCTACCTCTTTGAAATCGTAAATTCCCAACACTTCCGATCCATACATTATAATTGGAGCAACTAAACAATCAAACAAATACAGTTTGGTTTTAATATCTAACTTAACTTTTGTAAATAATGATAATAAACTATGATATGCCTTGAGAGCTTGGTCAGATAACGTTGTCATTGCATACCTTAAATTACCTGTGTACATGAACTTAATGCCTAAATAAATAAAATAATCGACTTTTTCAACTATTTCACCATTAATATAAAAATCTTCAACATGATTTTGTCTTCTTTTTTCAAAAATACATACTTTCGTTTTTCTTACATTAATTTTCAACCCCCATTTTTCAGAATATCTACATAAATTATTGATTTGATCTTGCAGACTAACAGGATCTGTTGTGAATAAAACAATATCATCAGCAAATAAAATCAAATGCATTGATAACATATTTATATCATAATCGGTTAATTGGTCAAAATTAATACTATTTACTATATCATTAACGAAAAGGATAAAAAGCAGAGGGGAGAGTGGCTCCCCCTGTTTGACCCCGAGCGTGACGTCAAAAAAGTCTGACATATTATTATTCATATCAAGCCTAACACAAGATTTAACACTGCTGTCACATTGAGCAAAGATCTATATATTACATCTATCTATAAAGGTCTTTGCATTGAGTCACAAACAATGTCAATCATAAGAAAATGCATAAAGAAATTAAAATCGTCACTAAAAAGTCTCATCTATATACAAGCCTATCTACAACAAAAACCACATATATATAAAGATAACTTAAGTAAATGTTACTTAATTATTTGTTAAAGTTAAATGCTTTCTATTTACAATTAAGAAGTTAAAATGTAAATTTTATCCAAAATTTATATCGTTAATGCAATCGGAAAATTGAAATTGTTAAGTTTAGGGCGTATTTCTACACACATTTGAAAAATAAGCACGTAATGAAGTACCCAACTGGATCTAAAGTTAGAACAAATAAAAACTATCGCATCGTAATCACTTCAACATGCATCGAGATAACATTGTAAGATTTTTTCAGTAAAACATAATAATTCAATGAACTGTTATTCTTAAATTATTTTGACAAACAAGAGCGCAACAGTAATAGAACGAATTCGTGATTTTATTAACTGATCGAAAAATTGCATCATTAATTTTATTGTACCCCCTCCCAATAAATGACGCGTTGTAAAAACAAAGTTATGACAGATCAATAATTTATATGTTTTATGGCTTATTTCCTGTACCGTGTTTAAACAAGGTAAATGGTTCCGATAAACAATGAACCTAGCAAATGCATCGATTCAATGAATTTAAAAGTGTACCGATTTGTTTTTTCTGTGTATATAGAAATTGAGAAAAGGCAAAGAATTATATATTACATCTCTATATTTATCTATATAGGTCTTTGGAAAAGGCTACATATTCTGCCGCTTTTTATTATGACTGAATTTGTAAATTCTTTAATGTATTAAGTTTACAAACCGTTTCACCAATTGTACACATATAAAAATTGCTTTCAAACAAAATAAATTTATTCATTAGTGCAATAATAAGGATGAAATGGAACAGGCAGAAGTTATATATCGCGGGGCTTGGGATTTTAAAATAAATAAAATAATCGGACGTCTATGTGCCCAAAACCAAATTAAAGAACTCGTCACTAAGTTACACAGAATTGATAAAAACGAAGACATTGTTGAACGTATATTAATATGGTCTACCTCAAGCCTGTGTGTAACTTTTGCGATATAGGAAAACCGATATTATACACTAAGTTATCTTAATTATAAAGAATTGAATACTAGTTTTGTTGTTATGTATAAAACTCTCAGAGATATATACATTATCAAGATTATTTATTGCTTATTTATTTCTTCGTGTTACCTGCGTGCTTATTTTTTTCTCAAATGTTAAACTTCAACATTTTTGATAAATTTTGTAATTTTGAAAATATTGCTTTTACTTTCTGATTTCATTATTCTATTAAATTTATCAATTGTTGGCTAAAAGTTTCTTCATATATATTCGTTTCAAATATTCGAGTAATAGGGGCATATTAACAAAAAGTGGTATTCTTTTTCTATCATCTTATAACTACAGCATTAACAGATTCTGTTTTCCCTTGTAACACCCGTGTACAAACACCCATGTACAGTGACATTTTGCCAGGCCTGACTATGGATCATGGTCCCAAAATTATTTGGTGATCCACATTTTGTTATGATTTTATTACCATTGGTCATTTTCACTATATAATGCTGTAATGTAAACGTAACATGTTTGCCAGTATAGTGCTTGGTCCAGATTCTTTTTCTGTCATTTTATTGTGGTATCCTAAGAGTATCCAGTTTTGACGCCGTTAAGTATAAGAGCCAAATTATTTTTTTAATTTACCATTCAAATAAAAGTTTTACTGTTTTCTAACTGAAGTCATCACTTCTTTGTTGAGAGATAAACAAAAAATGTCAATAAATTACTTATAACATTTAAAAGACAACTTTACGATGTATACCCTTGGGGAGCCTGTATTTTTGACAGTACCCAGTTTTTATGCCTTTGTTTTTATCTCGAGTGTATACAGTATTAATTTCCTTATGTCTATGTTTTGCACTCTCTCTTTGTAAATTATGAGTAAAAAGAAATAAAATAAAGTGTGTATTTTATGATTTTCAGAGATCTGTTTTAAACAGTTGATAAAAACCAGATATTTTGAATAAAGGTCTGACATTGTATCAATGTGCTGTCAAACGAGTGTCACCTGATACTAATGTAATTATTCAAATAATTAAATATTTAATTTTGTCTTCTGATTTTCTTCATGCAATAAAATATATATTTTCAGAATATAGTTGTTTACGTTTTAGATTCACAGTACTAAGTCTTGTAAAATAAAGCTTCATAGACTCTACCAATTATCAAGCAAAGAACAATAAATGTATGAAAACAATATAAGAAGTATATGTATTAAGAACAGTGTTTACTGATCTTAAAACACATACTACAATTGATACTTAAACTCTGCAAGTGTATCAGAGCTGCACTTGTGCATACAGGTTTTACTTGCTTACATAGTAAAATTTTGGATTTAGAAATGAAGGTAAAAAAGTGCACTACAAATTTCTAATAAAAATGGAGATAAATAATTAAAACCTTGTAAAAATTTCATGGAATCAATTTCTATACATATTTAATGAAAATGATACCAACAGCACTTGTAAAAAGTTTCTTAGAAACTTATATCGAGCTCTAGCTCGGGTCGCGAAGCGACCCGAGCGTTAAGCTCGTCTTAAGGTCGCAGGAATGCCCATTCACTAACAAGTTTTTTTCGATGTCCTTCCGTTTGCACTGGTTACCGGCTGTGCACAGCATAAGGCCATGTAAACACGGGAAAAAACCTGAACGGTAAAAACTTACGGCAAAGTATTGTTTTGACAAATTTTGTTTATTGGCCTTATTTTTATAAATCGCTAATTGCAAAATATCTTTAAAAATTAAAATTTATTATTCGTTAGCATTATTATCGGACTAGCATTTTGGAAAGCAAAAAAAATAAATCGTTAGTTTAGAGAGTAGGTTGTCGTTCGTTGTAACCAATAGCAATACTAGCAATCGGCCATTTTTAGACTTAGGAAACAAGTTGAAAACTACTGGATGGCAGCTTGTCAGTGGATTATTAGGCCTTTAAATTCAATGGAGCATAAGGCCCAGTGACGGAAAAATCAGATGCATGGAGTTTTTCTTGAAAACAAGATGTAAGGCTGGTGAGAACCAACTTTTATGTGAAGTTGAATTGTGAAATGGATCTCGCAATGTTCAGTCACTCAGTGTGAGAAACAGAGCTTAGCGTAGACCAGCGCCACAATTCAGTTTTGTATAAGAGTTTTTTGTCACTGGTCCTGTTCGTCATTCAGACATGTGAGCCCATGGCAGTCGAAGAAATTGTTTGTGAAATAGCTGAAAACTGAACACGAGGTAAGCCTTTGAGATTTCTTTTATAATTTTTATAAAACACCTGACACAAGAGCAAATCTACACCACAGAGTCTTTGAAGACTGATCCTGTTTTCTAAAAATATTGAAGAAACTGGCCCCCCTTCCCTCCCCCCAAAAAAACCCCCAAAAACATAAGGGTCTACACTGGGTCTACACTGCATAAACATAATGTTTATGTTTATTGTTTTGGTTGATAGATTGGGATCGTTATCAGTCTATCCACACCAAATTTACTATCAAATACCATCGATATGGTATATGGATTACAGTCAATAGGCCACAAACAAGTCAAATGGGCCACACTTTATTTTGAAAAGCTCAAATAGGCCACAAAAATATGCCACATTTTTATTTTATTTGTAAAGATTTTATTATCATTGTGTTTATATGTTCTATGTCAGTTTATGATGTTTTATAAAATATTTTTCAACAAGTTGCTTCATTGATTGGACATTTTGTACAAAGCAACATACATGTACTTTTTCCAGATTTTTGTCCAAGACTATCATGACTAAACAGCAGGGAAAACAATTGACAAAATGTTGCAACAAAAGAAAAGAACATTATAATTATTTCTTTTTTGTGATAGCATTTTAAACAAAAAAAAACATTAACATAGATAAAAATAAAAATGTTTTATATGAACAAAATAAGTTCTATCAGAACTACAATTTACATCATTTATGTGACAATATGCTCTTTTGATCTATGACCTTAGTCTACACAAGTCACTAAGTCTTGCTCTACACTAGCACAGAATCTTATATTGATGCAGTTGCAACATAAGTTGTGTATTTTGCATTGTCCAACATGGAAATTGGTTTAGAAATAAATTTATTTATTTATTTAATATGACACCTTTGATTTTGCATTAGCACCTCTGACTGTTACTGGAAGTGTTGTAAATTGTGATCTTATATAACAATGTGACACCCTGACAAAAATGATAGAATCAACACCTTGGGTAGGTGTAGGGAACAGATTATGACTATAACACAAATTAATTTACTTTTTGATGACAGTCCAATTCTTATGACAGTCCAAATTTTAAAGCAAAAATGACAATCAGATGATGTTTTATTTGTTCTTGAGTTTCAGGATGACAAGCACAATTTTAGATATCAATTTAACAATGATACTATTTTTTAAAAGCTTATGTAAATCTAAAAACGAAACTAACTCTTTACAGTGATTGTCATATACACTTGACTTACAAGTACTACCTGAAATGACTTGTGGCCAATTTGACATGATACCTCAAAAATCACATTATTATATCATGCATGAGTAAGCAAACCAATGTTAGACACACTTTTTTATATATAGTTTGGCCAAATACATGACAGATTGCCCTAAATGTATGAACTTTCAGGTTTTATAAATTTTAAAGACAATAATTTGCTCAAAGTAACTACTGATTAAAACCATTTAAATTTTAATACACAGTAATATGAGATTTTAAATAAAAGAGAAATTTACCCTTTTACTCCACAGACATGCCTTATTACCCATATTTTAAACCAGTGTAGATCCAGATCAGCTGGCACATCTGTGCAATCTGATCAGGATCTACACTATTCACTTTTTGGTCAGAAATAACCTAATGATTTAAACAAGTGAACATTGCAGAACCTGATCAGACACCATGGATATGCTGGCTGATCTGAATCTACACAGTTCTTCCATGCCATAAAGGTGTGTACATGGAGGAAAGGGTTAATCTCCACATTATATTATCAGTTATCAGTTGGGACCAAAATGTTTGACCAGAAAGCAGACTACATGTGTATCAAATATCAAGTTAGAGCTCATTTTGGGAATTACCATTTTTTCTGTCATGTGCACATTTCAACTTGATTTCATAATCAAAATATGTATGTGAGGTACATGTATAATCAAATACACTATTTACGAGATGTCTGTTTTGTTTTGTTGTGTTTTTTTGCAAATTTTGTTAAATATGCATGGTGTCACTAAATTTGCTCAGCATCAAAAAGTTGTTTTTTAGAAAATAAAAAAATCAAAGCTTTTAATCATTTAAATTGTTGAAACAAAAATGTGGATTGCTGTGAAGAGGAAGAAAAACATTTCTTGCAATGTCAGTGGGTTTTTGGCCTCTTTAAATACATGTGAAAATCTCAAAAATACCTGTACTTGGATCTGCTTAAGCTGGACTTTTACACAGAAAACTTTTTTCAGAGAAATTTACCTATTTTTTGCAGTAGTAATGCCTACTTTTCTGCAATAAAAAATATAAAATCAAGAAAATACCAACTGGAATGAGCTTCAGAACTTGAAATCCACATTTTCCAGTATATATATTACATGTATAAAATACTTACCAGACAGAGATCCAAAAGTGGTTATGAATAATGGCATTTTTATATCCAATTGATGTGTTCCCAGGTTTACATTTTTACAATAACCTGAGTTCTCTTAACATTGTTATACATGTAAAAAAAGGGACCAACAACATTTTTAATGCATGATTTGATTGGCAACAGCAATTCATTTGGTAAAGAAAATAGATATAAAGAAGCATTTTGTTTCAAATCAGTTACTAAGACCTGTAAAGGAGTGTTACATATGGATAATCAGACTACATGACATTGTACATGTTTATTTTTAATTGATTGAGATTATTTCATCTATTTTAGCACAATAACTGAACTGTTTTTCAACTTAAATGAGTAACTATCATGCAAATTCAAGTAACTTGGCTCAATTATGTACCATATTGTCACAATATTTTTCACACAGCATCTATTGCTTCAATATCACTGTTGTTAATAACTGAAAATTCCTATGGCATTGTCATTCCTGCAGATATTTTCAAATGACTTTGCACAAATATGCCCCAAAATCTAGATGATGTATTACACTATATATTGAAGTCTCAATGTGGTGTTAATGTGATGTATATAAATACAGTACTTTTTAGGTCTAGATTATAACTTTAAGCATATACATGCATATATAATTTTGAATAGCATGACACAATTTTGTGCAATTACAAGTTACAAATTCAAGTTTAATCAAGGTAACATTCTAAAAAATAAAATTTATACTTCAGTCAATATTATATCACGCACAATGTGACATAATTATTAGAAATTACATGTATCAAGTAAGAATTTATCAATATTCAATATTGCGTTAATCGAGGTAATGGAAAACATTTGGGTTGTAAAATTTAAGCAAGAAGCCTTTATGTTTTACACATTAAAAACCCAAATGTTTAGTAAGTCAGATTGAAAGTTGTGCAGCTGAATTCAGAGAAAGTTGATACAGACTTAAATTCTTTCCAAAAATCACATAATTATATCATGCATGAGTAGGCTAACAAATGTTAGACACTATTTATTTTTTAATATTTTGGCCAAATACATGACAAAATAAAACATTATCCGAGATTATTACAGCTGGAGCTCCATAAGAGGCAGTGCCTTAGTTCATATTATCATTTGATAATATATTCAATGAAATAGAGATGAAAGGCATCAAAATAGGACATCCTAGGATATATCTACAATGAACCCCAATTTCTGCAAAGTAACTTAGTTGCAGTGCCAGTGCCAATATATTTCCACCGGGTATCTGGCAAATGCATGTCCATTTGAAACTGTACACTTCTGCTGTACATGTAACTATCACACCACTTTGTCCTTTATTCAAGTTACAAATGTTCAGCTATTTAATGCACTCTGCTTGCATTCACATCTGGAAATGTACAAATATTGGCTTCATCACATGATAAATTATTGTGATGAAACCAAACACCAAATACAAAATGATATTTTTTATTAAATTAGTTATTGACAACAAAAATCATTAGTGCATGATACTTTCATAATTACATGTATTATGGCAGGCACAAATGTTTACTTTTACATGAAAAACTTGATTTTATGAAAAACCTTGTTTCTTGTTGTTATCTTTACAGTACCAAGGTTTGCTTGTAGTATTATGACAAATGTTTGATCTGCAAAAGTCCAAATAATAATGGCTGTGAGACAGATGATTGCCAGTATGTGGACAAAGATGACACAAAGGAAGCATGTGGACATGGAAGATACAAGCACTCGCCTTACAAGATGTCTCACCTTGAAAAGGTTGATCTTCATTGGTGTGGGCAAAACAGTTGGTGTTGGCATCTATGTGCTGATAGGAGAAGCTACAAAGGTGGCAGGTTCGTGGACATCAAGGGCCCAAGATTACAGAACTAAGATTGGCGGCCAGTCTCAAATCTCAAGCATCAGATCTGATTAGCTGAAATGGGGACCAGCTGCCATTTCATACAATCAGATGTTTGAGATTTGAGACTGGTCTTCAGATTTAGTTATATAATCTTGGGCATACATGTATTATATTCCTCTAAACTCTTATTATAGGCCAAAAAATACACTATGTTCTAACTGGAAGCTATCAAGTCCAAAATGCCCATGATGTAGTCTTAAATTTGTTATTAAAATGTATAGATAACTTGCTACAAAAGTTCAGTTTAAGTCTGTTATTTCAATATTTATTGCTTAGCCCTTTCCTTTATATTATACGCCTTTATTACATGGACCAACAGTGTAGATCCAGATCAGCTGGTACATCTGTGCTATGCACTCAGGATCTACACTGTTCAGTCTCAAATCTCAAGCATCCAATTGGTTGAAATGGAGACTCCATTTCAGCCAATCAGGCGATAGAGATTTGAGGCTGGTCTCCAGTGTAAGTTTACAATCTTGGGCAATGTATAGTCACTGAAATTCATGTCACAAATCTGTGGTGTTCAGAACCTAACCTACACATCCATACAGCCTGATTTACTGCTCACTTAATAGAAGTGACAGAATGAATCTTAAGTTGACTAGAGTAGACCCTGAGCAGACTGCACAGTGCATCTCAAGCATCTGATCGTCTGAAATGGTGTCTATATGCCATTCAGCCAATCAGATCCTTGAGATTTGAGAGTGGTTTCCTTTCAAAGTTTTATAATCTTGGGGCCTGATCTGAAGGTTAGTCTGAAAGACAGTGAATATACACTGGTCACACAATGTCATGGGATTAAAGCTGTATTCATAGACAAATTAACCAGTTTAAGACTGATGGGAACTTTAAATACAAAGACAAATAAGTTCATCTTATAGACACTTATACAGAAACTAATGGTTCATTTTTAATACAAGTAACATTCTAAAAGTTTAAAAGATGTTTTCAATGTCACATTTTCTACTAAATAATCATTTGGTCATGGTTATCAGATAAATGAACAGAATACTTTCTTTATGTACCTTACTGTACCTTGCTTAAACATTAATGGCAAGAAAATAAGATTGTTATTGATTATATTTCAGGTCCATCAGTGATTTTAGCCTTCCTGCTTGCCTTTCTGGTAACACTGTTCAATGGTCTCTGTTTTGCGGAATACGCCTCCAAAAATCCCAAAACAGGTGCTCAGTACACGTACATGTATGAAACTATAGGAGAGGCATTTGCTTTCCTTGTAGGATGGACCAGTATTACAGGTGAAAAGTTACATAGTATTATGATCATTTCTATGAATTTCTACATTTTGAGTCTTAAATCTCAGCATCTGATTGTCTGAAATGGTCTCCAAACTCAGCTTAATGATCTCGGGCCCTGTATATCAACAAAACGGGGCATAACATTGATAATAGTGTTCACTTCATTTGCAAAAACAGGCGCATTAAATATAAAAATATTGCAAGTTCAATTTGACTGAGACTGTTCATGAACAGCTTTAGAAATAATAGTTTAAAAGTGCTGTTTTGTGGTGTGTTTTTTTTATTTTGTACCATTTTTATTGTCTGAAGGGAATAAAGTGAAACTTTGTTCCATGAGTAAATTGCTTGCTATCTGGGTTATATGTCATCAAGACCAGGGATGAAGATTTTAAAACTGCAATTAGAAACCAGTCTCAAATCACAATCATCTGATGGCTAAAAAGGTGACTGGTCGCCATTTCAACCAATCATATCTTTGAGAATTGAGACTGGTTTCCATTCTCAGTTTTATTATCTTGGGGCCAGAACAATATCTTCAAATAATCTTTCAAGTAACCGTATATTAATATTTCAAAACATTCCGAGCTGCATTTAATAAACTTGCATTTAATAAACATCTGTTCCATTTTATCTGGATCTACACTGGAAACGTTTTAGTCAGAAATCTAATGAATCTAAAAGTGAACAGTATGGATCCTGATCAGATGGCACAGACGTGCCAGTTAATCTGAATTTACCTTGTTTGCCCAAATGCCATATAGGCGTATATAGGGAGAAAATTGTTAATTTCCTTTTTTAAGGATTTACAGCTGCTTTCTCAATGGCAAGCCGAGGCTGGAGTGGTTATGTGGATTCCTTATTTAACCACACAATACAGAATTACACATTGACTCATATTGCCAACTGGACTGCCAACGGACCTCCATTCCCACAATACCCAGATCTCACAGCCATAGTGATCATTCTAGTTGCCATGGTGATTGTCTCGGTGGGCGTCAACTTTGCTTCTATAGTGAATTCAGTTCTCGCAGCAGTGGCTGCTAGCTTATTGATATTTATATCAGTGTGTGGATTTTATTACGCAAACACAGACAACTGGTTCAAAGTGCCGGGAGGATTTTTACCAAATGGCTTAAATGGCGTTTTAAAAGCATCGTCGTCATGTTTTTACGCCTTCCAAGGATATGAAATTCTCGGATATTCTGCAGAGGAGACTGTGAACCCAAAGAAAGATGTGCCTAGATCCATAGTATCGGTGCTAACTATCGTTACAATCTTATATTTATGTGTTGCCATGTCTTTTACTCTTATGGCTCCGTATACGATTGTCGACACAAGCGCTCCATTTCCAGGTGCCTTTGAACACAATTCGGTAAAATGGGCCAAATATATCGTAGCAATCGGACCCATACTGGCCTTAACGAACTTGGTTGTAATGGAGCTGTTTAGCATACAGAGATTGGCATTTTCAATGTCAGAAGACGGACTGTTGTTTAGATTTCTCTCTCATGTTAATAAATACACTAAAGTACCTTTAGGGCCCGTTCTGGCTTTTGGTCCCATTGGAATAATACTTGTTCTTTCTATAGACCTCTCTAATTTAATCGGCTTTATGGTTATATACACATTTGTACAATACTCCTTATTTGCTGCATATTTGATCATTTCACGCTACACACCTCTAGATATTGAAAAGAAGAAACTTGATGTTAGAGTTACTTGTACATCAATCGCCAACAATAAGATACGCTGTTCCTTCTTGAGCAAACTTGCAACATTTTTAACGGTTAAAAAACTAGTGATCATTATATACTGCTCATTGTTGAGTTTGGTGTTCCTGATAGTGGAAGGTGGTACCAGGATACTCCAGGGGGATACTGTGCTGATACTTCTCGTGTCAACATTCACGTTGATTTCAACAGTTGCGACAGTGATGATCTGGTGCAAGGAACAAGCAGGGGACTCTAGGGGATTTCTGGTTTGCATGTTTACTTCGTCTATATTTTTAAAATAATTGGGATTCGGCTTTCTAGTTTTGAGAACATGGAGTTTTTAGCTCACCTGAGCCGTACAGTAGGCTCAGGGTGAGTTATTAGGATCGATCAATGTCCGTTGTCCGTCGTCCGTCCACACTTTGCTTGTGAACACTCTAGCAGTCATATTTTTGCCTCGATTGTTTTGAAACTTGGTCAGGATGTTTGTCCCAATGATTTCTCGGACGAGTTTGAATATGGGTCATCTGGGTCCAAAAACTAGGTCACTGTTACTAAAAATAGAATATTCTTGTGAACACTCTAGCAGTCACATTTTTGCTCTGATTGTCATGAAACTTGGTCAGGATGTTTGTCCCAATGATTTCTCGGACGAGTTCGACTATAGGTCATCTGGGTCCAAAAACTAGGTCATTGTTACTAAAAAAAGAATTTTCTTGTGAACACTGTAGCGGTCACATTTTTGCTCCGATTGTCATGAAACTTGGTCAGGATGTTTGTCCCAATGATTTCTGGGACGAGTTCGAATATGGGTCATCTGTGTCCAAAAACTAGGTTACTGTTTCTAAAAATAGAATTTTCTTGTGAACACTCTAGCGGTCACGTTTTTTCTCCGATTGTCATGAAACTTGGTCGGGATGTTTGTCCCAATGATTTCTCGGACGAGTTCGAATATGGGTCATCTGGGTCCAAAAACTAGGTCACTGTTTCTAAAAATAGAATTTTCTTGTGAACACTGTAGCGGTCACTTTTTTGCTCCGATTGTCATGAAACTTGGTCAGGATGTTTGCCCCAGTAATTTCTCGGATGAGTTTGAAATATGGGTCATCTGGATCCAAAAACTAGGTCACTGTTACTAAAAATAAAATTTTCTTGTGAACACTCTAGTGGTCACATTTTTGCTCCGATTGTCATGAAACTTGGTCAGGATGTTGGTCCCAATGATTTCTCGGACGAGTTTGAATATGGGTCATCTGGGTCCAAAAACTAGGTCACTGTTACTTAAAATAGAATTTTCTTGTTAACACTGTAGCGGTCACATTTTTGCTCCGATTATCATGAAACTTGGTCACGATGTTTGTCCCAATGATTTCTTGGACGAGTTCGAATATGGGTCATCTGGGTCCAAAAACTAGGTCACTGATACTAAAAATAGAATTTTCTTGTGAACACTCTAGCAGTCACATTTTTGCTCTGATTGTCATGAAACTTGGTCAGGATGTTTGTCCCAATGATTTCTATGACGAGTTCGCCTATAGGTCATCTGGGTCCAAAAACTAGGTCATTGTTACTAAAAATAGAATTTTCTTGTGAACACTCTAGCGATCACATTTTTGCTCCGATTGTCATGAAACTTGGTAAGGATGTTTGTCCCAATGATTTCTCGGACGAGTTTGAATATGGGTCATCTGGGTCCAAAAACTAGGTCACTGTTACTAAAAATAGAATATTCTTGTGAACACTCTAGCAGTCACATTTTTGCTCCGATTGTCATGAAACTTGGTAAGGATGTTTGTCCCAATGATTTCTCGGACGAGTTTGAATATGGGTCATCTGGGTCCAAAAACTAGGTCACTGTTACTAAAAATAGAATATTCTTGTGAACACTCTAGCAGTCACATTTTTGCTCTGATTGTCATGAAACTTGGTCAGGATGTTTGTCCCAATGATTTCTCGGACGAGTTCGACTATAGGTCATCTGGGTCCAAAAACTAGGTCATTGTTACTAAAAATAGAATTTTCTTGTGAACACTCTAGCGATCACAATTTTGCTCCGATTGTCATGAAACTTGGTCAGGATGTTGGTCCCAATGATTTCTCGGACGAGTTTGAATATGGGTCATCTGGGTCCAAAAACTAGGTCACTGTTACTAAAAATAGAATTTTCTTGTGAACACTCTAGTGGTCACATTTTTGCTCCGATTGTCATGAAACTTGGTCATCCATTTGTCCCAATGATTTCTCGGACGAGTTCGGTCACATACAACATTGGGTCACATACAACACAACTTTGTTATACTCAGGTGAGTGATAAAGGGCCATCATGGCCCTCTTGTTTTGAGTTTTAGGGAGAAGTTACCATGCTCTTAAAAATTCTTTAAGAAACATATAAAAGAAAAATGTTTCCCTATCATTGAAAGAATCGTAAAATAGCCTATAGATTAAAAGGAAGAAAAAAAAAGAAAAAAAGATACATTTTATCATTTTATAGCTGGATGTCTTTCTCAAAATTTAACTTGTGTTTGTAAATACCAGCAATCAATAATTTCTTGTATGTAATCCATCTCCAGTAAGCTGTAAAGAAAATACAGCTATTCTTAGAACATAAAAATGCTAATATAATTATATTCACTTACTGACCCACATTACTCCATAGACTATGGCTGTTCATTGGCCAACGTGTAGATCCAGATCAGCCGGCACATCAAGGCTGTCTGTAGATCCAGATCAGCCGGCACATCAAGGCTGTCTGTAGATCCAGATCAGCCGGCACATCAAGGCTGTCTGTAGATCCAGATCAGCCGGCACATCAAGGCTGTCTGTAGATCCAGATCAGCCGGCACATCAAGGCTGTCTGTAGATCCAGATCAGCCGGCACATTAAGGCTGTCTGTAGATCCAGATCAGCCGGCACATCAAGGCTGTCTGCAGATCCAGATCAGCTGGCACATCAAGGCTGTCTGTAGATCCAGATCAGCCGGCACATCAAGGCTGTCTGTAGATCCAGATCAGCCGGCACATCAAGGCTGTATGTAGATCCAGATCAGCTGGCACATCAAGGCTGTCTGATTGCAGATCAGGATCAATACACTTCCATTTCTTCATTAACATATTTCTGACCAAGAAGCAACCTTTATAATAGGTCTAGTTCAGAAGCCACGGATGTGCAAGCTGATCTGCATCTACACTGTTGGCACACAATAAAACCCTTTGATAGTAATAAAGGGTTAGGTTAATATTCCCGAAATCTATACCCAAGATTATACTACAAATTTCAATTTTAATTATATTTTGACCCAGCAAGCAACCTTCGTAACACCTGTTGCACTGCAGCACAAGATGCCGAACACGTTTTTTGTCATGCGACGACTGTTAGAACTGCTGCTATAATCAAAAGACTCTGTAATTTACTTCCAAATTAGGTTTTGCTGTCAATCAAATTTTGTTCATTCCGTTTTCGGATGTTAAAACCATAACCTAAAGGTGTGATTAACGTGATTAACAATGAACAACGTTCTGTCAATTATACTTTCCCGCGCTACTTCTCAACGAAAATATCTATCGCCGCGCATCGTGTTTGATGTTTTGGTGCAAGCCAAACTCTAACTGAATTCGAAATTTGTAGTAAAACTGAATATGTAGACCAGTGTCAAATAACAAGCCTGTGATTGGCAGAATTGGAAACTTGTCTCCATTTCAACCAATCAGTTCATTGAGATTCAAGACTTGCTTCGATTCTCAGTTTTATAATCTTTCGTCATTATGTATTTGAGTATGTTTTTTAAAATGCTAGAATAAGTCCAACATTTCTAAGCATGGTTGTTACAGGTGCCGTTGATGCCGTGGATACCAGTGACTTGTATGTTCTTTAATCTGCTCATGTTGGTATCAGTGATGGACAAGGGATCATTAGTGGCTACAGTGGTCATGACACTCACAGGTATGTAAACTTTACCCCCCATTGATAAACCTTAATTGCATAGGCAAACAGTCTGTGCAATCTGATCAGGATCTACAGTCTGTGCCATCTGATCAGGATCTACAGTCTGTGCCATCTGATCAGGATCTACAGTCTGTGCCATCTGATCAGCATCTACAGTCTGTGCCATCTGATCAGGATCTACAGTCTGTGCCATCTGATCAGGATCTACAGTCTGTGCCATCTGATCAGGATCTACAGTCTGTGCCATCTGATCAGGATCTACAGTCTGTGCCATCTGATCAGCATCTACAGTCTGTGCCATCTGATCAGCATCTACAGTCTGTGCCATCTGATCAGGATCTACAGTCTGTGCCATCTGATCAGGATCTACAGTCTGTGCCATCTGATCAGGATCTACAGTCTGTGCCATCTGATCAGGATCTACAGTCTGTGCCATCTGATCAGCATCTACAGTCTGTGCCATCTGATCAGGATCTACAGTCTGTGCCATCTGATCAGGATCTACAGTCTGTGCCATCTGATCAGGATCTACAGTCTGTGCCATCTGATCAGGATCTACAGTCTGTGCCATCTGATCAGGATCTACAGTCTGTGCCATCTGATCAGCATCTACAGTCTGTGCCATCTGATCAGGATCTACAGTCTGTGCCATCTGATCAGCATCTACAGTCTGTGCCATCTGATCAGGATCTACAGTCTGTGCCATCTGATCAGGATCTACAGTCTGTGCCATCTGATCAGGATCTACAGTCTGTGCCATCTGATCAGGATCTACACTGTTCACTTTGCAATTCAGTAGGTTATTTGTGACCAAGATATGACCACTGTAGATCCTTATCAGATGGCATGAATATGCCAGTTGATCTGTATGTACACTGGTTGCACATGTGTAAAAACAGAAAATTATATATGGAGTAAAGGGTTAATATACAAATTACTCATGTTGTTATCTGGTTATTACATGTACATGTATGTACTTTTTTCTTTACATCAATGAATGTTGTGTGCTCTTACACAGTAAAGTAACCTAACCAATCAAGTTTTACTTAACATCTTTTTGTAATGCAAAAACTAGTGAAAAGAAGATTAAAATGATTCTTACGAAATCAATTTCATCAAATTACCAAATATTTATGGGGTTCTTTTTTCATGGACTTCATAACACATTAACTTTAAACCCCAACAATTAATAGTAATTGACAATTACAAAGCACTCAACACAAATTTTATATTCCTGTTAACACTTTCTCCATCATGCATAGATTCAATTTTATTCACATGGACAAAAAGTTAAGATCAAGTTGGATTTCACAAAATTTAATGTAAAAACTTATCTGGATCTACACAGAAATAACCCGATGAATCTAAAAGTGAACAGTGTGTATCCTGACAAATGTGCAGGCTGACCAATCAAACCTGGTTGCCTGTTGGTTATTAAGTCATATTCTATGTAGTTAATAAAGGGTTGATACTCATAAAACTTATCTTCTTTACATGTTAATTTCAGGTGCTGTTATTTATTTGGCCATAGTTGTATATGATGTAAAAGTGAAGCCAAAATCGGTGACCATATTTGAGGAAAATATAAAGTTTAATGAAAGTATGCGACTGCTTACTGAGGATGAAGAAATCAATGTGGAAACAACACACTGAGAAAACGACTGATTTACAGAGACCTTTGATGAAAATTTCATGTGCAGGTGATTGCCCTGTGATCCATGGATTAACCATTAATTCAATCTGCAACCAGTGTAAAATGCATACATATGGAGGAAAGGGTTAAAGGGTTATAGTTTTCATTATGAGGTTAAACCTAAATTTTTGGGGAAAATATTTCATGTAGCATGGATAAATGGAGGCTAGATTTGTCTTAAATTACTATCGACGTTTCATGGGATATTAATCTGCAAGATAAAAATGAAGTTGTCTTGTTTAGAAAACTAATGCACACAATTATGGAGGCCAGTCTCAAATCTCAAGCATCTTATAAGCTGAAAAGGAGACTTGTTAGACATCAGGGTTTAATGTCTACCACAGATGAAAACATTGTTAGAGATTAAGAGGCTGTATTTTCTTGTTTATCCCAAATTTGAATAGATAATATGCATATAATATAAGTGTGAAATTGGGTCAAACAACAGTGGCTAAAATTTCCATTCCAGATGGTTTGCTCAAAATGTTAACTTGTGTTATCACAAACATTAAACTGGTTTCATCTGTGATAAATAAATATGGTATTCAGGGAAAATCAAAGAAGCAGCTCAGTGGTAAGCATCTCTGTGTCCAGGTATCGCTGGTTGGATCCTCATCTTCTACAACTTAACAGTTCCTGTGTAGTGGTGCTATACATTGGGCACTAAAAAGAACCAATTACGATTCTGGAACTGCAGAGTCCTCAGTATCTTGCACTATCCTTCAAAAACCAATAATGACTAACAATCTTCAATGGGCATCCCTCATATGGTCTTCCGGTGGCGACAATAAATAAGTCTAAATACAATCACATCCAGTCAAAGAAAAACATTGTTAAGTATCTTGTAATATTTGTTGTATTGACATTGTTAAGTATCCTTTTCCTCCATATATACGCTTTATTGCACGTGCTACCAGTGTAGATCCAGATGAGTCGGCACATCTGTGCTGTCTTAAATGACACATTTATTGAATGGCGAACAGTGTAGTTCCTGATCAGCCTGCACATCTATGCCTTCTGATCAGGATCTGTACTGTTTGCTGTTTGGTCAGAAATAACCAAATGAATCAAAAAGCAAACAGTGCAGATCCTGATCAGATGGCATTGATGTGCAGGCTGATCAGGAACTACACTGTTCGCCATTCGATAAAGACATACATGTGGAAGAAAGGGCTAGAAGCTAAGAACAGTAGAGGAAAAAATTATTACCCAAATTTCTAGTCAGTTTTTTTATGAACCTATTTAATACTCATTAGATTAAAATTGTTATACTTATGACAATTGTTAAATTTGAGATCTGTTTTTTATAAAAAAAAATTTTAAGATATGATCTGTTTATTTATTGTGTTTGTTATTCATGTGAGTAGACTAGTATATACTGAGCCAAATTTATGAAAACTGATGCATTTTAACCCATTATTCCATGGGATATGGCTGTTATCCCATTTAAAAACAATGTAGATCCAGATCAGCCAAAACACCTTTACTGTCTGACCAGGATCTGCACTTTTCACTTTTGATTCATTATGTTACTTACTAGTAATCCATCTGAAAAGTGACCAGAGTAGATCCTGATCAGATGACATGCATCTGCCGGCTGATCTGTATCTACACTGTTGTCCCATGCCATAAAGGCATGTATATGGAGGAAAGCGTTTTAAAATATGTTAGGATATGTGCACATATCTGGACATTTGAAAAGCAAGAAAATGTGTCATTTTTTCACTTAAGATAAAAGTCTCAAACAGAATAATCGACAGTTCAGTGCCCAAGGTTATAAAACTGAGCATGGAAACCAGTCTCAAATCTCAAGCATCTGATTGGCTGAAATGGCGACTGGTAGCCATTTCAGCCAATCAGATGCTTGAGATTTGAGACTGGTTTCCAAACTCAGTTTTATAACCTTCAGACCAGCTGATCTGGATCTGCACTGGTAAAACATGCATTAAAGGGTGTATATATGAAGTAAATGAATGATTAAAATATCATTCATGCCAGTTGAGGTTAAGTTTCATGTATACTTAACATATGTACTTAACATCTGCGATGACTTCATGGGACCAGATACAAGAAGGGTTTAATATTCCTACATTTATACATTGGGAAACATTAAATGTCCATGAATTCATATATATATATATATATTTTTAATTATATTCATTGATATTATATTTATTTTGGTAAAATGTTGTTTTTAACTACATTTGTCTTTAAAAACCATGCAAATGCTTATTTTGTGATCAAATATATATGACATCGTATCTTTATACTGGGTACTTAAGTTGAACTTGTGCCTCCAGAGATTAGATCTGAGATTATAAAAATTAAATTATACAGCTTACATTATTGGTAAGTTTACATTTCCTGATCTCCTAGGTTAAGATAAATATAGTTATTGCCTTATCCATCGGTTTCCCTGGCCACTACAAATCTTGACTGGAGCATATTTTTTGCAATACTTCTAGTATATATATATACTTGAAAATATAGTGTAGAGGCCTGAAACATTGGCCCTTCCTCAAAGTTCAAGGTAACATTTGGACTTTGAATGGTCATTTCTACAAAAATCCTTAGTTAGAGTGTTACTTTTACAGAATCATGGCCTTCTCACACTCTAATCATCAAATGTTGTGAAAATATTCTAAGGTCTATGCCCAAGATCATAAAACTAAATCTGGAGATCAGTCTCAAATCTCAAGGATCTGAATTTGGCTGAAATGGCGACAAGTCGCCATTTCAGCCAATCAGATCCTTGAGATTTGAGACTGATCTCAAAACTTAGTTTTATGATCTTGGGCCTAGGTGTATATCCTTGAATCTGATGAAGAGTCCTCAGCCATACTAAAATGTTCACCCCCCAATGAATGTGACTGAAGCATCCATGAATCTTGCCAAAGCTTCACTTTTTACTCCATAGATAAGGCTTAATGTTAGATCCAGATCTGTGCCATCTGATCAGTCTCTAACCTGTTCGTTTTTAGATTGATTACTAGATTATTTCTGACCAGGAGGAGAATATAGTAGGTCCAGATCAGATGGCACAGATATGCTGGCTGATCTGGATCTAAGCTGATCAGAGGTGTATATGTGGAATATAGGGTTTAAAGTTAGGTTACACTTGAACTATGTGCAAATAACTTTTGCCATAGCAAAACTAAATTGGTTTGGGTCATTTGATTTTATAATAACTGAAATCATTGAGAGGGAATGAAGCATCCAAGAACTGCTGCAAAGGTCAGGGCCCAAGATCAAACACTTTATGATTGGGGTCTTAAAGCTCAAGCACCTGAAGGCTGAAATGGCTACTGGTCGAGACTCGCACACCTCAGATTTAAGCTCTAAAAGCCAAAATGTTGAAAAATACTTTTGTTAACAAGATTACATTGGAATTGATGTAAAGATCTTGACTAAACTTCACACAACTGTTCTACGCAATATAGTCGATGTTTACGTCAAAGAACTATATATGACCCTGTTTAAAAGTGCCCAAGGTTATAAAACTGAGCATGGAAACCAGTCTCAAATCTCAAGCATCTGATTGGCTGAAATGGTGACCAGTCGCCATTTCAGCCAATCAGATGCTTGAGATTTGAGACTGGTTTCCAATCTCAGCTTTATAACCTCGTGTCCAGGTCAGCGTGAAATTTGGGGATTCGAGGTAAACAAATATGCAGAATAAAACACATTTCTTTAGAGCACTACATCGTAAAAACATAGGGACTAGAGAGAAACTTAACTAAAAGTATTTAGGTTTAAGGTGGTATCATTTGTCATGGAATAGCTGAAGTGGGTTGGGTGTGTCAAATCCTAATTTTATGACAGTAAATTTGTTTCTCAGACTTCAAAGCTTCTTTCAGCTTGGAGTATCATTGTATAGATGTCATGCAAAAGTCAAAATATAAAAGAAATATATAGCAATTTCTTACCTTGACAGACTTTCTATGGGAGTCCAAACTTCCTATACTTCCACTTTTGCAAACAATTAATACCACAGGAAGACAGTCCATCACAAGGTCAATAATGTCTTAGAAGACAATTCATTAAAGAACAGTAAAAATGTACAAAAACAGCAATCTCCAAGTGACTGTTCAAAAAATCTTACATCCATATTTGTTAACAAGTTTATAAAGTAGTACTTCCCAAAATGCACTTGGTAATTGAAGGTATGGTGTACAATATAGGACATTACCTTCGAGATTTCTGTTAACATTCCAAATAATAATTACTAAATGAAACTTATTTTCTAATAGTAAAAGAAGTGTTTTTGAAATGTTGGATGGCTAATAAAAACATATTATTAGGTAAATTATGTACACAGTCTTATGCATTGTGAAAAATACTTCTCACCAATGTTTTAAAACCCACCTTCTGTTTTAGTTGTGACCACATATTGAACATTTATTTATTACAGAAACAGTTTTCTACATAGTATTGAAATAGGAATTTTTCATCAATTAAAATACATGTAGTATTTTTCAGTCTAAATAAACCTGATCGATTTTACTATAGTTGGATAGAAATAAGGTATAAGAGGGTGTTCAAAAAGTTTGAAAAGTGCTATGTACATTTTGTTTGTTTTTAATTGTACAACAGCAAAGAAACTTTCTGATTATACAGATTTGGCTATATTGCATTTATTTTACAAATATTATTGCTATTCATATTTTCATAAAAAATGGCAGTCTCTATGGCAACATCGCTCAATGTAAATGGGACCAATTTGTAAAGAATTCCCATTGCAATTTCGTATAGAAAATGATGCACCATTGCGTTGTTTGTTAGGCTACTCTCGTGACTCTTATGAAACTTTGTGGTACCAACATGTGATGTGACATTCATAAAATAGTTTTAAATTCTGTTTTCAAAACACTGCTTGACAAGGATAAGTTTTGTATGTTCTGTGAAAATGATGTACTGAGGCCAACAGATATAAAACTGTGAAGAAAATGGCAATAAACACGTGGTTTCAAGATAGACAAGAAGTGTTATATACATTCAAAACAGAGGTGTCTGAAAGTCGATTTTGTCATGTCAAGTCGAGGAAATCATTATTAACTGCTTAAAAAGGACCGCTGTTTCACAAATTGTGAAATTAGAAACAGTTTACTAATGTTGGGATGACAGTGCCGTTTAAAAATTCACAATATTTTGAAACATATCTGTTTGTCAGACTTTTGAGATTACTTAAAACTATTATAACTGCAATTTTAATAAATGTGAGTTACTTAATAACAAAAAACAGCACTTTTCTGCGACATAGGACTATTACTTTTGCCTATGAATAATCATATGAAAACAATTCTTTCATCCCTTTATACATGTAATTATTATTGATATTATACTTGTATACATTATACTTGTTTATTTATACTAATTATGTTATTATTTGTCCTTTTACATATTTCAAAAACACTCGTTATTATTAAATACGTTTCATTTAGTCATAAATATTTCATTTGTTAACAGATAAGTACTATTTCAACCTTCACTTCAAAACGCAGATAATTCAATAATAACATTAAGTAATGTCCTATACTGTACACAATACCTTGCATTTTGAGAAATAAGTAAACAAACATGGATGCCAAATTTTAGTGTGAAGTCACTTTGAGAATGTTGATTTTGTACATTTCAGCTGTTGCTTAGTGAATAAGATTCTAAGACATTGTTGTCCTTATTATGGACTGTCTGTGTGTATCAGTAATTGTTGACAAAAGTGAAAGTATAGGAAGTTTGGACTCCCACAGGAAGTCTGTTTTCAAGGTAAGAAATTACTACTAATTACACTTTTATTTTGTGTTTGCATGACTTTAAACTTTCATATGCTCAGTAAATGATATGCAGAGCCACAAGAACTTTACAAGTCAGAAAACAAATGAACATTTATGAAATCATGATTTCACACACCCATTTCAATTCTGCTTTTTAATATAACCTTAAGTAAGTGATGCATAGAAATTTTTCGTCAAAACTAATGAATTCTCTTTATTCACATTCTGGTCAGTTATTACAAGATCAAAATGAAATTTTAAAAGAAACAGAAAGACATTATAAAAATCTCTATGCCTATAAAGATTGTGAGAGTGTAAACCTTGATACTTTATTTTTGGACCATCCTGTTAAAAAATTATCACAAAGCGAAAAAGACAGATTAGCAAAACTCATGTTAAAATGTCATAAATTGTTTTTGAAATTTCTTTGAAGCCTGTCTTTTATTCTCTGTTTGAAACCTAGCAAACATTGATGTTAACATTAGCAAAACTCATGTTAAAATGTCATAAATTGTTTTTGAAATTTCTTTGAAGCCTGTCCTTTATTCTCTGTTTGAAACCTAGCAAATATTGATGTTAACATTAGCAAAACTCATGTTAAAATGTCATAAATTGTTTTTTGAAATTTCTTTGAAGCCTGTCTTTTATTCTCTGTTTGAAACCTAGCAAAACTCATGTTAAAATGTCATAAATTGTTTTTGAAATTTCTTTGAAGCCTGTCTTTTATTCTCTGTTTGAAACCTAGCAAAACTCATGTTAAAATGTCATAAATTGTTTTTGAAATTTCTTTGAAGCCTGTCTTTTATTCTCTGTTTGAAACCTAGCAAATATTGATGTTAACATTAGCAAGACTCATGTTAATCCGATACACATTTTGAAGGGAAATGGTAAATGAATTTGTTTTAAGTTCTTGTTTAAAAATTTAGTGATGGTTACATGACATAGGTACCTAAATTCCTTGTAATTTTATTAACTGTCTTAGTACTTAGTAGATGCTTATTAAAATGTGATTTTGATGTACTGTATTTTAATGCTTACTTGAATAAAAATAATTACAAAAAAGGTGATGTGTTGCATTCAAAAGTTGAAAATTACGTCAAAGAGGTAAAGTTCCTGAGAACACACAACTTTTAACAATTTAGAAGATGTAATTCTTGTACTCGAGAAAAATAGGCTATGGATTTCTGAAAGCACCGCGTTATTCCAACCTACAGGTCACAACTTGCATGCGAACAAAGTAGTGTCCCTTTACCAACCTCATGAATGCCATTGTAGAACTTATAAAAAATTCAGTCTAAATCAGCAATTGCTTCTTTTCTAGTACGGGTTTCTTTCGATTATCTTCCACGAAAGACATACATTAAAGTAAAATTTTCTTTAAAAAAATGCTTACTATAGTTCTTTGTGTTTTCCCCGATGATGGTCAACTATTTATTATTGATAAAAACGAAGATGAATTTAATAGCACTACAATATCGAAAAGCAAATCAATTGTTACATACGTGATATGCAGTGAATGGAGTTATTCTTTATAAATTTTCTCGATTTCAATTCTAAAACGCCCGAAGTTAGATAGTATGCGTGAGATTACAATACAAGTCAATCTCAAAATTCCAGCGTGCAATTGGTCGGTTTGGAAATGACAAATTCTAAAAAAAAAGGTATTTACTCTAAGACTTGTATCTCTTCTGTGAATTTGGTGTCATACCTGTGCCCAATATCATAAAACTAAAACTGGTCGTAATTTCAGCCAGTCTGGTGCTTGAGATTGAGACTGGTTTCCAAATTTAGTTTAATGATTATGGGCCCTGTCCAAGTTATCTGTTAGTTCATCTAAGTTCATATGCAGTATTTAGTTGCGGGGTGAATAGCTAACTGGACAATTATCATTTGGGACCAACAAAAACCTGTAACAATACTTTATTGCTTAGTGACAGTTATGGTGATAGTCAAACTGACGCGAGCTTTGTCTGCCTTGCATGAACTGGCGCACTGGAATCGGAGCTCGTAGGGTTTTGAATAAAATCATAACTAATGTAATAAATGTCATAATGCAATTTAGAAACATCACTCCATGTTTCTCTTTTAACTTGTGTCTGTGTTGATGCGGCTTTTCTATTTATAAACGGGGTAAATAACGTGAGGCGATCGCATGGGTAAACAAACACAGATTCACGTTCATTTAAACTTTTTGCCTAGTAAGAGAGTTATTTTTTAAGATTAAGTGTAAGTGTTTATAAAAATGAAAATACTACGGAGAGGTATATTGCGGTTATTCGGAAGTTGGCTATCGAAGTTAATGACAACATAAACAGCTAAGTAATACCGCTTGTCTCGTGAATGCTCTATTTCATACAGACACGTATTAATTGTTTATGACAAGGTCTTCTTTACGTTTCATTAACGACGGTGAGTAACGTTTTAATTGAACAATCCGTCAACGTGCAAAGTATTTCGACGTTTGACCCAAAAGATCATGATACTAACGCAACTAGATGACTAGGTGAAACAATACATAAATAAGTATTATAGCGCAAAAAGGAAACGATTATTTATGCAATGGTCTGAAAAGAAGTAAACAACGTTTAAGACGCGTGGATGAAAATTAAATTTCACAATTGTTTCGTTCACACTTGCTTTCTCGTTAGGATTTTATTTATAAGTGTGTATTTAAACGTTATATTTTAACTCAATTTGCAAACAAAATGAAACAAAAATAAAGTGGATATATAGTGTTATCATACGGGAAATTTATTTATAACTTATGAAAATGCAGTGTTGCTGCATTATTTTAGTTAACCTTGTATTGTTACAAGCCGCGGCGCTATTCGCTTTACACGACATCGCATCGTCCGGAGCTGTGTTACACAAACGACAGATTCCGTTCAGTTTTAGAACACTACCAAGTAGGGTTATACTTCGAAGAAACACCCGGATAATTCCAGTCCACCGTCAGGCAGTAATGATCATTCCGGCTGCACCAATTAACGTTAGAGCTATTGACCCCTTCCTGTCAAGCTATGACAGAGCTATATTTAGCCCTGGTGGAAGCCGACGACCTTTCGCATTACCACTTACTCAGAATAGCCTTGTTCCGAAGTCGAGTGAACAGGTGGGACCAACTATTTTGGATTCCAACACCCAACATATGCCACAAGGTATTGATAATCCATCTCTTCAGAACTTTCAAAGGAATTCCCTACTACAGCTGCTGGAGGAACGGACCCCTGTGATCGGAGATGAACGCGACTTGAGACAAATCAGACAGCATTTAACGTCGCTTAACTCACTACGCCAAGAGGAACTGCTCAACAAAGATGCTCTTCTAGAAAGGCAGATTGCTTATATACAAAACATAACGGATACAAATATCCAAAGAGAGGTTTTGAAAATATTTGTCAAGGATATTGTAGAAAAAAGCGGCTTCATGAGCCAGAAAGTTACTGATGTCCAAGACATAGATGCATTACGAGCATTGACAGACAAAATTGGAACAATAACAGACACTTTTACAAATAACGCAAATGGTACAGTACCTGACGCTGCCAGCAGCTCGAACCTTCAGTTGACAACAACGACTCCGGTCCATGCTAGTATAGACCTTAGAAGCAGGATTATGATTTCTTTAACTAATTATGACAGGAACGCGCACACGGTCGGTACAAGTATACAACAAAGGGCTGTACAAAGTAATGATAGCTTACAAACATACCAAGGTCGGAACAATACTCAGCCCAGGGCAGGTTTATCAATATTTGGCGATTCTGGTTTGGTAGCACACGTGACTACAACAGCTCCTACGGAGACTGCAGAGATCAAGCGAGGTTTGTTCTTTGTTATTCTCCAGCTTATTAATGTCCGCTCACCCCAAGCGCAAGTACAGGACAACTTGAGAAATTATCAATTTCTGTATAACAAAGTAAATTTCCATACACGGCTGCAAAATATCAAACGTACCACTTCATTTGCTTGCGTTCACTTTTTTGTTTGTCATTGTTAATTAATTAACCTAATAATGAAACCATCTTCCACATAGACAACTTGAAAACTGTCTATGAAATTAAAATTTATAACGGATTTTAGAATGTCGTTCTGAATTTAAAGGGGGGGGGGTAATTAGAAAATAATAAGAGAAAATCGGATACTGTTTATTATTGCTGATAATAGAATAAGGAAAGTATTTTTTCTCACGAAATTGTTTAAGACTTTCAATGGTTTGCAATTTCAGTAATGGTAATCAAAGAGATCAGGCTTCATGATTATAAAACTGAGAATGGAAACCAGTCTAAAATCTCTCATCTGATTAGCTGAAATGGCGACAGCCAATCAGATGCTTGAGATTTGAGACTGGTTTCCATGCTCAGTTTTATTATCTTCAACACACGTCTTGCGCTTGCATGTGTTAGTTAATCACTTTGTGGAAATTAAAAAGAATATATAATGTACTAAAACTCAGTGCAACGCTTTTGTTCGTGAAACATTTTCTACGACAGGGTACCGGTACTTGATCTGTTTTTATTGTCAATGTAGGTCTTGTTCTCAAATTTATCTTTGTCAGCTGGAACACTGAACATCAACATAACTATGGTTTTATGGCATATTCATTTTCCTCACCAAATGTGACAGTGAGATTAATAAAAAAATCACAGTACTCTCCTCGAGTTAGGTAATGATCACCGAATTCAGTGTCTGTCAGTTAAGTAAACACAGACTATCATTTTGTTGGTTTTCATGTATAGTACATATTATATAGTTGTTAGAATTCGATAATGAAAATTGATATCAAGAATTGTACACTGCGTTAAAATCAGTATTAGATTCGATTACAATCGGGTAATTTTCTGGAACTAATGTGCAAATATGTGCTTTTATCAGCTAATGAGCATCAAGACATGAACAACATTGAAACTGCAAATTTCCGAAGAAAAAATTAAGCAGTAAAATGATAAATACAGTTCAGCCTCGAATCATATATACATGTATATATGTATTTTATAGCAGATACATACACGTTAATAAACGTAGTGAATTTTAAACATTAGAAAATACCGCTCGAAGGAAAAAATACGCCATAATGTTTATACATGATTTATCTTCGTTACAAAACGATATTTTTTCATATATAAGAACATGTAAAACATTTTTATGTAACAAATACTTATTTTTGTAGCTTTCAATGCATACACATTGCAAATGAACTTCTTTTCTACATCCAGCAGAGTTCTTGTTGAAGTTCATTGTAACACTGCAAATTTACACGTAAATAAACGTAGTGAATTTTAAACATTAGAAAATACCGCTCGAAGGAAAAAAATTCGCCATAATCTTTATACATGATTTATCTTCGTTACAAAATGATATTTTTTCATATATAAGAACATGTAAAACATTTTTATGTAACCAATACTTATTTTTGTAGCTTTCAATGCATACACATTGCAAATGAACTTTTTTTTTACATCTAGCACAGTTCTTGTTGAAGTTCATTGTAACACTGCAAATTTGTCTTTAAGTTAACTGCATTACACAAAATACGGTTATCTTTTACTGTTTTAAACACCCAGTCTGTCCAGTCTATAAAAATGCAAGACAGCTGAAGTTTTCATTTTCGGCACCTGTGTCTGTGTACCTCAAAAATGCCCTTAATATCTTAATAGTATCTTGCCAGGAATAGGACTGTATTTAAACATGATTTTCAGATATAATTCGAGGACAACTCATGAATATGCTTTGTCAGCTGTGTAAAGTCAAAAATAACCAAAACTGTGCAACAAGGCATTGCGCCGTAGCACGAGTTGGTTAGCCGGTAAACATAATGTTGTAACAAAAGAGCAAGGCACTGTGTTTGGATGTGGATGCTAAAATGGTTAACGTACGAGGCTAAATGTATTTTCTATTTCTATATTATAGAATTTTACAAAACGTTTGCGAAGTTTTAATTCATTCTTCAGATAATAGAAAGTATGAAAGTCCTAGTTAATTTTGCTTGAAAACGCATTTTTCCTTTAACTTTGTTATTTTCTATTAAATCATCACATACATGTATTTGAGTTTTACACCATATTTCCTAGCTTAGTGCAGACTTGGTTATAATTTTACTATAATCAAGAGGCATTCACAATCAAACTATAAGCATTTTAAATAAACAGGTTAGGAATCGTCTTTGTACGATACATAAAGGACACAATTAAGATATTCAAAGGAACAAAGGAGTGGTCTTTCTCTTTCAGTATATATGAAAAAACTTCGTAAACGTGTAAAATTCATTTTTATAAAACTTTGACCGTTTAATTGTGTCTCCAAAATATGTGGCTTGCTCTTATTTTGTGGCCATTGTATATTGCTGTGATGTGAATCATGACGACAGGTAAACACGTGAACGATTTGAATTATTAATTCATTAGTGACATTAAATCAAAATTAATGTCTGTAACGCGTGTAACTTTGTTTTATCTGATTTTAGTTCACAATTTGCGTACAACCGCAGTTAACTTCATCACTAACATCTACTTTTTTCGCACAAATATGTAAATCGTTGTGTTGTTACGTCAATTTCGTGCTTTCAATAATTGTTTGAAAAAGCTTGACGTAATTTATCTACAGAAAATTCGAATTAAACATTATAGTCTTTAATTTTGGTACATATCATATACATGTACATTTGTATTTTCAAATTGCATGATATTTGATTTAAATGATTGACCACTCGTTCGAACATATAGGAGACACAGTGTGTGGGATTACGACTTGTTTATTTAAGGATCAATGCCCAAGATCATAAAACTAAAATTGGAGACCAGTCTCAAATTAAAAGCATCAAATAGGCTGAAATAGCGACTAGTTGCCATTTCAGCCAATCAGATACTTGAGATTTAAAACTGGTCTCCAGATTTAGTTATATGATCTTTGGCACAGGGGCTAAGATCATAAAACTGAAACTGGAGACTAGTCCCCCATTCAGCCAACCAGAGGCTTGAGATTTGAGACTCAGGTCTCCAACCTTAGCTTTATGATGACTTAGATTTCTGTAACGTGTTATATTTTTTATCATTTTTAGTAGTTCTTGTTGTTGTCTTGTCTTGTATACTATGTAGGTATCGTCTTATTTTTCATTTTATTTGTTCGTAAACAAAAAATTTTATACGTCTTAATACATGTAGATTACAAACAATTGAACTTAAAATTGCGACGGTACTGGTGTCAAGGTACGAATCTTGTCACTATCTGGGGAGTAGATGTGCAAGCGGACGGATAGCTCAGTCGGGAGAAGGCTCGCCCTGTTAAGCGAGTGGTCCCGGGTTCGAGTCCCGGTCTGGCTGCACATTCTTTCTCACCCTGTGACAATTGTATAGTATTTAAGACATTTGATAAAAAAGTTTAGTGTACACCAAACAAAAACTGATGTTGTTTTCAGAATTGTGGTTTTCATGCAAACCCTATGTACATGAAAACATGTTACTGTGAAATCAATGTATTTCACACGAGTTAAAATTTCGCGCTACGATAAATAAGCGACTTTAATCCCCCGTGAAATTCAACCATACTACAATGTCTTATGAGAGTGATGGAATTATTCCCGCGCGAAAATATCATGTTCTTTTTCTGCGCGAAAAAATATACTCAGGTAAATGAAATAATTCCACAGCATACATGTTGGAAAGAAATAAACAGATAAATATTTTTTACATTAATTAACGGACACGTTTCAAGTGAAAAATATGGAGAAAAATAATTGCCAACAGCCAACATGCTTCTTTGTTTTTCTAACAGTCAGTATTAAATTTCATAATGCAAGCAACTATTACATTATACTACTCGTGTCTCGTGCTTAGTACTAGTATTGTACAGTGTGCTGTCACGTGACAACCATTTTCATTTATCGTTCAAGTCGTTTCTACTTTCTGTTTAATTTTATCCCTACAAAACCTGTATTCTTATGGTGGCTGATTTATGCCATTTCGTTTTTTCGTTATTTCGCAGCGAAATAACGCCAAGCGAAAAGACGAAATAACGAAAAAACGCAAAGCGAAAAGACGAAATAACGAAAAAACGCCACGCGAAAAGACGAAATAACGAAAGAACGCCACGCGAAATAACGAAAAAACGCTATTTTTGCGCGAAATAACGAAAAGTCGCCGTGCGAAAAAACGCCAATTTAACTGCACAAAATAGCGTTCTTTCTAGTTTCGCCTGGCGTTTTTCGTTATTTCGCTTGGCGTCTTTTCGTTATTTCGCTCGGCGTCTTTTCGCTCGGCTTTATTTCGTTATTTCGCCTGGCGTTTTTTCGTTGTTTCGCGTGGCGTTTTTTCGTTATTTCGTATTTTCTCGTCTTTTCGTTATTTCGCTTGGCGTCTTTTCGCTTGGCGTTTTTTCGTTATTTCGCGTGGCGTTATTTCGCTTGGCGTTTTTTCGTCTTTTCGCCTTCCGGTTGACATGCGCAAAGTGTAGCAACAGTAAAGCTGGGAATGTGGGTAACAAAAACTATTCACGGACGGAAGGAGGGAATGACAGATGGACAAACGAAGACCATTCCTATACCCCCATCCCGCTACGCGGCGGGGGATAGAAATGGAAAGGCAGAGGCGGTACCAATGATTTTTCCCAACCACCACCACCAAAAAGTTTTGATTGGTGCGAGTTTTGAGAAATAAAAGTCAAAAAAAGAAATACAGGTGGGGTGTGATGGATAGATGCCTGAATTCCCACCCAATCCCACCAACAAAAACATTTGTTGGTTTGAGTTGAATCCCGCTACGCGGCGGGGGATAGAAATGGAAAGGCAGAGGCGGTACCAATGATTTTTCCCAACCACCACCACCAAAAAGTTTTGATTGGTGCGAGTTTTGAGAAATAAAAGTCAAAAAAAGAAATACAGGTGGGGTGTGATGGATAGGTGCCTGAATTCCCACCCAATCCCAACAACAAAAACATTTGTTGGTTTGAGTTGAATAACAAATAAAAATAAACTAGAGCTCCGCGAGTCAGATGTGTCGCCTAACGAAAATTTTGTTACTTTATTGATCTACAGTTATTAGCAATGTATTTGCACAAAATTCACATATAACATAACCTTTTAATTGTCTGGTTGCAAGAAACATGCACAACAAGTTAAGTCCTTGGCAAGAAAGGCACTAAAATCAATCAAGGGAATAATTTAAAAGAATGACAAGAAATGCTCTATAAAGTCAATCAAAGGGGAATAATTTAACGACATTAATGGGACAAAATATGAGCAATATTGTCGCAAAGCATACCTAGCACTGCTTTTATGAAACATGCATACCAAGTTTGGAGTCATTTGAACATATTGTGACATTGTAACGCTCCTAACAAGAAATGCTCTATAAAAATCAAAGAAAATTGATTCAAAAACGGAACAAGGTAGAGTTTCGGTTCTTGTGCAGTGCACTTCGAGTCATTGCAAGAAACATGCATACCAAGTTTGGAGTCATTTGAACCTATGTTGACAGTAACGCTCCGCACAAGAAATGCTCTGTAAAATAAATCAAAGGGCAATAATTAAAAAACGAAAGAAGGTAGAGTTACGGTTCTTGTGCATTGCACTTTGAGTCATTGCCAGAAACATGCATTCCGAGCGAAGAGACGCCAAGCGAAATAACGAAAAGACGCCAAGCGAAATAACGCCACGCGAAATAACGAAAAAACGCCGAGCGAAAAGACGCCAAGCGAAATAACGAAAAGACGCCACGCGAAAAGACGAAATAACGAAAAAAAGCGACGCGAAATAACGAAAAGACGCCACGCGAAAAGACGAAATAACGAAAAAACGCCACTGGAAAATACGAAATAACGAAAAAACGCCACGCGAAATAACGAAAAGACGCCACGCGAAAAGACGAAATAACGAAAACACGCCACTCGAAAATACGAAATAACGAAAAAACGCCAAGCGAAATAACGAAAAAACGCCACGCGAATAGACGAAATAACGAAAAAACGCCACGCGGAAAATACGAAATAACGAAAAAACGCCACGCGAAAATACGAAATAACGAAAAAACGCCAAGCGAAATAATAAAAATACGCCATGCGAAAAGACGAAATAACGAAAAAACGCCACGCGAAAATACGAAATAACGAAAAAACGCCACGCGAAACAACGAAACAACGCCGAGCGAAATAACGAAATTACGCCGAGCGAAAAGACGCCAAGCGAAATAACGAAAAGACGCCAAGCGAAATAACGAAAAAACGCTAGGCGAAGCTAGAAAGAACGCTATTTTGTACAGTTAAATTGGCGTTTTATTGCACGGCGACTTTTCGTTATTTCGCGCAAAAATAGCGTTTTTTCGTTATTTCGCGTGGCGTTCTTTCGTTATTTCGTCTTTTCACTTGGCGTTTTTTCGTAATTTCGTCTTTTCGCGTGGCGTTTTTTCGTTATTTCGTCTTTTCGCTTGGCGTTATTTCGCGGCAAAATAACGAAAAAACGAAATGGCATAAATCAGCCACCATAATTCTTATTTTTAAAAGATATTCAATTGAATTTTGCACCGCAGCATAATGTGTTTTTCAACAATTAGCCAAATGACCCATAGACATCATATACAAAATGGGGCACGCCACTGGAAAAGGAAACTTCGGTCATATTTTGTGATGTTTTAGTTGTTACTATTTTTAGAATGAACTTACAACTATCTTTTTTTTTTATAACTAAGAAGTGATTTTGTTACACATTTTGACAATAAGATGGTATTTTAAACGCGAAATGCATAATAAGTAATGTCGTCTGCTCAACTTTATGACGTCATTTCAATGATTGACGTCAACTGTCCGAAGGTACCTATTCCCGCGACGCGCCCCAAATGGCATGCATTGTTTGAATTTGAAGTGCACAGAGCATACATTTGACAAAAAATATTTTATATTTAGATTTTAGCGTTAAAACTTGAACGATTGCTTGTTTTAATAATAAGTTTCAAAATGTGTTGTCTTTCAACAAGTCTCTATTTTAATCAATGTGGTTCATAAGATATATAGAATTTGAAATGATAGATAAAACAGTTGTCTGAACTGCTAATTGGCTATATGTACTTTCATCTGTCAGGTATCGTAAGATTTTGATTAATTACACATTCAGTTTTCAAACATCTGTACCAGTCAGTTTTCAAACATCTGTACCAGAAATATTTGTGTTTCAGTGGCTTCATTATCCGAGCCGCTAGGTGGGAACGACGCCTACTGGACCCATTTACGAGCCGGGCTTGCCGACATGTTGTGCAACCTTTGCCGACAGAGACAGAACACTGCTTGTATCAAACGGTATTGCCAGAACGACATGGTCAGAACGGAGACACAAACACCGACAGCACCCGTTGCCATGGCGAGAGTCGCTTGAGATTATACGTGCATACGAATGCATAGAAAGAGGTCGAAAATAACCGTTGAATAGATGCAAAAATTGACGTTTGTTAATGAAATAAGCAAACTGGAACTGTATCCATGCGTACAGCGTCAACAGTCCTACGTAGTCATCCTTAACGTCAATATGTATGGAAGGTATACACGTCAAGATACACTAGTGTATAAAATCATACTCGAACCGTACGCGGACGGGAACTATTTAAGCATAGAAAAACGTTTTGCGGCCACGCAACTAATCAACAAAAAGGGGAAACATTTTGTTTAATAACTAATGTGTTTTATTCAGTATTCTTATCATTGCAGGGCGTAATTGTTATACATGTAAAATCCCCACTGAGCTGGCCTCGGTGTGGGTATGAGGGCATTTTAGTAACGTTATAATTATATTTGTGTATTAAAGTTTAATTATATGATCATAAACATTTTTGTACAGTTTCAAACTTGTTTTCAGTCAATGTATCATAAACCAAGTGTTACGAAACTAACGGTTACGATCACAGGCATTTTGTATAATGAAGAGTTTTTCCCCCAAGACTATATGCTAACTACCTTAAAATTATGCAAGCGAATTAATTATTCGTAAACTATAAAAATGTCATCATCCCATGTTATACGCAGTGATAGTTATGTTTGACAGATGAACTAATGTACAGACAGGCGAAATGCGAACGAATGGGTGAATCGACAGCTACATGGAGATATATCATTGTTAGTTTTAATAAGTTAAAATTTATTAAATTTCACAAGACATTACAATCATAGGTATGAATTGCTACACGTTAGAATCATTATGCAAATGCTATTTTCCTTTGTTGACAAATGCATTTAACAGGTTATCTATAAACTTAACTTAAAATTTGTGGAAAAAGCTATGAAAAAAAGAATTTTGTGATAATGAATTTTAGTTAGAATAGGATTATAGGGTATTTTGTCTACGTGGTTTCTAAGGCTATGATCCGATAGATAGGAGTGTCGGTTTCTGCTTTTCAAGAGAACTGGAGAAATTAATACAAGCATATCACTTTTTTCAATTTCACCTATAAATATTAGCATAACATAACAATTGTTGAGTAATAAAAATTGATAAATTTCAAACATTTAACCGCGAAAGATTCAGCAAAATAACATCATGAAACATAATTTTATAATTATTCCCGACAGCTATAGTGTATCTAGCTGGGAGCGAACCCGCACCGTCACGGCGACAGCGCCTAGCCCTGCAATTCCGGCAACGCAACCAACTGAGCTAGCCCGGACAACCCCCAAAAAGGTTGATCGGATAGCCCTGATATACGTAACAATCACTCCATGACATCGGTAATGGTTTATTTTGCTGATAACAGTACTGACTATATGTACGGGGAGACTTTTTACGGCCGCCACACTGCACAAATAGCGCTACTGTCAATTTCGTACTGCCTCGATCTGGGAGAGAACCAGCACATCACGGCGACAGCGCCTAGCTATGGTGGCTGATTTATGCCATTTCGTTTTTTCGTTATTTTGCCGCGAAATAACGCCGAGCGAAAAGACGAAATAACGAAAAAACGCCAAGCGAAGAAACGAAATAACGAAAAAACTCCATGCGAAAAGACGAAATATCGAAAGAATGCCACGCGAAATAACGAAAAGACGCTATTTTTGCGCGAAATAACGAAAAGTCGCCGTGCAAAAAAAAACCCGCCTATTTAACTGTACAAAATAGCGTTCTTTCTAGCTTCGCCTGGCGTTGTTTCGTTCTTTCGCTTGACGTCTTTTCGTTATTTCGCTTAGCGTCTTTTCGCTCGGCGTTATTTGTTATTTCGCCTGGCGTTTTTTCGTTGTTTCGCCTGGCGTTTTGTCGTTATTTCGCGTGGCGTTATTTCGCTTTGCGTTTTTTCGTTATTTCGCCTGGCGTCTTGTCGTTATTTTGCTTGGTGTCTTTTCGTTATTTCGCTTGGCGTTTTTTCGTTATTTCGTCTTTTCGCGTGGCGTCTTTTCGTTAGTTCGTTTTTTCGTGTGGCGTCTTTTCGTTATTTCGTCTTTTCGCGTGGCGTCTTTTCGTTATTTCGCCTGGCGTTTTTTTGTTATTTCGTCTTTTCGCGTGGCGTCCTTTCGTTATTTCGTCTTTTCGCGTGGCGTCTTTTCGTTATTTCGTCTTTTCGCTTGGCGTCTTTTCGTTATTTCGCATGGCGTTTTTTCGTTATTTCGTCTTTTCGCGTGGCGTTTTTTTCGTTATTTCGTCTTTGGCTTGGCGTCTTTTGTTATTTCGCTTGGCGTCTTTTCGCTTGGCGTTATTTCGCTTGGCGTTTTTCGTCTTTTCGTCTTCCGGTTGACGTGCGCAAAGAGTAGCAACAGTTAAGATTGACAGATGGGTAAAATCAACTATTCACGGACGGAAGGAGGGACGGACAGACACACGGACGGACGGACGAAGACCATTCCTCTACCCCCAGTTACGCGGCATGGGATAAAAATGTAAGGGCAAAGGCGGTATCAATGATCCTTCCCCACCCCACCACCAAATAGATTTCATATTGATTGGTGCGAGTTTTGAGAAATAAAAGTAAAAATAATTACAGGTAGGGTGTAATGGATAGGTACCTGAATTCCCACCCAATCCCAACATCAAAAACTTGTTGGTTTGAGTTTATAAACAAAAAAAACCTAGGAACTCCGCGAGTCGGATGTGCCGACTAAATTTTTGTTAACATGTTAATTAGTTTTTTGTTGTACAGTTATTAGCAATGTATTTGCACAAAATTCACGTAGAAAGTAACATTTTAATTGTATCATTGCATGAAAGTGCACAACAACTAATGCCCATGGCAAGAAATGCACTCAAATCAATCAAAGGGAATAATTAAAAAGAATGATAAGAAATGCTCAATAAAGTCAATGAAAGGCGAATTATTTATCGACATTAATGGGACAAAATATGAGCAATATTGTCGCAAAGCATACTTAACACTGCTTTTATGAAACATGCATACCATGTTTGGAGTCATTTGAACCTATGGTGACAAAGTTACGCTCCGCACAAGAAATGCTCTAAAAACCAATCAAAGGGCAATAACTAAAAACGAAAGAATGTCGAGTAACGGTTCTTGTGAATTGCACTTTAAGTCATTGACAGAAACATGCATGCCGAGCAAAAAGACGCCAAGCGAAATAACGAAAAAGCGCCAAGCGAAATAACGCCACGCAAAATAACGAAATAACGCTGAGCGAAAAGACGCCAAGCAAAATAACGAAAACACGCCACGCGAAAAGACGAAATAACGAAAGGACGCCACGCGAAAAGACGAAATAACGAAAAAACGCCAAGCGAAATAACGAAAAGAGGCCAAGCAAAATAACGACAAGATGCCAGGCGAAATAACGAAAGAACGCAAAGCGAAATAACGCCACGCGAAATAACGACAAAACGCCAGGCGAAACAACGAAAAAACGCCAGGCGAAATAACAAATAACGCCGAGCGAAAAGACGCTAAGCGAAATAACGAAAAGACGCCAAGAGAAAGAACGAAACAACGCCAGGCGAAGCAAGAAAGAACAATATTTTGTACAGTGAAATTCGCGTTTTTTTGCACGGCGACTTTTCGTTTTTTCGCGCAAAAATAGCGTCTTTTCGTTATTTCGCGTGGTGTTCTTTCGTTATTTCGTCTTTTCGCGTGGCGTTATTTCGTTATTTCGTCTTTTCGCGTGGCGTTTTTTCGTTATTTCGTCTTTTCGCTTGGCGTTATTTCGCGGCGAAATAACGAAAAAACGAAATGGCATAAATCAGCCACCATACCTAGCCCTGCAATTCCGGCGACGCAACCAACTGAGCTCTAAATGTAAGGGAAGTAAATGTTGTCTACAATACAGGACAGATTCCAGGGTTTATTTCACTTGCATTATTAAATAATAGAGTTACAGTGAGTTTGTCGCGAGAAAGTCACGTCTCAATATAAATGTATAAAAATAAATAAAATGGCTTGCCGTGACATAATAATGGTTTTGAAAACACGTACAAAACAAAGACAACAAAGTCTGACAAATGGACATGCAAGTAGTTTAAATCCAAGACACGTTTATTTCTACAAATAACAGTGTCAAATGGACAAGCTGGCCACAAAGCAAGCAAGCAATCACTGAATCACTATCATTTTCATCATTATGTTCCCAGTATACCCGTTTATAGCGAACAGTATATGGACAAATTTTAAACAATAAAACACATTCGTTTCGTTGTTTATCTGGCTACCATCTTCAGGGGGTATGACGTGGCACTGCATCCGAAAATAGTTAAGCGAGGAAAATGTTGCATTGGGATGAAAATGGCGGATTAGTGGGCATTTTTTAAATAAAACGGATTTATTTTGCGAGGTAAGTGCCTTCATACTGTATTTAATTTAAAGTCCACCTGCGCATTCTGCGACCAGATGCCTAAGGTACCCTCGACACTCTGTTTCAGGAACGCAGGTTTTGTAACAAAAAAGTTATTGAAGGTTTTATACAGTAAAGGTAATGTAAACACGCCAAAAATATGGTATTTTAGGCTGATCTTCAGACATCTGGGCACTTCCATATTGGGTTTTAGCATTTTATCAAGTCAAAATAACATTTTTTTTCTTCTTGACTCGTCCACAATTAGCAAACCCCCACGCTCGGAAGAAAACATGACATGCCATTTTCTGGCATACGAGGATTGGGACATTCCCGTTTTTGGCATTACCTGGATATCTTTACTGAACGGGTTTCTCATAAAACACTTGCTTATTCACAGATTTGATTAAAGAACATGATTTTTTTGTTATGTATATGTTTACTGAATGTGTTTTCATTCAAAACAATACATTTACAAAATAAGCATATGCGCATGGTTACTAATATGTTGTTTTTTCATCAGATAGAGACTTTTAGTGAGATATTGTCCAGGTTCCATTGTTTGGCTTAAGTAAAGTGTACAAAATGATCATGATATTACATGGCATTATAACTAGTTATAGTGCTGTTAAATAATTAAGTTCGCTTACGATCTGCTTTTTTGAAGAGACGATAGCAAATATGAAAAAATGGAGGTAACTTTGCAATTAATTGATAGATAAAATGCATGTCCGGCCGCAATGCAATATGCATAAATATATTGCCTCGTCTCCTATGTTATACTCTCAAACCGTAAAGGAAAATTTAAAACTATCAACGGCAGCACTGGAAAACCTCGTAACTGGTCGTTTAAGAAAAATTGCCATTTTGAGATAGCGTGGAGTAAGGCCAAATTATAACAAATTTATGGATCAAAACACATATCAAAATACATTGTAACTGCTAA
Organism: Corbicula japonica; assembly: GCA_038501625.1. NCBI lineage: Eukaryota > Metazoa > Mollusca > Bivalvia > Venerida > Cyrenidae > Corbicula > Corbicula japonica. The sequence continues at coordinate 3,233,301 of JAZAYU010000075.1, read as the reverse complement.
AGTAAAACATCAAACTACGTGTGTTATTCCCAAAGCGGTAAAATGCTGAAAATTTTGAGGGAGGATATTACACGCCGGTATACTGGGTGAAATTTTATAAATGTTCAAGTTTATTCATACTAAGTCAGGTGGCTAAAATGCTTCATTGAAACTTCCAAGTGTTCTATATTTAATAATTCCAACATGATATAAAATCATAAATGGCTAACTTCCAGTCTGTGATTTTGTCACACAAGCGTTGCTTAAATATGCTGACGATTAAATTATTCTGCAAATGGAGGCACCTGCACTCGCGAACTTTGAGGTAAACGTTAGCATTGATTCTTCAGATTGCTTAACATGTTTACACTCCAAATAATAACTGCATTTCGAATCGCAATAGGTCACTTCTACAACAGGCAAATGCTTTTAAAAGAAAGTTTCATAACTGTACACATCTCCTTTACATAAAATAATTCTACCACGGTGTCATTTTGCGCGTGCTCGATGGTGTTGTAAATGTATAAGAAACTGGATATATTGTCGTATTTATTTATGCCTTATACATCATAAATGATATTCCAACTTAATCTGCTAATATTCAGATCTTTATTTAATATATAAGACACATAAACAAGAAAATAAACATACTCCGTAATATAATCTGTGAATAAGCAAGTGCTTTGTGAGAAACCCGTTCAGTAAAGATATCCAGGTAATGCCAAAAAGGGAATGTCCCAATCCTCGAATGCCAGAAAATGGCATGTCCTGTTTTCTTTCGAGCGTGGGGGTTTGCTTAATTGTGGACGAGCCAAGAAGAAAAAAGAATTTGTTATTTTGAGTTGATAAAATGCTAAATGGAAGTGCCCAGATGTCTGAAGATCAGCCTAAAATACCATATTTTTGGCGAGTTTACATTACCTTTACTGTATAAAATCTTCAATAACTTTTTTGTTACAAAACTTGCGTTCCTGAAACAAAGTGTTGAGGGTAAGTTAGGCATCTGGTCGCAGAATGTTCAGGTGGACTTTAAATTAAATACAGTATGAAGGCATTTACCTCGCAAAATAAATCCGTTTTATTTAAAAAAAATGCCCATTAAACCGCCATTTTCATCCCAATGCATCATTTTCCTCGCTTAACTATCTTCGGATGCATTGCCACGTCCTACCCCCTGATCTTGGGAACTGCCATAGGGCAATTAAAATTTGGTACCGGACAACAGTGTTTTGGGGATTTCTAAAATGGCAGTTTACTGACTGCATTCCGCCTATTTTCTCCCGAAATAGTAAATTTTGTTTTAATCTCCATTTAATGTTTTGAGTAGTAACTCTAAAATCTTGTATATATTTACACTTCAACTTCGTCCTCTACGATAAAGTCTTATTCATTTAAGGAATCATAATTTCCAATGGTAAACAGTGGGACGTAATAATTAAAGAGGCTTGGCTATAGTAGAACCGTTCACAATTTATTGGACGTTGCAATATGTTTTGACGTGTGACGTCGCCCAGCACGCACGTTTTGCCACGAGTTGCTGCGAAAAAGCGTGTCGTCATTCACTTTGTCGTCAATGTTACTGTTCCAACAGCCATTCAAAAAAGCCGTCATATCACGAATTCGTTCAATAATTTCGGGCTTCACACACCTTAAACAACCCACTGCTTTCCATACCCAAATGAAAACCATGAAATATCGATTCAATCCTTAAATAGGGTCAAACCTCATATATGTGGGATCGGGGTGATTATTAAAAGAAATTCAGGTTCCTGTGGCGTGACCGAAAACGTGGCTAATCGTGACAAATCGCAGGAGAAACGTAGTGGAGTCTTCTTAAGCGCAGTATGATCGCGATAGGGACTTCATGATCAGAGAGCTCTACGCTATCGCCACGCTTATTTTGAACATGCTTAAAACAAGCGTACCATCATCGTGGCCAAAATGAATCGGGGTAAAGTCTTATAAAGAGCGTAGTAGAAGCGCCGTACAAGCAGAGCGGAAGCACACAGAGCTGCGACGATCCCGATCAAGAATATCTCTCCACGCTGCTTCCGCGCTGCTTATACTATTACGGCGCTTCTACTACGCTCTTTTACGACATAACCCCGAATTTTACGTCTTTGCTGTGATTGCGTTGTCCGGCATAAATTATTTAACATTTTAAAGCGTTTTTTTCAGTGCATATCGGAGCCTTAATGTTCATTTTTTACATTTAAGACGATCTCATGGGGAACCGCCTAAATATAGGACAATTTGATGGAGACTTACATAAGAAAGCCATGGTTAATGCATTTAACAATAAGTTTTGATTTCATTTTCAGGTCTAATTTATAACTTGAAAAAAAATCTTTTGAATCTTAGACGAAAATGAAAGGAGAACCAATGAAAAAGAAAACACTCAATTTATCCTCGCCACTAAATACCACCGAATTGCTTTCGCCAAGATCGTTTACGACCAACGTCTCCATTACTCTTACACTGTATAACGTACACCATTCTTGTACTCGTATGTTATTGTCTGAAGTTACGTATATGCATAATCGAAAACTCGAACACTACTCAGGAGGATTTTGAAAATGTTCGAGGTTTCCATGGTCTCAAGGTTTCGATGTTTTACTTTATAAGGTCCGTTTTTTTCAGTCAAGTGGTATAACCACTTGTTTAACCCTATCTTCAAACTTGGAAACAACATTTATTGTTGTATTGTAATGAGGCGAACAAGGTCGTTTCCGCCGGATGGTTGGTGGGCTCTAGCATAGTTTAGTTTGGTTCTTTGCAATACAATGGAGATAACAACAATATGTTTTCAGGAGTTAAGCTGTCGACAAATCTTAACAGCCGCTTTCGGGATTCCATATCAGACGGAAAATTGTCACCGAAGAATGTTTGTGATCCTAAATGTACATAGGTTACATAAATTACAGTCTATTTCCTGGAAATCTCGAATGCTATTTGACCCTCCTTTGAATCACGAATAAGATGGTGTATGTCATTTTTGGAATCAGTTTAAAATCGGAAGCTTGACTAAGATTGTAGTCCACTCTTCGAACATTTTTAAATAGTACGTTGTTTATTCTTATTGTTGGGTAACAGTATCGTATATCGGATAAAACTGCAGTGGCCTACGGTGTTCCGTTGAGGCCATCGTTGTTTCGCCCTGTCGACTTCAAGAGCGAGAACACGAAAACGCGAAAACACGATGCGAGATCGCGAAACAACGATGCGAGGTCGCGAAACAACGATGCGAGGTCGCGAAAACACGATGCGAGGTCGCGAAAGTACGATGCGAGAACGCGATATTAATATCGCTCCCTCGCATCGTACTTTCGCGACCTCGCATCGTTGTTTCGCGTTCTCGCATCGTGGTTTCGCGTTTTCGTGCTCTCACCCTAAGGACAGCGAGACCACGAAAACGCGAAACAACGATGCGAGAACGCGAAAACACGATGCGAGGTCGCGAAAGTACGATGCGAGAACGCGATATTAATATCGCGCCCTCGCATCGTTGTTTCGCGTTCTCGCATCGTTGTTTCGCGATCTCCATACTGAGTTCCATATTAGACTGCTGAGGTCAATATCAGACTTCGGAGTTCCATATTAGACTGCTGAGTTCCGTATCAGGCAACGAATTTCCTCAAGCAAGTCAAAGCTATAATGTTCTCAAGTATGTCTTCCGTTTTCCTATATCCTAAACGAAGTGAAATAAAGATTATAAGAAAACCACATAAAAGTGGCCAGTTTTATTGGGATGGATAATGGCCAAGCGCACTTTTTTCCATAACAAGGACAAAGTAACGTTGATGAGTCACGCCGTACAGTAAATAACGTCAGCAAAAAACCTTTAAGCGTTAGAAAACAGAAAAACAATTAGTTAAAATGTTGTTTATTTATAGTTTATAAAGAGTGGTGTTAAATGATTAAGGCTTTAATAATTGCAAATTCAAACAGAGCTGACGTGTTCGGTGCGCACATGGATTTATTATATAGAAATTTAATTTAGAAAATAATCCAAATCGCTCTGTATACCTAAAGTTAGCTTAGGTTGTCGAAATGCATGCAACCAACATTTTTGTGTTTGTTTTTGTGTTGTTTCAAATAAATGTATCAGTATTACACACGTCAGGAGTTTTTATACAAATCCGGGCGACAACGTCCAGCTTGAGGTCAGCGCCACACGGGATAGTGAATAGAAGAGTACTGAAGAGGTCTCCACCAGCTGTCCGCCAGACCCCTAATTACACAGGAACACGTGGAATTATTAGGACTGTGAACCCATTCCGGTCGCCAAACCATGCTAGTCATGTGACACGTGCTACAGTTCACCAGTCTTGGACAGAACACATGGCAACTAATCCTACAAGATTAAATAATACGCCTAATGACTCCGCAGACGTTCTTCCTAGACAGCATCCTAGACCCGCTTTGATGAGTGGAGACCCCAACCTTGTGCACATCCCTGCCGCTTATGAAAATGCTACTCAACGAAATTCTCTGCTGCATCTTCTAGAGGAGCGCAGGTCTGTCATTGGAAATGATCGAGACATAAATCGGATTCGACAACATTTAATTGTCTTAAATAAACTGCGCGTTGATGACAAGTCACTTGATTCGCAAATACATTATATAGAAAACATAACAGATTTCAATATCCAAAGGGAAGTTCTGAAAATATATATAAAAGATATGATCGAAAAGAGTGGTTTTACGAGTCAACGGCAATTAACTGTCCAAGTCATAGATGCTTTACGTGCACTGATAGACAAGATTGGAGGAATCACAGACAAATTTACGAAGACTGCCACATTTTCAAATACTACCGTAAACCTTATTCCAATTACTGCTACAGTCGAAACTACCACACTTAATTTTCCAAATGCTAGTTTGAATGCGGACTTTAGAACCAGAATACCGGGTGTGTTGACCGGTTTTGCCAAAAATACACAACTGTTTAATACAAATGTTCGCGACGTTGTAATAAACAATGTGACTTCGCGAACGTTTGATCCACAACCAGTGACAAGTGTTAACAGTTTGTTTGAAGTTGGTTTGTCGAACAACGACAATACAGTCCCTCAAGCTCCGGAAACGGCGATCAGAAGTGGTAAGTTGGGCTGAAGGTTATACAAGTGAGATTGGAAACCAGTTTCAAATCTCAAGCATCTGATTGGCTGAAATGGCGACTGGTATATGAATCAGATGCTTGAGATTTGAGACTGGTTTCCATGCTCAGTTTTATAATCTTGGGCTTAGTTTCTCGTTGAAAGAGGATAAATTAACCGTTTACAATTTAGATATGACTTTTTCCCACACGGAAGAACATTTAAGATTCTGATAAGCCAGCACATCAGTGCCGTCAGCTCAGGATCTGGACTTTTCGCTTTTAGATTTATAACCTTATTGTTACCAACTAAATGGGTGTTCAGTTCAACAATAACATGCAAGCAACGGCGTGCATAAGATACAGATGCGCTGCTGGGAATAAAGGTTTCCGTTCTCAAAATTACCTCAATCCTGAAACCCGCATAATTTTTGTTGTTGTTACTTCCCAGTTTTATGTCACTCCCGCCTCTTCTCAAGGACATTACGGTGTGGACATACCAGTTTTCCATGGTGGAGGAAGCCCCCAAGTGCCCCTCCGGGAAATTTTTTAGGATCGAGCGGGCAACTGGGTAGAACCACCGACGTTCAACTAGCTAGCTTGTTAGCTTCCTCACATGAAATATCTTGACCCTGGTAGGTCTCGAACTCACAGCAAGGTCAGAAACCTTAACCACTCGGCCACGAACGCCTCTGTAACCCGCATAAAAATCCTTTGTTGCATTATATACGTAACGCTCACAGGGGCGTAGCTAACGGCTGTACACGATTTGCATGTGGGGAATGCCCCGGGAAGTCGCTAAGATACCAACGCCCGGTTGACCACGTAAGACTTTACGCCGGTAAGCTCTGATATGGAACACATCTTTCGCACCCGACAAAATCATTTCAGCCGCTACAGGATTCAGGTTAGTCCGATGGAAGGTATTATTCAGTTTCATTCGTACGTACGATATTGTTACCCGACAATAAGAATAAACAACGCATTATACATGACTGTATATTCATCATGTTCTAAGACTGGACTGCAATCATTGTCAAACGTCCTTTTTACTGCCATTTTTACCGATTCCAAAAAACGACTTATACCACCTTGTTCATGATTCAAAGGAGGGTCGAAAATCATTTTTTCCGGAAAATGGGCTCAGATATATGCTATCGATGAAATGAGAGGATAACCTGCCCTTTTCCTTGGAAAATGGAACCCTGGATGCGGCCTATATGATTTTGTCGGGCCCGCAAGATAAGTTCCGTATCATAGTTCTTTCGGCGTGTACGACTGGTCGCCATTTCAGCCAATCAGATGCTTGAGCTTTGAGACTGGTTTCCAGGTTCAGTTTTAAAACCTTTAGCACTGTAGAGATTATAGTGCGTAACGTCTATGTACCAGTAATCTTCTCACGTTTGTTTTAATAGATTCATCAGCGGAGGAAATGGGCGGTACCAGCCCGTACTGGACACATCTACAAGCAGGTCTCGCAAACATGTTGTGCAACCTGTGCCAACAAAGCCTGCAAACTTCCTGTGTCCGACGCTACTGCCAGGCCGGAAGATAACAGGACAACAAACTTCCTGCGTACGACGGTACTGCCTGACCGGAAGATAACCACACAAGAACTGTCTAATTGATGCTTAGTTGACTGTACGTTTAAACGTGGCAAGTACATATGACCACTGTGGTATCATTACATTTTGTGGAGATGAAATTTCGGGCGGCCCTATATTAGGCCCCAGTTACACAGACAGTCGGTGCCCAATCGGTTATTTTATTTTAAGTTGCTCGCTGATTTGATCGGTTGTAATGCGTTATTTTATTTCTTTTTTCCTGTGTAACCAGCCATCGGTGATTCACGAGTGTTCATCGGTTAAACAGATATTTCATGGGTTGCTGGTAAACATTAATTCTCATCTTTTTTTCTATCGGTGGTAAGTATTAGTTGATCGGTTGCTTATCGGTGGCCCATCGGATATATCGGTTGTAGACAGGTTGTCGATCGGTGATGTCGGTTTTATACAGGATGTCGATCGGTGATGATCGGTTGTAGACAAGTTGTCAATCGGTTATTTGTAAAATATTTTCACCGATCGAGAATTTTAAACATGTCTAAAAATCCCGATCGGTTATTTTTCACCGACGAAACTCATCTTTCCCCAGCAGCAAATGATAGGTGGCAAACAGGCGACCAATAGTATATATCGGTGGTCAATCCGTTGTCATCGGTTCACTCATTATTTGGCTAAAAAAACTACCGATCGACCACCGATGGCTCTGTGTAACTGGGGTTTTAGCGCAATTCTAATTTTCTTTTAAGCATATTATTGCATTATGTAGCACAATGTATATAAGAACAATGTGACAAGTGGCATAACCTCATAGAATATGTAAGAATTATGTGACATGTAGCATGACCACATACGATATGTAAGAATGAAGTGACATGTAGCATAACCTCATACGATATGCAAGAATTATGTGAAATGTAGCATGACCTCAAACGATATGTAAGAATTATGTGACATGTAGCATAACCTCATAACATGAAGCACAACTTCATAAAATATGAAAGAATTATGTGACATGCAGCATGATGTCATAACATGTAGCACAACCTCATACAGTATGTAAGAATTATGTGACATGTAGCACTATTTTATACGATATGTAAGAATTATTCGACATGTAGCACAACCTCATACCATGTGTTAGAATTATGTGACATGTAGCATGACCTCATACGATATGAAAGAATTATGTGACATGTAGCATGACCTCCTACGATATGTAAGAATTATGTGACATGTAGCATAACCTCATACAATATGTAAGAATTATGTGACATGTAGCATTACCTCATATGATATGTAAGAATTATGTGACATGTAGCATGACCTCATAACATGAAGCACATCCTCATACAATATGAAAAAATTATGTGACATGTAGCATGACATCATAACATGTAGCACAACCTCATACAATATGTAAGAATTATGTGACATGTAGCATGACCTCATAACATGTAGCACAACCTCATACAATATGTAAAAATTATGTGACATGTAGCATGACCTCATAACATGTAGCACAACCTCATACAATATGTAAGAATTATGTGACATGTAGCATGACCTCATAACATGTAGCACAACATCATACAATATGTAAGAACTATGTGACATGTAAGATTGACCTCATAACATGTAGCACAACCTCATACAATATGTAAGAATTATGTGACATGTAGCATGACCTCATAACATGTAGCACAACATCATACAATATGTAAGAATTATGTGACATGTAGCATGACCTCATAACATGTAGCACAACATCATACAATATGTAAGAACTATGTGACATGTAGCACTATCTTATATGATATGTAAGAATCATTTGACATGTAGCACGACCTCATATATGTAAAGAATATGTGACATGTAGCAAACCTCATAGGATATGTAAAAATTATGTGACATGTAGCAAAACCACATAGGATATGTAAGATTTATGTGACATGTAGCATTACCTCATATGATATGTAAGAAACTTGTGACAGGTAGCATTATCTCATATGATATATAAGAACAATGTGACATGTGGCATTACCTCATACGATATGTAGGAATTATGTGACATGTAGCAAGACCTTATAGGATATGTAAGAATTATTCTACATATAGCACGACCTCATAGGATATGTAGGAATTAAGTGACATGAAGCACAACCTCATAGGATATGTAGGAATTACGTGACATATAGCATTACCTCATATGATATGTAAGAATAAGGTGATATGTACCACAACCTCATACAATATATAAGGAATTATGCTACATGTAGCAAGACCTCATATGATATGTAAGAATTAAGTGACATATAGCATGACCTCATAGGATATTTATGAATTATGTGACATGTAGCACGACCTCATAGGATATGTAAGAATTATGTGACATGTAGCATAACCTCTTACTATATGTAAGAATTATGTGACATGTAACAGTACCTCATACTATATGTAAGAATTATGTGACATGGAGCATTACCTCATACAATATGTAAGAATTATGTGACATGTACAATACATCATACAAAATGTAAGAACAATGACTACGCAACATGTAGCAATACCTCATACTTTAAGTAAGAACTATGTCACATGTGGCAATATATGATACTATATGTAAGAATTATGTGACACGGTGCGACGTTTAACAATACCTCATACTATATGTAAGTTCTATTTGACAAGTATCAAGACCTCATTCTTTATTTACGAACTATGTGACATGCGGCTACAAATTTTTTTTTAAGCAAAGAAGAGAGTTGTTACTATAGCGGATTATAGTCAGTTGTAAAGTATAGCATCTGTTTATTTAAACTAGTTATTGTCACGCTGTAAGCCAGATATTTTATAAATATTAGTATCAATAAAAATGTGATATCTTCCATCATAAGTTAAAACACCAATAGATCATCTAAGCAAACCAACAGGCCTATGATCTTAATCTGCCCGTTTTTCTTATCAGTGTGGAATTTTTACTGAGAAATGAACTTATCTCCAAAAGCATTCCCTACTTTTGAACTCAGTGTAATATAATAAAATAATTCAAAATTCATGAATTGTATGATGCCCACACATTTGTCTTGAAAACAAATTAACTGGCATTTTATCTCAGGAATACAGCTTTTCGAAAATTTCACTATTTTTGTGCTACACTAAATTTTCAGAATCTTTTAGACTATAAGTGAATTGTTTTTTTTTCATGGACAAAGATAACTAAATAAAGTGCACAAAATTAGAAGATCTTGTTATGTTCATATCATGTATAGATCTACATGTATTCATGTTTAAACTAGAAATGTGTCCAAAGGACACGGATGCCCCTGCTATGGGTTTTTCATAAAGCTCCCAACAGTAGTGTAGGACAAGTTGTGTTCACGAGATATATTCCTATTACAAGAAAATTCTATTTTTAGTAACAGTGACCTTGACCTTGGATCTACAGGCATGGGTTTTGTGCCGACGCACCACCCTGTCATGGTGAACATTTGTGTCAAGTTATTTTGAAATCCCTCCATTCATAACAAAGTTACAGCCTGGAGAAGAAAATTCTATTTTTAGTAACATTGACCTTGACCTTGGACCTACAGGCTTGGGAATGTATGTGACACACAGTCTTAATATGGTGATCAATTAAACTAAGTTATTTAAAAATCCAATAACAAATAACAAAGTTACAGAGCCGACACAATTTTGCAAGAAATTTCTATTTTTAGTAACAGTGACCTTGACCTTGGACCTACAGGCATGGGTGTTGTATGCGACACACCACCTTGTCTTGGTGAACATTTGTGCCAAGTTATTTTGAAATCCCTCCATTCATAACAAAGTTAAGGGCCAAGTGTATATTTTGCTTAACACAAAATGTAAGTGAAGAAGGGGCATAATTTGAAAAAATATTGGAAGCAGGGTTATGGGTCTTGTTGGTTATGATGTAGATTTTGATGGTGAAAATATATTTCAAGTTTCAAGGCAATATCTCAAGTAGTTTTAAAGTTATGGGCAAAATGCATATTTTGCTTAACACAAAATATAAGAATAAAACTAATGTAAATGAAATTATCAAAGGGCCATAACTTTTGAACAGAACATGTAAGAGCAAAACCCAACCTTTATGCACAACAACATATCAGGCCAAGCATTGTGGTAAAGTTTCATTAAATTCCCACCAGTAGTGTAGGAGGAGTTGCGTTCACAAGATATATTCCTATTAAAACTAATGTAAATGGAAGTATCAAAGGGCCATAACTTCTGAACGGAACATGTAAGAGCAAAACCCCACCTTCATGCACAACTACATATCAAGCCAAGCATTGTGGTAAAGTTTCATTAAATTCCCACCAGTAGTGTAGGAGGAGTTGCGTTCACGAGATATATTCCTATTAAAACTAATGTAAATGGAAGTATCAAAGGGCCATAACTTCTGAATGGAACATGTAAGAGCGAAACCCCACCTTCATGCACAACTACATATCAAGCCAAGCATTGTGGTAAAGTTTCATTAAATTCCCACCAGTAGTTTAGGAGAAGTTGCGTTCACAAGATATATTCCTATTAAAACTAATGTAAATGGAAGTATCAAAGGGCCATAACTTCTGAACGGAACATGTAAGAGCGAAACCCCACCTTCATGCACAACTACATATCAAGCCAAGCATTGTGGTAAAGTTTCATTAAATTCCCACCAGTAGTTTAGGAGGAGTTGCGTTCACGAGAATATCGGACGGACGGACGGACGGACGGACGTACGGACAGACGGACGGACGGAAGGACGGACGGACAGGAGCAACTCTTAATGCCCGTCGCCATTTCATGGCGGGGGCATAAAAAAACATGCATCAAATGTCAATTAAACTTCCAACAAATATGTTCTGTTCATGTGTGCTATGTGATTTTTGTACTAAAAATGATTTGTCATGTAACACTAACTCTTAATTGTGTATCTGTTATATGTTGCCAATGAGTGGTGATAAAAAATTTAAAACATTTAAAAATAAAATCACTAAAAACCAAATGGATAAAAAATCAGCTGTAATTTCAAATTTTATTCACAAGCGTAAACCACAAAAAGAGATCTGCAGACAGATAATTATATACCGGTAGTTTATGTACAATGTATAAAGGAATATAACTGGTTATACATGCACCAAGAAGCAACTGTCTTTATGCAGGAAATTTCAAATATGGGTTAAAGGATATGTCATCATCTTATATTGGAACTTTTATATTATAACCTTTTTTTATAAATCATGCTTTTACAGAAATTTTGTTTAAACTGATTGTGTTTTTTAAAGTAATATCATAAAAATGTCAAAGAGCACCAATGATACAAAGATATTTCAACCCTTTACTACATTGATAACCTTTATTGAGTGGGCAAACATTCAATTTTGTAGATCCAGATCAGCCGAATACATTCAACATTCTGATAAACAAGTTAGCTTTATTTTCTTGAAATTTTAATGATTTCTAATCGATCATCAACAGTGTTAGCACTATGTATGTTTGTAGTCAGACAGTTGAATTGACTAAGTGTCTTTTCTCATGACCTAGCTTTGACAATTGTAATAAAATCCGGTTTTAGTGAAGCCCCGCCAACAAGGGAACCATCAATGTCTGGTTGTGCTCCAAGTTCTTTTGCATTAGCTGCAGTTACTGAACCTGCAAACAGAAAAATGGTGAGTTTGGAAACCAGTCTCAAATCTCAAGCATCTGATTGGCTGAAATGGCAACCAGTCGCCATTTCAGCCAATCAGATGCTTGAGATTTGAGACTGGTTTCCATGCTCAGTTTTATAACCTAGGGCACAGGTCCCGATGGTAAAAATGCTTAGAGTTGGTCCCCTTTTCATAGATGTCAGCTGACGAGGTCTGTTAATAACTTCTGCTTGCAACATGCACGCTCTGGATTGATAGGTGTTAAGTTTGGCAAAAGACAGTACTACACATATGACAACTTGAACTAACAGTTGAACATTTGGAGTGCTCAACATTTCATGGTTCTTTGTGACAAACTGAGACAAATAACTTAATGTCTGTGCTGATGGCATTACCAGATCAAGTACTTCAGGTTTACTGAAGGAAGATTTTTGATGAAGTAGATTCTGAAACAACTTTTATTGACCCAGGCTGCAATATTCATGACATAAGGTGCTGAAAAATTCCTTGCATATATTCACAGTATACATATTACCATTGAAAGTTAATTGAAAGTTAAAACGGAACCATGGGTATAAAAATGGAAAGAAATTCAATGCAGATGGCTGAGGGCTAAGTGCACAACTATTCTATCCTATATAAAACTAGAAATGTGTCCATAGGACACAGATGCCCCCCGCTATGCATTGTTATCAGACAATGAAGTGCACAATGGGAATAATAGCATTTCAAAGACCGTGATGTGCGAGTATTTATAAGAATATGCATAAATTTGAAAACCAGGTAAATCATTTGTATTTGCGGCATTTGTCTGCTCATAATGGAAATGTCTGTGAAGAAATTGGTGGTAATGCATGTCAAGTGATCTTTCTTCAAAAAGTAGGAGAAAAATAGGAATCATTTTGACAAAAAAGCATGAGAAAAGTAGGAAAAGTAGGAACTTATTCCTCAAAAGTAGGAATACATAACAGTCTTTCCAGAGTCAGGACTTCACTCTTTCTGTTACACATTATATGCATCATAGTAATCCAGCTGAGGCCCCAACACGTAAGTCAGACTGCCAATGGTAACTTAGAGAGATGTCCATGTGGAATCAGTATGGGTCAATGGGGCCTCATCTTGGTGAATATAAACAGCACTACAGCAAGTATTACCTAGATCAGACCTCTGCAGGCCTGAAAAAAAACTAGACTGTATCCTGGGGACACTGATGCCCAAAATGCTACAACATTTGTAAAACAAAGGGCCATAACTGTGGTTAAACTGGTGGCAGGAAAAAAACATTTTCTTTACAATCATCTTCACATCCTGCTCACATCAATCTCTGCAGGTTTGAAAGAATTCTTCCCGAAGGTTAATGAGGAGTTAATGCCACAAGATTGGGGGCAATAGCATGACACCCAGCAACTCCTATATGCCTCACACTGTGGGGGCATAAAAAAAGGGTTTTATGAAGGCTCTAATCTATGAAAAAAAGGCCTTTTACTGTAAAATATTTCAAAATAAAAAATAAATAAAGGAAACATTTGTTGGAATTCTCATTAAAAAGGCATACCATAATCAGTATATAAGTATTTGGGGGAAGAAGGGGCCCATTTACATATAGAAACCTACTCTAAAACCACTTATATCTGAAATAGGCATGTTTTATATCTCAACTTTGCTCTAAATGCTTATCTTCACCAGACCTTGCCCACTGTTGCCATAGTGTAAACATCTTATCACCAGACCTGATTTTTTAAATTACATGTATTTGTTACAACCATCACAAAAATTCAAAAATTCACAAAGCAAGCAGTACTCAATTGCAATAAATGATTGGGAATTTTGACAAATCCTGTGTTACATTATCAATTCTGAAAACAATCATGGAACACCCATGGTCTGGGAAACACTACTGCAAACATCTACATGTATGTGGTCTGGTGAACACAACAGCATTCTGAAAAACTCAAAAAGAAGGGAGGGGGAGAAATACCATAGTACAACCATTACAGTGGCAAGGCAAGGAGTCTATAGATTTTGAGTGAAAACTACAGGCTTTTTGGCCTTTTTATAGGTTTTTAAGAAGCAGGTGTTTTTTCAATGCCTAGAGATGAGACCCATGCTCTATATTTTGGGGGAAAATAGCATTATTTCTTCTGTAAGCAGGATAAAACACCTTATGTAGTTACTTTTTGTGGAAAACTGCAAGATTTTAAAGACATTTTCTGAGGAGAAGGTGCCTGTAGACTATCTCTACTAAAGGAAAAAAGCCCTGCGAAGATTTAAAAGGTTTTAAGTTTGCTCTGAAATTACAGGTCTTTAAAGGTTTTAAAGGTTAAGCTAGGAGGCTTGCTAGATGGATTAAACATTCCTCTAAATACTCTTAAAATTTTGGCCATTTTCGATTACATGAGAATGACGGTCAGACCTTTTTAGGGTACCGGGGGGTATATAAATATATGACTGTTTCTGAGGTGTATAAAGGTGATTTCCTCTTTGAAAAAATACTTAATTACGTTTTAACCATTAGTTTATCAGTTTAAAAGCTTCCATTTAAGGTGTTTTCAACACTCCCTTGGCATTAATGAAATTTACTGATATCTATTTTTACCCACTGTTATCTATTTTACCCACAAGTGTTGAAATGAACCCCTTTATTTCTTTTTTTGACTAAGACAAATGACATTTTCAGGCCTGTTAGACCAAAAGTTATGTTGACAGAAGGAATTCATAGAACTTTTTACACTTATCAATATGAATACAGGAATGACATTTGCATTTCTTTTTGAACACTAAAAATATTTTTTAAAATCCTTTTAAAAGACATAGATTTTTTTCTTTTGTCCAACTGATAAAAAAGTAGGAATAGTAGGAGGTTTTTGTAAAATAGTAGGAAAGGACTTACAGGCATGAGTATTGCACGTGACACACAGCCCTGTCATAGTTAACATTTGTGTCAAGTTATTTTGAAATCCCTTCATTTATAAGGAAGTTACAGCGCAAACAAGAAAATTCTATTTTAGTAACAGTGACTTTGACCTTGGACTTACAGATATGGGTATTGTATGTGACACACCGCCTTGTCATGGTGAAAATGAATTTTGTGCCAGGATATTTTGAAGAAGCTCCATTCATAACAAAGTTATAGACAGGACAAGAAAATTCTTTTTTTAGTAACAGTGACCTTGGACCTATAGGCATAAGTTTTGTACGCAAAACACCGCCTTGTCATGGTGACCATTTGTTCCAAGTTATTTTGAAATCCCTCCAATCATGACATAGTTATAGTTACAGCCCGGATAAGAAAATTCTAATTTTAGTAACAGTGAACTTGACCTTAGACCTTCAGGCATGGGTATTGTACATGACACACCGTCCTGACATGGTAAACATTTATACCAAGTTATTTTAAAATCCAATAAGAAATAACAAAGTTACAGAGAGGACACCGTTTTGCAATTAAAATTCTATTTTTAGTAACAGTGACCTTGACCTTGGACCTACAGGCATGGGTATTGTATGCCATATACTGTCTTGACTTGTTGAACATTTATACCAAGTTATTTTAAAAGCCAATAAGAAATAACAAAGTTACAGAGCGGACAATGTTTTGCAATAAAAATTCTATTTTTAGTAACAGTGACCTTGAACTTGGACCTCCATGCACGGGTATTGTACGCAACACATGTCATGGTGAACATTTGTGCCAAATAATTTTGAAATCACTCCATTCATAACGAAGTTACAGCCCGGACAAGAAAATTCTATTTTTAGTAACAGTGATCTTGACCTTGGACCTACAGCCATGGGTATTGTACGCGACACACTGTCTTGATATGGTGAACATTTGTATCAAGTAATTTCAAAATCCAATAACAAATTGCAAAGTTACAGAGCGGACACGATTTTCCAACATATACACACATACTGACACACCCACGGACAGGGTGAACACTATATGCACTTCCGCCATTTCATGGCGGTGGCATGAAAAGAAATTACCAAGATTTTGGAATCAGGAGGTTTAAGCAATAAACTTATATTGCTGAATATAAAAGTGACATTAACATACCTCCATAGATAATTCTAACACTTTTAGCAACATCGGCAGAGACCTTTTCTGCTATCCATTTACGCAATTTCTCATGCACCTCCTGTGCCTGTTCTGGGGTGGCAGTTTTACCAGTACCAATAGCCCAAACAGGCTCGTATGCAATCACTACATTTGGCCAGTCTGAAGCCTTTATATTATCTGAAACCAAAAGATCAACCAAAATATCATGAATGTTTAAATATAATGAAGAAATCTTTTAACAAAGGCCAAGATCATATATCTGAGATTGGAGACCTGTCTCTAGTCTCAAGCATCTGATTGGTTGAAATGGAGACTAGTCACAAATAGGAAGCATAAATTATAACTGGCTGACATAATTCCAGTTTCAGTTTTATGATCCTGGAGACAGTTCAATCACTGATTAAATATCCTGTGCAAAAGATCATAAAAACTAAATCTGGAGACCTCAAATCTCAAGCATCTGATTGGAAGAAATGGTGACCTGTCGCCATTTCAGCCAATCACATGTTTGAGATTTGAGACTAGTCTTCAATCTTCAAATTTTTACTGCTGTAAACATGCGTTCAACATCAGCTGTCATTTACGCAAACATTGTAGCAGTTTTGTCGACAACTCAATACCTGTTGTAACCGTTTTGCAACTACACTGTGTACAACTGTGTGTTAAAAATGTACAAAAAGTCTATTACTAACCGATACTGAAGTTGTATACATACAACTCCTTGTGTAACAAAGTATCACTCATGCTTTAGCAAGTGTGGTGACAATCAGAAAACATATGGCCACTGAATTGCGAAAATAAGGTTTTTCTTTAATTTTACCAAGTTACCCAATTACTGATCGCCATTTCAGCCAATCAGATGCTTGAGATTTGAGACTGCTTTCCAATCTCAGCTTTATAACCTTCGGCCCTATCCACGGAGGGATAAAATATTTATCCCATGGATTAAAGGGTTAATAAACTATGTGTCAGACCTCAAACTCAGACACCCAAAGACATACCTATAATAGCTTGCATCTGTCTAAAGACGACAGCTTCTGTCTGGCCAGCCTCTCTCTCTTCTAACTTCTCTCCAATACAAGGTATTACCTTTAAACCAGTCTTCAATGCATAATTTACCTTCTCTCCAACCAACTGAAAAATGTAAATGAGCACGGTAAGGCGGGTATTATGTAAAATGTAAACAGGGTAATTGGAAAGAAATAATACTTTGACACAACATGAGATAAACTCCATATTTTGGATTTGTGATATAGATCCTGATCAAACTGATATTTCATTGTTTTCATATTTTCAGCCATCTTTTCACTCAGTTTACACGGATGGTAATGTTTAAGTCAAATTTTTATATGGACTTATTAAGGTATACTATTAGGTAACAATGATTCAGACTAATACATAATCAGGCGGTAGGATGTGGCACTGCATCTGAAGATAGTTAAGCAAGGACAAGGACATTGGGATAAAAATGGCGGTTAAGTGGGCATTTTTTAAATAAAACCTATTTATTTTGCGAGGTAAGTGCCTTCATACTATATTTAATTTAATGTCCACCTGTGCATTCTGCGACCAGATGCCTAAGGTACCTTCGACACTTTGTTTCAAGAACGCAGGTTTTGTAACAAAAAAGTTATCGAAGGTTTTATACAGTAAATAATTGTAATCATGCCAAAAATACGGTATTTTAGGCTGAGTTTCAGAAATCTGGGCACTTCCATATCGGGTTTTAGCATTTTATCAAGTCAAAATAACATATTCTTTTTTCTTCTTGGCTCTTCCAAAATAAGCAAGCCCCCACGCTCGAAGGAAAACAGGACATGCCATTTTCTGTCATAGGAGGATTGGGACATTCCCTTTTTGGCATTATCTGGATATCTTTACTGAACAGGTTTCTCATAAAGCACTTGCTTATTAACAGATTTAATTAAAGAATACTTTTCTTTTATTTTTATGGATATGTTTACATAAAAAAGCAATAGATTTACAAAATTCGCATATGCACATGGTTACAAATATGTTTTTTATAGTTAAAAATGCATGTCCGGTCGCAATGCAATATGCATCAATATATTGCCTCGTCTCCTGCTGTTATACTCTCATACCGTAAAGGAAAATTTTAAACTATCAGCGACAGCACAGGAAAACATCGTAACTGGTTGTTAAAGAAAAAGAGTCATTTTGAGATGGTGTGGAGTAAGGCCAAATTATAACAAATTTGTGGATCAAAACACATATCAAAATAACTGCTTATATAAAACTTCAAACTATGTGTGTTATTCCCAAAGCGGTACAATGCTGAAAATTTCGAGGGAGGATATTACACGCCGGTATACTGGGTGAAACTTTATAGATGTTCAAGTTAATTCATACTAAGCCAGATGGCTGAAACGCCGCATTGAAACTTCCAAGTGTTCTATATAAAATTAATAATTCCAATGTGACATGAAAAATCATAAATGCCTAACTTCCAGTCTGTAATTTTGTCACGTGAGTGTTGCTTAAAGATGCAGACGATCAAATTATTTTGCAAATGGAGGCACCTGCACTCACGAACATTGTTATAAACGTTAGCACTGATTCTTCAAATTGCTTTACATGTTTACACTCCAAATAATAACTGCATTTCGAATTGCAATAGGTCAACAGGGAAATCTTTTTAAAAGAAAGTTTCATAACTGTTTATTTTTACTTTACCAAAAAAAATTCTATCAAGGTGTATTTAATTATGCCTTATACATAAAAAATGATATTCCAACGTAATCTGCTAATATTCAGATCGTTAATATATAAGAAACATAAACAAGAAAAAAAACATACTCCTTAATAAAATCTGTGAATATGCATGTGCTGCATGAAAAACCCATTCAGTAAAGTTATCCAGGAAATGCCAAAAAGGGAATGACCCAATCCTCGAATGCCAGATAATGGCATGTCCTGTTTTCTTTCGAGCCTGTGGGATTGCTTATTGTGGTTGAGCCAAGAAGAAAAAAGAATATGTTATTTTGACTTGATAAAATGATAAAACCCAATATGAAAGTGCCCAGATGTCTGAAGATCAGCCTTAAATACCATATTTTTGGCGTAAATACATAACCTTTTCTGTATAAAACCTTCAATAACTTTTTTGTTAGAAAACCTGCGTTCTTGAAACAAAGTGTCGAGGGTACCCTAGGCATCTGGTCGCAGAATGCACAGGTGGACTTCAAATTGGTTTAAACATTATTTATTTCAAATAATACATATAAATCGATGTATAACAGAGCAAGACAATACATATATATTTGAGAGGATGAGAAAACAAGCTATCAGATGATAGCTTATATTTATTCTTCTCCCCGTAGTCATGATGTAATCTTTATGGTGAAGATCAATCAGTAATAACAATATGTTCAGATTCTAATTTGAAATGAATACTTTCAATACTAAATAATAGAAGCGGACATTTTTAAAAGTTGTTTTTTGTGTTAAATAAAAGATAGGAATTACGAGAATTTACAAGTTATAAGATTTAGTTTTAAAAAAAAGAAACTAAAACCACCATTTTGTTTCAACACATGCTGTGCCTCATCCTGCGCATGCCCATCACCGGACCCTGGACCACGAACCCACCCACGCTCACGCAGAGAACCGCTTCGAGGCCGTCAAGTATTGTTGAACTTTATAGAACACGTACTTGTTTTGTTCGACTGTTAGATTATCATTACCATAAATAAGATTATTGAGCAATTAAGGGCATGGTAGATTGGACAAGTAACACAGTCGTTGCGTGTGGTACACTGCAACTCCGTTATATCGCGATCTGTTATATCGCGATATCCAATATATGGCGCTTGGTCCGTGGATCCCAATTTTTTGTACATTTACAATGTATATGTTTGTTCATTCTTCGTGGGTGGTAAAAAAGATCAAATGATTAAATCAATGTTGGGGACAAATTCACGAAACGCACGCTTTTTCCGTGCCGTATTACGTCATTATCGGCGAAGGCTGTTTATTACATTTTGTATGCATGGATTTAAGAGGCGATGTACACGTTCACCAGCAGATACAATTTAACATCAAATGTACGAAAATAGATGAAAGGTTTTTTTTTTACAATTCTGTTGCTTCTGATTTGACATGAAACCCCCTCTGTGACGAACAATAGGTGAGAAAAACACCAAGCTGATACGGTACTGAGCAGGAAAAGTCAAAACAGTTTGTTGTTTTGTCATTACCTGCTCATTGACTTATCAAGCTGGTAAACAACGGACGTTGACGAACTAACATCGCCAACCACAAGTCGTCGATCACTTGAAAGTACCGAAAACAATAATACCACCGTTGGAAATTGATGACGGCGATCTTTGTTTTGTACGTTAATTAATTTCTTTTTATTAAAAATAAAACTTAATAAATTATATAAATAAAGTTGTTTAAAAAAACATTTGTCCAGCACGGAACGTAGTCCCTGAAGTACCCGTAGATCTCACAGCGTGTTAATTACGCAACACCGTGATATACATGCATCTGACAGCAAAAACAAATGAATTCTCCATGTTTCAGCGCGATTATTTACTTATATCGCGCTCCATTTATATCGCGGTTGGCGGGCTTGGACCCCGAGGTCCGCGATATAATGGAGTTGCAGTGTATAATGGACAAAGAAGTAACTAGTGAGTAGGAGTCTCGATAGCACCGCATGGGCACAGAGGACTATTTATAATCGATTTACGATGTAGATCGAAGTTTAGAGCGCTACACCCTAATCTAATACGAGCGTGAAGAACTTGTCCTTCTCTACTTCCTATGTTAAAATACAGAGGTGGTTTTGGTAGATGTAAGTTGAGTTTGTGCTTGAAAATGGATAGAGATTGGCTTGTCTTTACATCCACAGGTAGTTGATTCCATTTATTTATGACCGATGGTTAAAATGAATTTCTGTAAAGTTCGCTTCGACATTGGATAGATGGAATGGTGGTATTTCGAAACTGGTACCTATTGTTAGGGTTGTTTGGTATTAAGTTGTTGAGATATGCTGGACATAGTTCATTTTTCATCTTATAGAATAAGATTAATTTGTGTTTGCGTCTTGGCATTGAGAGTAATTCCCATTTTAATTCGTTAGGTTGTTTATGCTACATAGTTTGGTCGCGCCAGTAACAATACAGGCGGCTTCGATTTGAATACTTTCTAATTCCCGTTTTAGTTCATCAGAGCAATTGTCCAATAATGAGTCGCTGTATTCCAACAGAGGTCTAATAAAAGAGAAGTACATCTTTTCTAGTGATTTTTGACCAAGTTTGAATTTAAAGAATCTCAAGATTCCAATGCGCTTCCAGGCTCTGCTCACAATCGAAGATATATGCGGTCCCCATTTGCCATCGTTAGAAAAAATGATACCCAAATGCTTGTGTTCTTGTACGTTTTTGATGACAGTATTATCCATGATAAGATTTGGATGATTTGGTCTATTTCGTTTACGAGAGAAAAGAATAGTTTCTGTTTTATTTGCATTAAAGTCAACAAGCCATGTCTTGGCCCATGAATAAATTTTTTCTAGGTCAGTGTTTAGAATAGTAGAGCAAGATTGAGGATCCTCAACTACAAGGTAGAGACTACTGTCATCAGCGAAAAGCCGTATACACTGCAACCTCTTTATAACGCGCTTCGTTTAGATCCGCGCTCCATTATAACGCGGTCGTCCCGTGGATCCCCTATTTTTTTTCTAAGTCCATATTTTACCATGAAACGGCAAAAAAATAGAAACCGGAAGTCATTTTTATCGTAAAACGGCAAATAAATCGAAACCGGAATTCACAATTGTAACATGTACATAAGTGACGCACACATTTTATCCCTAAAACAACCGTGTTTTAACACCTTTCCCAGTGACAGGTATCAGCCCGAGGCAAACTTGTGAATGCTTACTTACTGTTTATCATTGATCCATTACTAAATTGGATTGTCCTTATAATTATCACATAATCCGCACAATTCAGAACGAAACAAAAAAATATTCCCAATCATGTTTTAAACCTGTCGGTAGTTCATTGATGTACATTTTGCTTTGATCCGCCTTCCTGTTAATTTCATGGATGTTGCATTTTTTTTACTATGGAGGTAAACAGCGATAATATCTGTCAATGAAATGCGACTTCAAAGAAAATGTCGGCTCGTATCGACACTGTGATGTTTTGTCGGCTCTGCTATGAAATCGTTTGATCTGCAAGAAGTGTGTACGTGACATTTGGCATTTTGTAGCTGGTTTAAGTTGGTTGATGATGCAATAATACTGAAATATTATACTGAAGATAAAATTAGGATGTAATTTATAAATTATGGAATATGTTCACGATGGTTAGTGTTTTAATATTTATTTTACATTTACGTTCGTAAATGTCAGAGTTTGTGTCATAAAAAAATAAAATATTTCTGCAGGCATCTAAACAAACTAGATATACGGTCTTTAATTCCATTACAATAATTTAAGGCCGATCCGATTTTGATCTTGGTGTTATTAGTCAGTCTCTTGCCGTTTTGCTTTTTTATTTGAACTTTGGTAATTGTATGTCTTGTAAGAAATATTATTTGTCGAGTACAGTGTGGAGAATCATGACGTTACGTGGAATTATGCATAATCTCGTTAGTTGTGTATTAGGTAGTATATTTGCGCGAGAAAATCGGGTCATGTATTTTTCGCGGGAAAATCGGGACATGTATTTTGCGCGGGAAAATATAACGCGGTTTCACTTATTAACGCGGTCGGGATGATGGACCCGCTATACCGCGTTATAAAGAGGTTGCAGTGTATTTGACCTTATTTCTTTCACTATATCATTAATATACAGTAAATATAGTAGCGGACCAAGAATAGAGCCCTGTAGAATGCCCAATATGGTTCCCCAGTTTGAATATGAATTGTTGAGAACTACTCGTTGCTGGCGTTTAGAAAGATAAGATGAAAACCATTCGAGAAGAGAGTCACGCACACCAGCAGTATATAATTTGAGCAATAGTCCTCTGTGCAACACGCGGTCGAAAGCCTTTGATATATCGCAAAAAACGGCCCTTATTTCTTTTCCTTCGTCCAATGCTTTGCAAATGACATTGTATATATAAATCAACTGATTTGTGGTGGTGTCACCTTTTATAAAACCTGACTGAAACGGGGTTAAAATTTGGTTATTGATAAAGTGATTATATAGGTATTTATGAACACAACGTTCAAGAATTTTTCCCAGACAACTTAACAACGATATTGGACGGTAGTTGCTGGGGTCTGACGGGTCGGCTTTTTTGTATATAGCTGTGATGTTCGCGTTTTTCCATATGGTGGGGAAATTTGACCTAGAAAGAAGCGTATTGTAAAATTTAGATAGGGGTAAGGAAAGTTCGTCCGGTGCTTATCTCGGGCTTATTTGATCAGGTCCAGATGCTTTTGATGCATCGACCTGCAAAATGGCGTCTTTCACGTCTTGGCTTGATGATAAGACCAAGTTTGAAAATGTAGAAGTGATGTTAGGTAAGATGATTGACGGTAGGTTAGTATTGATATCATTTAAGTTTTGTTCACAGAAATAATCATTAAGAAGCTTGGCTTTATCGCTATCTGTTTCAGCCTGTTTGTTTTGACGAATTAATGTCGGTATAGAATTACATTTTGCCTTGTTAGAGATTAATTTCGTAGACAATTAAAACCAGGCTTTTGAATCTAAGTTGTCATTGTTAATTTTACTAATAATCTTATTGTCATGATTGGATTTGGCGGCACGTATTGCTTTTGTTACCTCGTTTCTTTTATCTCGAAAAAGTTTCCAGGCCATTTGTGTGTTAGTCAATTTAGCTTTTTTATGAATTCTTCTATGTTGACGAATTAACTTTCTAATATGACTGTTAAACCAAGGAACATCAGTAGTACGAATAGTGACGATCTTATTTGGGATAGTTTGTTTTGCAGCTTCTATTATTATTTTTCCAATCGATTGAGCAGCTTCTTCTAGGTTTTCATTATTAAGGATTACTTCCCAATTTGTTGTTTTCAATATATCCCTATACGAAGAATAGTCACCTTGATCATATTTCCATATATGACGGCGAAATGCTTTGTTTTTCGGTTTTTCGATTTTTAGAAGTAGGACCGTTTGACAATGATAGCGAATAAGATCAGGAATAAAAGGGTCGGCTACGAATGACGTTAAGACGTTACTAATGCATGAGCGTTTGACAATTATTACATCTATCAATGAACACAAATTTTCGGTAAAGTGAGTGGGTTCCGGAGATGAGTTGGACTAAATTATACGAGGATATAAGGTGATTTATTTTTTGAGAGCGTTCTCTCTCTAAGCAGTTAATATTAAGGTCACCAAGTACGGCTATAATGTCATAATTTGTATTGAAGGCATTATCAAAACTAGCTTCAATATTGAGCCAATATTCGTTATTTGCACTTGGAGGACGATAGAAACCACCAATTAGCAAATTTTTATTTTTGTATTTAATATCAACCGATAAAGCTTCTATTGAATTTACATGCAAATCTTGTAGTAATTGTCCGTTTATACCATCACGCAAGTACACCGCGACACCTCCTCCCATTCTACCAGTTCTATTGCACCTAAAGGGTATACCAAAGTTTGCAATACGGATGTCATCATTATTCACGTGTGGAGTTAACCAGGTTTCGGTAAATACAAGAATATCATATGGTTGAGCTTCAACTTCAAGAATATCGAGTTTGGATCTCAGACTTTGTATATTTAAGTGTAATATGGAGAGACCACTCCTTAATAGGTTTAAGTGTGAGTCGATTGTTGAAGTCGAAGTATCTAAGTCATTGTCCGGGTTCCCTGGTCCCGGATTCTCTTCTTCATCACCAGATGTTAAAAGAAGAACATTTAGCCATGAGACAATTTTTTTCACGGGAAGATTTGAGAACTGCAAGATACGTTGAAGACAATGCATACAACGTTCTGGTCTGATAGCCAAATCGTACTTCATTGCCTTTCTACTTCAAAACCGCTGAAGCGATTTGTCATCAATCGTGTAACAGAGATCCGCACACTCACTGACGTCAGCAGCTGGCTATACTGTCCTACACATGACAACCCAGCCGATCTTGTAACACGAGGCATAGGTGTAAGCAAGTTTTTGCAAAACGACCTTTGGTTTAAGGGACCAGCTTGGTTATGCTACCCTAAAAAGTGGCCCACCTGGAAAGGGAGCAGCCTTGTACTTCAGACGCTAGCCGAGGAAGAGAAGACGTAGTCAACTTCCGGCACGAAAACGGAAACCAGTGTTATCGTTCCCGTCATTGATTTTGGTCGACATAGTCGATATAGCAAATATTAGAGAATCACAGCTTACATCATGAGATTTGCATTGAACTGCAAGAAACAACGCAATGACCGGAAATTCGGACCACTGACTGCACGTGATCTCGAGCAAGCAGAGAAAGTGATTATACGCCACTGCCAGCGCTTGGCTTTCCCGGAAGTGATGTCAGAGTTAAGGCTACATCGCAAAACACAACCGCTGATTCGACAGTTGAGTTTGTATCTTGATCCGGAGGGCCTGATCCGTTGCGGCGGAAGAAAAAAAAACGCCCCTGTTGAGAATGATACAAAGTTTCCGTTACTGCTACCCAAGAAACACCTGTAAACCTGCTTGATCGTCCGAGACGCCCACCATCGCAACAAACATTCTGGTGTAAATAGTACCGCCACGTTACTACGTCAGAAATACTGGATTCCAGCTATGAGACAATACATCCAGTCGATCATCCGGAAATGTGCAACTTGTGGCAAAGTTCAAGGAAGACCGTACAACGCCCCTGACCCACCCCCACTGCCAACAGTAAGACTAACAGATGCACCACCTTTCACTGTAACCGGCGTCGACTTTACTGGAGCCCTCTACATCCGGCAACCCGACCGAAAAGAAGAAAAGGTGTACATATGCTTGTTCACTTGCGCAAATACCAGAGCAGTACATCTTGAAGTTGTAACCAGTCTATCAGAGGAAGCTTTCATACATGCATTTCGAAGGTTCACCAGCAGGAACTCTTTACCAAAGACGGTCATTTCTGATAATGCCACCACATTTCAAGCGGCATCAAACCATCTGAAAAAGTTTTTTGAGTCGGAGTCAGTAAAAGCTACTTTCAGCGACATGGGAGTGGACTTGCAGTTCATACCCAAAAGAACGCCATGGTATGGCGGCTTCTGGGAAAGGCTTATAGGGATCACTAAAACGGCACTCAAGAAAACTTTGGGACGGGCCTATGTGAATCTAGACACCCTACACACAGTGATCACCGAGATAGAAGCGCTAATCAACGACCGACCTTTGACATTAGTGTCGGCGAGTATTGAAGACGGGGAGCCGCTCACGCGATCTCATCTGCTACATGGACGCCGGCTTACATCACTTACCCACAGCAACACGCTAGCAACAGGAAACGCAATGTCAACCACAGCTGATATACAAAATCCCGCTAAACGTTTACGACACTTGATTGAGTAGTACTGGAGTTGATGGAGGTCAGAGTACTTAACTTCACTACACGAATTCCAGCGAAAATCAGGAAAAAAAACCCCAGACAATATCCCCTGGTGAGGTAGTACTGGTGCACGACATGGAAACTTGCCATTATAGAAGAGACGCTTCCGGGACGTGATAGTTTAGTACGTGCTGCCAGAATTCGAACTCAGAATGGACAGTGTACAACAAGACCAATAGTGAAACTGTATCCATTGGAAGTGCTTAGTGACTCTTAATTTTGTAAATAATCAGTGATAAAGCCAAATGCTTGACGAACAGATTTGAGACATTATTTATGGTGATTTAAAAAGTTTTGCGTACTATACAATGAACTCATTACTTTTACTCAATTTTGAATACAAATAGAGATGAGTATTTTAAATGATTTTGGGATGTTTTTAAAATGCATAATTCTACATGAACAAACACGGATTTTTCAGTTTTGTGAAACCAGAGACTTTGAGAATTAGGCCTTACTTTTGGTATACAAACATATATTATAGACAAGTTTATGCTGTTAGATGTCAACTGTGTACTTTTTGTAATATATCCTAACATTTGTGGCCCCGGAGTGTCATGAATGTAACGTAACGTATTTATGGCGGGTAACGCAACGCCGCGCCGCTCCTTAAGCTATTATAACGTTGACGTCACTTATATATTTTGTTATTGTTTTTTATGTGACTTTACTTCAATAAAGGATACGAACTTGTACAAACGCTTTTCTTCCACTGTACCTTCTCGACAATATTGATTAGATGCGGACGACAAGTATTGACCGTGTTCATAAGTAATATCGTCATCAGTTACGTAACTTGAAGCCTCGCACCGCAAAACGCTCACCTCATGTAGTAATGTAAGTCAAAATAATGATAGCGACCGCGGCACACGGCCCCCCGCGATGGACAACGACACATAGCAGTGGCACTGCACGTATGAAAACAAAAATACAGAAAAAAAAGAACAGAAAAAATAGAAATAATAAAAAAAAATGTATGATGACAAATGACACAAAAGCAATTATACATGATTGCCTAATTCATTAGTTATATACTATATGCTCGCGGGAAAATGAATACGAAGGATTAAGTTATTATGGTGCTTAAATCAAATTCAGGGTTTAAGCTTCATATGATATAAGTCGGACTTCCACAGTTTTTCCATTATAATGATTACTGGTAAAATGAAATGTTTCCATTGTCTAGCATACACTACACCTAATACATAGTATCATCATCAATGTTCAGTAATTTACACAGATTCTATTTTCTTATAGTACATCAACGGTAATTGGACAGTCACGTGACAGAAGGATATTCATTCCCATGATGTCATTTATGAGCAGCGAGATTAACAAATGCGATGACCTCTTGTACCTTTAATTAATTACTGATAAAAACAACAAAATCAGTTAGTCCATATAATATTCGACAAGATCACCAATGTGTGTATCAAGATGGTGTTACCTGACTGTTAAATTATCCGCGATCATATATACCGTATATTCCCTATTAAACGCCCCTCCCCTAATAAACGCCCCCCCCCCCAGTCTATTTTCAAAAGTAAACAAGTGACTTACAATGACATGACAATCTTTAATCTCTCAGC
Organism: Corbicula japonica; assembly: GCA_038501625.1. Classification (NCBI taxonomy): domain Eukaryota; kingdom Metazoa; phylum Mollusca; class Bivalvia; order Venerida; family Cyrenidae; genus Corbicula; species Corbicula japonica. Next base: position 3,204,810 of record JAZAYU010000075.1, on the reverse strand, counting down.
ATTAATCCAAATGAATACATTTCATCATTTCGGTGTGAAAAATTTCATTTCAGGTTAAGTTTTTTAAAAATAAGTTATAGGAAAATGACAAAATTGTTTCCTACGGTTATTTATTAAAAAATAACACAATTATTGAAAACTACATTTTGTCAATAGTTGGTCTCTATTAAACGCCCCCCCTTTGCAAAATGTAACGCCCCCGGGGGCGTTTAATAGGGAATATACGGTATAGCAAACAATGTTAAATTAAATTGAAAAACAATAACAATCAAACAACACCAGGAAGCATATCAACAATTAGATATTTTACAAGATGGTTGTATACCGTATTAACTAACGTTCGGCATAATTTGTCAGTAGAGTAACGGATTCGAGAAAATGTTTAATACACTATGTATTTTGTCTGTCTGGGAATAGTTTAAAATGTAAGTAGCTTGAGATTAGTTACGGTTGTAGCTGTACATTAATTTATGTCCAGTAGTGAACAATTATATTACTAATGTAAGGGAAAAGTTATGTCGTAGCTTTACAATTCCAATTAGAGCAATTATTCTCTTTTCAATTTTAGTTAACGGTATTTTGAATTACAATGTAGCAGTGAGATGTAATTTTGATGTAGAAAAGCACGACTGAGCAGTTTAATGGGATAATCGTAAATGCCGAATATAAAGAGGATGAATACAAGGTGGATAACATTTAAATTGCATATTCCGTGAATACGGTGCCATGTGTAGGTCTGTAAGTAGGACATACAGTGTTTACAAACAGGACTAGGAACACGCGGGATAAAATATTTTCATATGTGATGGAATACAAGACTGTGAGAGCAAATAGCAAAGCAATCAAATGAGTTCATTGCAAACATTTAACATTCAACATCTTGTAAGTTACAACTTAAGAGATATTATGGAAAGTTAGTTTAGTGCAGAAAATTTCCCATGCATGGGAGAGAAGTGCTGTGGCATAGTAACAATTACAAGTCCTGGTTATCTCCCATTCATTTATGGTGTAGTTCAAGTATTATGTGGAATTTTTTATTCAAATATATTGTGTAATACTTATGATGACTTGATTTGAAACAACACAAATAAAAACACTGCTAAGCAAATTTAAACGGATAGTCAAACGTGCATGTGGATAATAATACCGATTGGTAAACGATTGGTAAACAATCGATTACAGGTAAGTTGTTTTACATATAGTTACGAGTGAAAGTCAATATATAGGTCAATATGTAGGACATGAGATGAGATGACATGTTTACAAACAAGATATTAAACATGTTAAATGAACAGTAACCCATTTTGATTTTAGTTTCGTCACTTTCACCGATTTTAATACTTGCATAAACATTGCAACCAGCAATCCAGGTCTTGGTCAATTTGTTTGATCTTACAAGTTCACGGGCTTCGAAGGCGAGTTGTTCTCTAAATTTTGTAATGTTTTCCTGGACGAAAATACCAGCTCCGAGAAGCTTTCTGTTCTCATACAGAGCTTGTCTTGCCTTGGAATTTGTGAATTTCACAATCACTTTCCTATTACCTTTCCTGTCCTGGAATTTCCCCTTTCTATGGCACCTGTCGATATCTTTACTGGTAATATTTAGTTTCTGGCCATTTGGAAGTTTGACTTTACTGATTTTATCCAGCAATTTTGATTCCACGTTTTCACTTACTTCACCAGTATCACCTTGAATTCCTGTCACATCCAGACACATACGTCAGCCGTACTGTTCGAGTTCATCTATCTGTAGTTGATTTGATTTTAGAGATGCACGAAGTGCATCATTCTCGACCCTCAACATCTTTATCTCTTCTCCTGTACGTTCCCTCTCTCTTAAAATATGTTATGTAGCTCAGTTCTAACTTCCCTTAGAAGCTGTTCTTTTATAATATTTGCTATAGCTTTGCCAAGTTCTTGGAGTTCGTCAGGTGACATTTTGGCGGCCATATTTGTTGATATTTTTGGGGTTGATTGAACAACAGAGGAAAGTTCAGTTTCAGATTCAGCTTCTGAATCACAATCAGCTTCCAAAAATACACTTTTATCACTTTTCTGATCAATTCGTTTCTTCCTTGGTGGTTTCCTCCTGTAAGGGCGATGATTTATTACGTTTTCGCCTTGCAGACGTGGAGACCGGGAAATACGGTCTGAGGTATGATGAACAAAAGTAGATAAAAATTGACAATTGCTCACGATTTTCCAGACTGTTTATGAGTGAAGATGACTACCATACCGCAATCCGAAATTACAGTTCATCAAAATCCATAAGCCGATCCAGTAGCACCATATTCTAGCTAAATTTTACATTTTCCTTTTAGAGCGCAAAAAAACCGCCATTACATTTTCTTCACCGGAAGTCAACACCCAAATGGACTTTAAATTAAATATAGTATGAAGGCACTTACCTCGCAAAATAAATCCGTTTTATTTAAAAAATGCCCACTTAACCGCCATTTTTATCCCAATGCAACATTGTCCTCGCTTAACTATCTTCGGATGCAGTGCCACGTCCTACCCCCTGATAATGTAAAATCATTTTAATCCTTTACCCCATGGGATATGGATGGCATCCAAAGGCAAAGACAAACATTGTAGATCCAGATCAGCTGGCACAAAAGCTGTTATATAAGGATCTGAACTGTTCCCTTTTTGTTTCATTAGGTTAATTCTGACTTAAAGGAGTATATTACAATAGTTTACGCGCATAGTTCTGCGCAAGTGCTAGTTTCACGAAATGTATTTTTCTCAGTGACCGGTGTTGGTTGAGTAATGTTGGTACTTCGACTGTTGCGTAAAATCAACCGATTAAATATTTCAAATTATTTCTCACAAAGTTATCGTCCGTGAGAATGGCCTCAAGCGAGAAAAACAAGAAGGGCAGGTTCGTTAGTGATGGAAATCACCAAGCTGTGAAGAAACGTAAATTATTTGGTTCGATAATTTGCCCTGACAATGATTCAAGTGTTTCGGATAATTTGACGTCCGAAGTAGATAATGTTACTTTCATGTGAAAATGACTGATGTTAGTTTTGATACTCTTGAATGTTTAACCAAACAGAAAATACTTTCATGTCAAATGGCAAAGAAAATTGCAGCATCCGGTTTGAATTTGAGTCATATAAAACTTGCTGTCTCTCGTGGTGGGTTAGATGGATTGTCTCAGCTGTTTGGTGAGAAAAGACACAGGCAAACCTGGAGTAACATCTCTTAAATCTGTTGTTCAGAAATTGTATAATTACTTAATGGATCATAAGATTTAGGGATTGTTACATGATTTTCATTCATTATCAGTGTTAGGTGTTTTTCGATATGTATGGAAACTTTGGCAACACTCAGGGCTGCAGTTGTGGGAATTTTATGAAAGAAATGTGGTAACTGTAATGTAATTCTTGATAAAGAAATAGTTATTTCTTTCAAAATATGAAATTAGTTTTGATGAGCATGTTATAAATCTATTTATACATGTTATGATGGATATTTTTAGAATTGAATTAAAATTAGAGATATTTTTTACTTATATGACCAACTTTGAATGAATATAGTAAAAAAATAAGCCTGGATGCCCCTGTTTTTTATGTTTTTGTTTTGTTTAGAAAAAATCTGTCCGTTACAAAAAAAGATATATAGATTTTTTTCCAGTCAGGGACTGAATTGTCTCCCTTTTTTGTTGGATATTTTGGTCATTTTTAAAGTTTTTTCTTCAAATATACAAAAAAATCTCACATAATTCCACCCAAAACCATACATACACATAATTCCAAACAAAAAAATGCATAGATATAAGGTGTTGATTAGGAATTCCAGATGTAACAATCATTTAAACAAGAGCCAGTCGGAAACGACTGCACGCTCGACTATTCGAAAAGTCAGAATTATTAAGCACATTGTAACTGGGCTTCATTTAAACTGGGGAGTGATTCAGGAGTTTATGACACCACCAACAAACACACATGAACAAAAGTTTCTTAATCCAAGTTAGGAAATCAATAAATTACACTTAATTTATTCTTGTAGATTTTTTTTAGGGTTTACACAACCCAGCCCATAAACCCATGATCCCACATCCATCAACCCACTATCTTTGCCCACCTATAGTGGTGTGGCGTGGTGAAGTACAGTATAGTATGCTGGTTGCTGTTGTTGGTGGTGGTGTTGTTGTTGTTGTTGGTGTTGTTGTTGCTGTTGTTGGTGTTGTTGTTGGTGGTGGTGGTGTTGGCATTGTTGGTGTTGTTGTTGGTGGTGGTGGTAGTGTTGTTGCTGGTGGTGGTAGTGGTGGTGGTGGTGGTTGTTGGTGTTGTTGTTGTTGCTGTTGTTGGTGGTGGTGTTGATGTTGTTGTTGGTGTTGATGTTGTTGGTGTTGTTGTTGGTGGTGGTGTTGGTGTTGCTGGTGGTGGTGGTGTTGTTGTTGGTGCTGGTGTTGGTGGTGTTGATGTTGTTGTTGGTGGTGTTGTTAGTGGTGGTGGTGTTGTTGTTGTTGGTAGTGGTGTTGTTGTTGGTGGTGGTGGTGTTGTTGGTGGTGGTGATGATGATGTTGTTGTTGGTGTTGTTGTTGGTGTTGTTGTTGGTGTTGTTGTTGTTGTTGGTGGTGGTGGTGGTGTTGTTGGTGGTGGTGTTGCTGTTGGTGTTGTTGGTGATGGTGGTGTAATTGTTTGTGTTGGTGTTGTTGTTGTTGGAGGTTGTGTTGTTGTTGGTGGTGTTGTTATTAATGGTGGTTAGGAAATCAATAAATTACACTTAATTTATTCTTGTAGATTTTTTTAGGGTTTACACAACCCAGCCCATAAACCCCTGATCCCACACCCATCAACCCACTATCTTTGCCCACCTATAGTGGTGTGGCGTGGTGAAGTACAGTATAGTATGCTGGTTGCTGTTGTTGGTGGTGGTATTGTTGTTGTTGGTGGTGGTGTTGTTGGTGTTGTTGTTGGTGGTGGTGTTGTTGGTGTTGGCATTGTTGGTGTTGTTGTTGGTGGTGGTGGTAGTGTTGTTGCTGGTGGTGGTGGTGGTGGTGTTGGTTGTTGGTGTTGTTGTTGTTGCTGTTGTTGGTGGTGGTGTTGATGTTGTTGTTGGTGTTGATGTTGTTGGTGGTGGTGGTGTTGGTGTTGCTGGTGGTGGTGGTGTTGTTGTTGGTGCTGGTGTTGGTGGTGTTGATGTTGTTGTTGTTGGTGTTGTTAGTGGTGGTGGTGTTGTTGTTGTTGGTAGTGGTGTTTTTGTTGGTGGTGGTGGTGTTGTTGGTGGTGGTGATGGTGTTGTTGTTGTTGTTAGTGTTGTTTTTGTTGTTGTTGGTGGTGGTGGTTTTGTTGTTTGTGTTTGTGTTGTTGTTGGTGGTGTTGATATTGTTGTTGGTGTTGTTGTTGGTGGTGTTGTTGTTGTTGGTGGTGGTGTTGGTGGTGTTGTTGTTAATGGTGGTGCTGTAGTTGTTGGTGGTTGTGGTGTTGGTGTTGTTAATGGTGGTGGTGTTGTTGTTGGTGGTGGTGTTGTTGGTGGTGGTGATGGTGTTGTTGGTGGTGGTGGTGTTGTTGTTGTTAGTGGTGGTGGTGTTGTTGTTGTTGGTGGTGTTGTTGTTGTTGGTGGTTTTGTTGGTGTTGTTGTTGTTTGTGTTGGTGTTGTTGTAGTTGTTGTTGGTGGTGGTGTTGGTATGTGGAGGTGGTGGTGGTACAGTACAGTACAGTGGTATGGTATGGTATGGTATGGTATGGTATGGTATGTAGTTGTTGTTGTTGGTGGTGTTGGTATGTGGAGGTGGTGGTGGTACAGTACAGTACAGTGGTATGGTATGGTATGGTATGGTATGGTATGGTATGGTACGGTACGGTACGGTATGGTATGGTATGGTATAGTATGATATGGTATGGTATAGTCTATGCACCCACCCACCCCACAATTACTCAACACTTTCAACCAAAGTATGTTAAGGACATCTGTTTTACACCTTTTATATAGCATTACATATGAAAAACACTAACATTGAAACTTTAACAATTATGTATAAGTCTTAATTCTAATTTCAAGTGAAAAGGGGCAAAAATCAAATATAAAAAAGCAAGGATGAGTTATGGGCCTTTGAAAATAAACCCGATGTAAGATAAAATAAAGGTATACAAAGTTTTAAACCTTAATTTTTAAGTCTAAAAAGGGCAGTAATTTGAAAAAAATCAAAGAGTTATGGTTCTTGGCATACATAGTCAGGGTCATGATGGTGAATAAGTTTCAAAGCTATAGTACAAGAAGTATGAAAGTAACTAGCTTGCACGCAAACTTTAACCTGAAATTCTAAGTCGAAAAAGGGCCTTAATTTGATTAAAAATGAAAGAAAGAGTTATGGTTCTTGGCATACATAGTCAGGGTCATGATGGTAAACAAGTGTCTTAAGTCTCAAAGCTATAGTACAAGAAGTATGAAAGTAACTAGCTTGCACGCAAACTTTAACCTGAAATTCTAAATTGAAAAAGGGCCATAATTTGATTAAAAATGAAAGAAAGAGTTATGGTTCTTGGTAGAAATAGTCAGGGTCATGATGGTAAACAAGTGTCTTAAGTTTCAAAGCTATAGTACAAGAAGTATGAAAGTAACTAGCTTGCACGCAAACTTTAACCTGAAATTCTAAGTCGAAAAAGGGCCATAATTTGAACAAAATGGAAGTAAGAGTTATGGTTCTTGGCATACAATCTTGAAATATGATGATGAACAAGTGTTGAAAGTTTCAAAGCTGTAGTATAAGTAGTATGGAAGTTATGGGTTTGCACAGTAGCTTGCACGCAAACTTTAACCTGAAATTCTAAGTCGAAAAAGGGGCATAATTTGATAAAAATGAAAGTTAGAGTTATGGTACTTGGCATACACACTTGGGATATGATGATGAACAAGTGTTGAAAGTTTCAAAGCTGTAGTATAAGTAGTATTGAAGTTATTAGTTTGTATAGTAGCTTGCACGCAAACTTTAACCTGAAATTCTAAGTCAAAAAAGGGCCATAATTTGATCAAATTGAAAGTCAGAGTTATGGTTCTTGGTATACACACTTGGGACATGATGATGAACAAGTGTGCCAAGTTTAAAAGCTGTAGTATAAGTAGTAGTGAAGTTATGAGTTTGTACAGTAGCTTGCACGCAAACTTTAACCTGAAATTCTAAGTCAAAAAGGGCCATAATTTGATCAAAATGAAAGTTAGAGTTATGGTTCTTGGCATACACACTCGGGACATGATGACGAACAAGTGTGCCAAGTTTAAAAGCTGTAGCTATAGTAGTTTTTAAGATATAGGTAGGTTGCACGTAAACTTTAACCTAAGCGGGACGCCGACGGCGACGGCGACGCCGACGCCCAAGTGAGTACAATAGCTCGACATATTCTTCGAATAGTCGAGCTAAAAATACACTTGTCAAAAGTTCTAAGTGCACACTTTTCAATTTTGAATATCTCAAAGTAAACTTATTCTAATTAAATGAAAGTTTGACATAATGTTAATTATGATAAAACAACAATATTTTTGTTGAAAACCGTGCATATGTTTTATGTATTACGTCATCCATGTCGGCATACGCTATTTATGCGTGATCCCCGTGCGGCAATTGAAATTTATTTTTTACAATCGTTTTTGTTTTGCACATGTTCACCGACTCCAGACAAACACGAAAACCACACCAACAAAGTGTAACCATGGAACGGTTGACGTCAGCAGCCAACGAAATTGCCGTCAAAATTCTTTTCACTGGCACAACTTCATATTTGTTGTAACAAATCTTGACGGTTTTCGTAAATGCAAAAGAAATACCTTATTTTTGCATATTTTATTAATTTAAGAAGAAAATCAAACGATATTATTTTCTAGATTGATTACGTTGCTTACGTTGAATGCTGATGTTACTCAATAACGTCATTAAATATTTACGTAAAACAACGTAAACTCGAAAATATTAGTGTAACATTTGTTGGATAAGTGTCCAATTAATAAAAATTTAAAACTAAAATTAATAGAAATTCAATAAACTTTACAATCGAATTATTCGAAAATGACGTTTATTTGGTCAAAAAGCATGTCCGAAAACTGGTCAATTTTATCGAAATGAATACATTTTTTCGTTCGAAAAGGCTATTACACATCTATCATAGTGAATTGCATCATCCCAAAGTGCTAGAAAATTCAAAAACTTTTGGCATAAAACACTGTGAAAAAAATGGAATTTTCTCCTTGAAATCCTGTAAAAACGTTATGGATAAAATAGGGAAGAGTGCGCTGGCTCGTCGTGCCCAGCAGACCATTACAAAGCTACAGGAAGATATTTCAGTGCAATGGAATGGCAAACTACAGTATTTTCTTTAAATGTACATGAAATTTAAATTATACAGAGATGAGAAAACGATCACAAATGATAGCCAATGCAATGATAATTAACTTGAGAATTGCTCTCTGAGTACAAGTGAGCTAAAATGTTATTATTTTTTAATCTGGTTAAGCAGACTTAAATTTTTTGGTGTGCTTTAATAGAATATTGATTCTTCTTCATTGTAATTTACATTATTTTGAAAGATTCAATCAAATAATTTGAAAAATCAACATTTATCAAGTGTGCACTTAGAACTTTTGACTAGTGTATATGTGCGTTTTCTCAAAATCCCTTCAAAATGGCCGTATAGAGGGGTCTAATAATGAGCGATTACTCAAAAACAAGCCTGGAAAGCTATATTTTTCTTTATATCATTTTGTTTGTGAAGGAATTCTCTTTAATTGTGCAAAGTTTTAAAAAATTCTGTCCGTTGTAACTTATTGTCATATACTCCTTTAACAGGGAAGATCAGAGAGCACAGCCATTCCAGCTTATCTTGATCTACAGTGTTCCCACATCTAATACAATTCCTTCATATCGAGTAAATTGACAATAGGTGATTCGTATATTTTCTTTTTCTTTACGAGCAATGTTAATTTTTGTGAATTTTATGACTGATGGTGTTGTCGTTTGAGACACTGCATCTTCTGATTTACTATATGTAAGAAATCTAAACCAAATTTTGACAGAGGTGTCACCCTAATGGTTATTTCCAGTTCCTGCAGATTTTCAGGTTGACGTCTGCTGAAACATTTTTAAACTTCAACCAACTTAACAGTATGATCATTCCAACAAATAAAATTATTTTCCTGATAACGCAGCCAGGAAATACTGCTTTTTTTTAAATTCTCTCATTTGTAATAAAATTCATATACATGTACAAATAATTTGTATTTGATAAAAAAGTTTAATCTTGTAGTTATAACTAGAGAGGTAGTTTCCTTTGGAGGTGTTTAAATTAATTTTATCATTTTGTGGTAACATATGGAGCATGACATGGGGAAAGTGTATTTGCTGACATTTTTGACGTTTTAGTTTTTACTGTATTTGAAAGAATCTCACAAATATCAGTTAATAAAATCGTAACGCGTAGGATGCCGGGATGCCTTAAAATTTTCTGGGGAAGGCCCTGTATCTATAATTGTCTCATAATAAGTTTGAGATTTTGTTTATCATTTCGACTATAGAATACTTTATTTACAGTGAGATGCATACTAAGGGCTATTCCATTTGAACATTTATCCCACACAGGAAGGCAAAATAAAAAAATTCTATATGGGGTTCTAATGGGGTAGGTGTAAAGGTTTTCACTTCTAAAGGGAGTTGGGTGGGTGGGGTCCATTTTTTTAACTATTCAATTGAAAGTGAAACAGTGTATCAATGCAAACTAGTATATCACATAATCACAGAAGTATATAATTTTTGTTAAATGAACTTCTAGAGAAGGAGGATCCACCTTGAAAGTGCCTTCCTGTGGTGGGATATATGTTTACATGACATACTCCATATGAATGATGATCAATTAACAAACCTGATCAGACTCCCCAAAAACATTACGTCTCTCAGAGTGGCCAAGTATAACCCATTCACATCCAACATCCTTGATCATGTCTGCACTGAAACGGATCATAAGTACTAAACAATTATATGATTTAATTTTCACCTACTGTGCTATCATTTAAACCTTTCCTTCATATATGCATTTTTAGGCATGTGCAACCAGTGTAGATCCTGATCGGATGGCACATCCCTGCACTGGTTGCATTTTGGTCAGAAATACACATACCAATCATAAAGCGAACAGTTTAGATACTGATCAGACGGCACAGATATGCTGGCTGATCTGGGTCTAAACTATTCGCCCATGCAATAAAGGTGTATATAATTATGGTGGAGGAATATATAATTCTTGCATATTTTTTGGGAAATTTCACGAGGTGTGAACAGAGTACCCACAGACCTGTCTGACTGGCAGGAAAGGTGTAAGACTACAGTGAATGCAGAATTTTGTGACTTGCTGGACTGTCTGGAAAATGTATTTAATGTTACCTAAACAAATTGTATTTTCATTCTTTGATAACACATATAAACCTCATAATTCTGATATCCATGTAATAACAATAAATTTTGTATCTTAAAACATGACCGAATATTGACAATAATGTTGATTATTTATTATGTGTACAAAAACAAGACTATAAGAATATTGCATGAATTACTACAGTCCCCTACCAGTGAAAACTTGTTTCAATAATTTGTGCCTCACAGATAATGTATAATTTATTTATTTATTGCAGTATAAAGTTTTCTCTGATTTAGTGACATAATCTGCATGTGTTTAATCCTGTTTTTGCAGATGGATGACTGTTTTAGCAGGCAAAAGCCCTAACCACCGATATTTGATTAATTGTTTAAGTCAGAATTACAGTTTTAAGCCATGGATGTCACAGCTACACTTCTGTTTCTTTTTTCTTAAATCCACAGAGGATATATTAGCCATATAATAGACAGAATGAATAGAATAAACAGTTATCTGTTCTTCTACTTGTAGACACCTAATTATCCATTAGTTAGCAAGGCCAGCGAGATGAACAGAGGGTGAACCTATTGTCCTCACTGGTACACTAGTATGGCACTTATAATCAAGATATAACAATTACAGAGCTCAATACCATATTTGTATGAATAAACCACAAACTATTAGGGTATTGAGCACTACAGGTTTAGTTGATATGAAGAGGATACAGTGCAGGCAAATAGCACAGATACACTCAAGTTCAAAATAAAAATACATTTTACAATCATTTTGATTGCATAAACTTCATGTATTTTTTGGTAAAAACTGGGTGCAAAAACTCAGGTAACTGCACTTACAGTACTTTTTGCGCCGAAAAAAGTCAGCGCAAAAAGTCATGTAACTGAAATATAATAACAAATAATTTTATAACTCTATTTATAACTAAATCTGTTTATATATCATCCTAACAGACATATTTCAAACTATTTAAAAACAAATTAAAGATATTTAAATAATTTAATGGAAAGTAGAAAAACAGTTTTTTGCTTCTCCTGAAAAATTTTCGAAATGTCAGTTACAGTACTTTTTGCGCCAACAGATGGGAAAAATAGCATTTCAAAGACCGTGATGTGCGAGTAATTATAAGAATATGCATACATTTGAAGATCAAGTAAATTATATGTATTTGCAACACTGTTGTCTGCTCATAAAGGAAATGTCTATGAAGAAGTTGGTGTTAATGCGATGAAAAACTTTTTAAACATACATTAAAGTATCATTTTCTATTTAAGGCAAGAGTTAAAAAGACTATTTTAAAAGATAAGGTAAACTATTACTAATCATTCTTTATCATTGTATCACATTACAATCAACATCTGTAGAATCCCTGATAATAAGACCATCCCACTATTAAGACCACTTTTTAAAGAAAAAGCAGGGTTCAACAGCATACTGGTATTTTTGTTCACTAACATCACAATTATGTACTTTTAAAGGACCTACAGGCATGGGTATTGTAAACAACACAAAGCCTTGTCATGGTGAACATTTGTGCCAAGTTATTTTGAAATCCCTTCATTCATAAAGAAGTTATAGCCCTTACAAGAAAATTCTATATTTAGTAACAGAGACATTGACCTTGTACCTACAGACATGGGTATTGTACGCGACACACGGTCTTGATATATAGGACATTTGTGCCAAGATATGTTGAAATCCTTCCATTCATAACAAAGTAATAGCATGTATATGAAAATTCTATTTTCAGTAACAGTGACATTGACCCTGGACCTATAGGCATGGGTATTGTACGCAACACAACGCCTTATCATGGTATACATTTGTGCCAAGTTACTTTTAAATCCCTCCATTCATAGTGAAGTTATAGCCCAAACAAGAAAATTCTATTTTTTGGTAACAGTAACCTTCACCTTGGACCTTCAGGCATGGGTATTATATGCCACACACTGCCATGATATAATACCCATGCCTGTAGGTCCAAGGTCATGGTGTACATTTGTGCCAAGATATTTTGAAATTCCTTTATTTATATGGAAGTTATAGCCCAGACAAGACAATTCTATTTTTAGAAACAGTGACAGTAACCTTGAACCTAAAAGCATGGGCATGGTACACGACACACCACCTTGTCATTATGAACATTTGTGCAAAGTTATTTTAAAATTACACTATTCATTACGAATCACAGCACAGACAAGAAAATTCTATTATTAGTAACAGTGACCTTGACCTTGGACATACAGGCATGGGTACTGTACGCGACACACCACCTTGTCAAGGTAAACATTTATACCAAGTTATTTTAAAATCCAATAAGTAATAACAAACTTACAGCCCAGACAACAAAATTTATTTTTAGTTACAGTGACCTTGACCTTGTCATGGTGAACAACTGTGCCAAGTAATTTTGAAATCACTCTGTTTATAACGAAGTTATAGCTCGTACAAGAAAATTCTATTTTTAGTAACAGTGACCTTGGACATAGAGGCATGGGTATTGTACACGACACACCATCTTGATATTATGAACATTTATAACAAGTTTTTTTTAAAATCCAATAAGAAATAACAAAGTTACAGAGCGGACACGATTTTCGCAACAAAATTCTATTTTTAGTAACAGTGACCTTGACCTTGGACCTACAGGTATGGGTGTTGTACGCAACACACTGCCTTGTCATGGTGAACAATTGTGCCAAGTTATTTTGAAATCACTCTGTTAATCAAGAAGTTATAGCCCGTACAAGAAAATTCTATTTTTATTAACAGTGACCTTGACCTTTGACCTACAGGCATGGGTAAGGTACACGACACATCATTTGATATAATGAACATTTATTCCAAGTTATTTTAAAATCCAATAGGAAATAAAGTTTAAGAGCAGACACGATTTTCGCAACAAAAATTCTATTTTTAGTAACAGTGACCTTGACCTTGGACATACCGATTTGTCATGGTGAACATTTGTGCCAAGTAATTTTGAAATCACTCCATTCATAATTAAGTTACTAGCCCGGACAAGAAAATTCTATTATTAGTAACAGTGACCTTGATCTTGGACCTACAAGCATGGGTATTGTGCGCAACACACACACACACACACACACACACACACACACACACTGACACACACACACACCGACAGGGTGAACACTATACGCCCTTTCTACATTACATGGCAGGGGCATAAAAACTTTGATTTATAAACACCTGTTATCTCCGGTAAAGGCTCCGGATCCAACCTTGTAACAGTTCTGTCCAGCTACACCAATAGCATTGTCTAAATGCTGACGAGTGTACTCCAGATATATCGCTGGGGGAGCAACAACCACCTCTGAAACAGTTCACATAGCTAGGTAGTGTAACAAATCTTGACAGAGATATGTGACCCGCTGTCACAAAATGACTCAATGAGGCTTATTGACTTTACAATAAATAATGACTTTCGATTTTTCATATTTTCCTCCTACAGTAACCCTGTAAAAATGCACGAACTTTTCGTTTCGACATGTAGACATGTGTCAATAACCTCATCACAAGTCCATTTGTTAACCTTGACTTAGGGTTACACAAATCCCATCTTCAGTTGTCAAGTTTTACATACGTTTAACAACTATCTATTATTTTTCATAAATAAAAGGTGATTTTGTTACACATTTTGACAATAAAATGGTATTTTTACTGTGAAATGCATAATAATTAATGCCATCTGTTCAATTTTATGACCTCATTTTAAGGATTGATGTCAAATGTCCGAAGGTACCGCGATGCGCCACGAGATAATGCCAAGGCTTTCAGATAATCAGCGACATGAGGTTTTAGGCATGATCCAAGGGGAGCTGTCACAACATAAAATTGCTTGTCTCATGCATTGTTTACTGATCTGACAATTACTCCTTGGCCTAACGACATCTTATTGATTTTAAAACATATCTACTTTTACGGATTAATTAATCTTTTACACTATTTTCAACAATATTCCAAACAAGAGGGTCCATGGGACCCTGGGTCGCTCACCTGCTAACATCTGTTCAATGGTTCGGACAAAAATTAAGACCACTAGAGTGCGGACAAGCTTTTTCTAAAATTTGACCTAGTGACCTAGATTTCAAGGTCACATGACCCAGTTTCGAACTTGACCTAGATATCATTGAGATAAACATTCTGACCGAGTTTGAAGAAGATCACATCAAAATTAAAACCGCTAGAGTGTGGACAAGCTTTTTCTATAATTTGACCTAGTGACCTAAATTTCAAGGCTACATGACCCAGTTTCGAACATGACCTAGATATTATTGGGATAAACATTCTGACCAAGTTTGAAGAAGATCTGACCAAAATAACGATCACTAGAGTGCGGACAAGCTTTTTCTATAATTTGACCTAGTGACCTAGATTTCAAGGTCACATGACCCAGTTTCGAACTTGACCTAGATATCATTGGGATAAACATTCTGACCCAGTTTGAAGAAGATCGGACCATAATTATGACCACTAGAGTGTGGACAAGCTTTTTCTATAATTTGACCTAGTGACCTAGATTTCAAGGTCACATAACCCAGTTTCAAACTAGACCTAGATATCATTGGGATAAACATTCTGACCAAGTTTAAAGAAGAACATACCAAAATTACAACCGCTAGAGTGCAGATAAGCTTTTTCTTTAATTTCACCTAGTGACCTAGATTTCAAGGTCACATGACCCAGTTACGAACTTGACCTAGGTATCATTAAGATAAACATTCTGTTCAAGTTTAAAGAAGATTGCACTATAATTAAGACTGCTAGAGTGTGGACAAGCTTTTTCTACAATTTGACCTAGTGACCTAGATTTCAAGGTCATATGACCCAGTTTCGAACTTGACCTAGATATCATTGAGATAAACATTCTGACCAAGTTTGAAGAAGATCGCATCAAAATTAAGACCGCAAGAGTGCGGACAAGCTTTTTCTATAATTTGACCTAGTGATCTAAATTTCAAGGTTACATGACCCAGTTTCGAACATGACCTAGATATTATTGGGATAAACATCCTGACCAAGTTTGAAGAAGATCTGACCAAAATTACGATCACTAGAGTGCGGACAAGCTTTTTCTATAATTTGACCTAGTGACCTAGATTTCAAGGTCACATGACCCAGTTTCGAACTTGACCTAGATATCATTGGGAAAAACATTCTGACCAAGTTTGAAGAAGATCGGACCAAAATTATGACCACTACAGTGCGGAAAAGCTTTTTCTTTAATTTGACCTAGTGACCTAGTTTTAAGTGTCACATGACCCAGTTATGAACTTGACCTAGATATCATTAAGATAAACATTCCGTTCAAGTTTAAAGAAGATTGCACCATAATTAAGGCTGCTAGAGTGCAGACAAGCTTTTTCTACAATTTGACCCAGTGACCTAGATTTCAAGGTCACATGACCCAGTTTCGAACTTGACCTAGATATCATTGAGATTAACATTCTGACCAAGTTTGAAGAAGATTGGACCAAAATTCCGTCCGCTAGAGTGCGGACAACAATTGTGGACGGACGGATGGACGACGGACGAACCCCCCTCACAAAAGCTCACCCTGTCACTACGTGACAGGTGAGCTAAAAATAAAGTGTTGTGTTCTTTTATTCAGTCATAATATTACTAATTTTCGAATTGAAACTCAGTTTATAATGTAATTCACATATTAAGATGCTTTAAGTTTACTTATAGTAAAATAACAAATAAAGTTCCATTGGAGAGCAATCCAGACCTGTCCCAGGACTGTTTACCTTCTTTCATAGGAACTGTTTTTGGGCGCATTCCCTCAGAAAATTTCTTTAAAAATAAAATAATGCAGTTTTCCCCAAAAAGTAACTTTACACCAGGTTTTTTCATTCCCCTTCAGAGAAAAAATCACGCTATTTTCCCCAAAATTATAAGGCATGGGCCCCTTTCCCTGGCAGTGAAAAAAAGCACTGTGTCCATCTCCTGGAGATGCTAATAGTACAGTCGATAAACATATAGCGGATCACGACATATAGCGGATCAGTCCGTAGATTTTTTTAAGAAAAAGAAAAGGTTATTATGTAAAACCTTTTTTTGGTCTTTGGCATGCTGATTCCTTAATTACTTCCCGATGTTTCTGAAAAAAATCTCAATGGCAGGGTAGCGTTTTTGTCCGTGTCAACCAGATGCTTGAAGTAAGGGTTCAAACGCTTTATGGATTTTTACGAAATTGAAAGTACAATTCTCCAATACTTACACGAACTGATCTAAGCTTTGGCCCGAAAAGTAAGTAACTTATACATATGCAATACTTTAAAACACCATCTTACTGGAATAAATGTGTTACGGGCTTGAATCTGTGATGACCTACTGAGATCTTTAACGGATCAGTTTAAGGGCCGGTGTCAAGATTATTGATTGTTACCTGTATTATGATACGCTTATGTAGTCTTAGTTATTTAGTTTTGCTGCATTCTTAACATGACTTAAAACATAATTTAGTTATATTTTAGGCATTTTAAGAGTACATTTTATTGTAAAAAATGTGTTGGAGCACATTTACAGAGCCACAATTAAAGTACAGTACTGTACTGTACAGACAAAGTCTGCAATAGAACAGCTTTCATGCACATACTCTGGTTAGATCCTTTGATTTGCATGTTTCAGGTCATGGGTCCTAAAAGAAAACCAAAAGCAGCTGCTCAAGCAAGTCCAGCTCAAAAATCTGCTAAGGCGATAAGGAAGAAGTACAAAGGGACAAGAATGACTCCAGAGAGGGTGAACAGGGTTCGGAGGGCACTTTACAGTGTATGTAACAATGAAATGTCACTTAGAAAAGCTGCCAATGAATATGGTATTTCTTATGGGTTTTTACATAGACGGTATACAGGTGAGGTAAACATTAATAAATTGAAAGGGCCAAAGAATGTATTTACAGAAGTGGAGGAAGAGTCAATGGCAAGGTGGCTGAGCGAGATGGCACAGAGAGGGCTGGGATTAAAGAGGAGTGAATTTTTAGACTTTGTTCAGGGTGTGGTGAAAAAAGAAGGCAGACAGACACCATTCAAAGATGGAAGACCAAATGAGCAATGGTACAAGGGGTTTAAACTGAGAAACGCCCATATAACTGATACACGATCTGAGACACCCCTAGAGCTGAAGCGGTCTAAAGTTACCAAGGAAGTGACAGACAGATGGTATAGTAAGTTTAGAGACTTTTTAGTTGGCATAAATTGTCTTGACAAGCCAGGGTGTATATGGAATGCAGATGAAACTGGATTCAATATGGGCAGCAACAAAACTAGGGTGATAGGACCAGCCAGTCATAGCATACCAGTACCACATATCACTGCAGGAAAACAGCGTATAACAGTTATGTTTTGTGGTAATGCCAGTGGACAACTTATGCCACCCTTCCTAGTTTACCCAGAACCAATGCCAAGGTCATACAATCCTTTAAATGGGGCTGCTGATGGAAGTGCAATTGCCTTTACCAAGAAAGGGTGGATGAATGCTCCAACATTTTCCAGTTTCATCGACCACTTTCACAAGTTTGCTGGCAATGAGCGTCCGGTTGTTTTACTTATGGACAGCGTAAGCAGCCATGTGGATCAATCAGTTTTCATGAAAGCTAAATCATGAGGTATCGAACTGTTCAGACTGGTTCCAAATGCCACACACTTAATGCAACCGTTAGACAAGGGTGTGTTTGGTCCCCTGAAAATTAAGTGGCATCTCATTGCCAGAAAGTATTCAAGAGAAAACCCAGGTAGAACCATTGGAAAAGAGAATTTTGCAGAGAAATTAAAAGAAACCTGCCTGCAGTTCTACAAGCCGGTCATTATAGTAAATGCCTTCAAGGCAGCAGGTATTTATCCAGTTGATGCCTCTGTGATCACTCCTGAAACACTTAAACCCAGCCAAACCTACTCCACACCTAGTCAGTCAGATACACCTGAAGAAATGATCATACCTGTGTCTAGACAACAGGAATTGGCACCAGATGTTACGCAAGCAAGAGGAGCATTTAAGGTATTTGAAGAAACACTATCTCCTGTACGTGAAAAGTATCAGAAACGCATTGAAGATGGTTATGACATTCAAGGTATATCCCCTTGCTTTGATGTTTTCAAAAAGTTGCAAAGTAAAGCATATCCATCAACATCAAAAGAGACACCAAAACAGTCTACATCTTTAGATGTCTTAGCTGATGTTGCTCTTCGAGATCTACCAGGTGTTTCAACTGATAAACCTCAAGGAGAACAGTCATGCTTATCCCCACCAGAAACTGTAATTTCACCAGTTCTAGCATAAAGCTTGGTGTATCCAAAAGCACAAGAATCTATTAAGCCTGCCAGGAAATCACTTCTAACTACATTACCAGACAACTTAACATCCAGAGAGTATAAGGACAATGTCCCTGAAAGAACTAGAAACTGTAAAAACCTTTGCTATGAAGGAGCGACGTGCCAAGCAATGTTTCCTAAAACAGAAAGGTAGTCAGTCCAAAGGTACTAAAAAGTTGCCGAAAGGAAGGTCCAAAGTCAATGTCAACAAAGGAAAGAGACCAAAGAAGACAGAAACATCAAGTGTAGAGGAGGGAACAGACAATGAGGAATTGGCTTTTTGCAAAGGATGTTTAATTACTTGGAAGGAGGACATGGCAGCTGGACAGGAGTGCTTGTGGGTTCAATGTGACAGTTGTGATGGCTGGTTACATGCAGATTGTGTGTCAGACCTCATCGATGAGGAGAGCCAATTTATCTGCCCTGAGTGTAATTCAAGTTAAAGGCATATATATCTCAGTGTATGTGTCATTACATTGTCTAATTATCAGAAAAGCCTTTAATACTGTGAAAAAATGTGTACACAACCTAAGCAGACTTTAAGATAAATTTTTGAACACAATAACAAACTAAAATACATTTTATTGGTGGCAGTATAGTTATATAGTATAATATAGGTGGCAGTACTTTAATAATATAGAAAAATAACTATAATAACATTTATAAACAGTTGAACATGTGCTAAATGCAACCAGTTTAGAAATAACACCTGTGATTAAAGACTGCTTGTAAGTAACACAAATTCCTAAGAAACATGTATTTTATTAAGTTTAACATGTATATAAGATACCACTTGTCTTTCAAAACTCCTGTTTAACTTGCATTATGGTTGGTCTCTAAAGACAGATTCAACTGTATATTTTACAAAAATATATGTAGATATTTGTGTGCATAAAATGTTATACATGTACTATGACATTAAAAGTTTACAATTTTATTTTTCAGGTCTCTGGTGAAACTTCACAGTCTACAGATGGAAATGCAAAAGAATGTCCCCCAGTCAAAGCAACAATTCTGGTGAAAAACTCTGTGGTGAAGGGCTATCATGCTTTTAAAATCAAACCTCCTTCAGACACACAACTCATAGTTGATAGGGAATATACCAACATAAATGATAAAGACGCTTGCCTAATTTGGGTTCCAGAACTGACAACATTTGATTCTAACCTTCATGATATGGTTACTGATGAACAAAACAAACTTAAGGTTATCAGACATAGCTGGATTGCCAATAGGTCATGTGCCACGTGTGTTAGCAAGTTGTTTTATCACATTATTGACAGTGGAGACAGCGTGTTTGCTACAGTGACTGGTGATCCTGTACAGAGCTTTCCGCCGTGGCCGGCACCTAGTGAGAAAGGTGGAGGTGCTGTGATACCCTGTGATTATACTTAAGTTGTGAAAGATAAAGAATCAGTATTAACTAGGGATGGGAACGAGTAGCAAAATCGGTACTCGGGTACTCGGATCTTGTTCCGATCGAGTACTCGGGTACTCGAAACCTTCCTCTAACGTAGGAGGAAATATCAGCTTCTTACAATCGTACCGGGTATGAACATTCCAGACTGCCTGTCATAATCGATTACTCAAGAAGATAAACAACACATTTACAGGAAACAATCACACTCTAAAGACAATTATTCAATACATTTCGAGCATCAACTTTTTGCAAACATTTAACAATACAATCATAAATAAGCACGTGTCACAAACTAGAACATCACCGTAAAATTTGCACATCATGAAAATAGCGTATATTTACTATATTACTTAACATCAACTGACAGCATATTTCTCTAATCAGATTTGATTTCAGTTTGCAAACTTCTAATCAACAATCGCATTTGAATATAATTACTAAAAAAAAAAACTCAAATAAATCGCTGACAAGAGACACATACTTAAAACATTCAGCAGGTGCTAATATTCATGATTGCGAATTGTTTGTGTCACTGGTGTATCTACGGCATCAAACAAAAGCGTCAATTAGGCGCCAATTACCGGATATTTGTACCCCTAACTGTCATCTTGTTTATTGGATACCAGGTTCCAGGTGTTTACAATCAACTGTCAGTCGGCAATTTTGTAAGATTAAATATAGACGACTGTCATAAAATTTTGTTGATTTCTTTTTATATTTTGTATCCAGTACCCGATTACTTGTTGAACTACTCGGGTACTCGAACATTAATCGAGTACCCGAGTACTCGGGTACTCGTGCCTATCCCTAGTATTAACCTTGTTAAAGGAGACACTAGCAAAGATGCCAGAGGGTGATGCTATGACAATAGAAATTCAGTAAATTGACATGTATTTGTGTTTATTTGTTTTCAGTACCTTGGTGGATAGGGTGTAGGTTAAGGTAACAGTAAGCTGAGAACAATTACAGTGATTTTTTAAAGTGCCATTGATCATTACTGCTGTGATGTCATGTTTATTAGTTTACAATTTATTTTGTTTACCTTTAAATACTCAGGAAAGTATTTTATTATGTTTGATGTCTTTGTTGTTTTTATAATGTTAATACACATACATTCTCATGAGAGTATTTTGTTAAAGTATGTTTTTTGAATGTCTTTATTTATAAAAGCATGTCAATATACAAGAAAGTATTCTGTTATTGAAGGATCTCTTTATTGTTTTATTTTGTAAATACATGTACATGTATTTTAAACTCAGAAGTGTTTATTAATGTACACTAGCTTTATTGTCTGTTGTTTTCTTTCAAAAAAAAATTCATGCATGTACATGTATTGAATGCTCTAAAGTATATTACCTGTATGTTTAGTGTTTTAGTTAATAGTGAAACATCACCATCCATGTGTGTGCTATTCATTTAATGATCTTCAAGAATCTACATCAGAAACAGGGCCACATTTGCAATAATTACTTGTACCTTAGTCATAATACTGTATTTTATGTATGACCTCAGATAATATTTAATTACCACACTTGCAATGATTACTTGAACCTTAAACTTGTTCACTTTGTTGTCACCTGTTAGTCATAATACTGTATTTTATGTATGACCTCAGATAATATTTTATTTCAGTATTATAAGCACTATGATGCTCTTGTCAACCATCCAATGTATGTATTGTTATTGTTACGACTGTTGGTTCATTAAAAGTTTTATTATACATGCAATTTGTATTCTGTTCTTTGTTGATGACATGGACATGTTTTATAATAAATACCAGAATATATCGTATACCTACCTAACTTTTGTCTACCTTTTGTTATCACAAAGTATGATTTTAGTTTTATACTAATTTATTTAAAGTCCATTGTCAAACAGGCAGTCTTACAACTTACGGAATCTTTCACAAAGAATAAGCTTACAGAGAAATAAAGTAATCAAATAGAAATACAATAAAAAAATTAATTTATCATCACAATGACCGTTTACTCACAAAACTAGGTTTGTTTGCAAAAAAAATATATGTCAGTGCAAATACAAACAACTTTGACAGTTAAAAAGAGCCAGTCGGAAACGACTGCACGCTCGACTATTCGAAAAGTCAGAATTATTAAGCACATTGTAACTGGGCTTCATTTAAACTGGGGAGTGATTCAGGAGTTTATGACACCCCCAACAAACACACATGAACAAAAGTTTCTTAATCCAAGTTAGGAAATCAATAAATTACACTTAATTTATTCTTGTAGATTTTTTTTAGGGTTTACACAACCCAGCCCATAAACCCCTGATCCCACACCCATCAACCCACTTTCTTTGCCCACCTATAGTGGTGTGGCGTGGTGAAGTACAGTATGGTATGCTGGTTGCTGTTGTTGGTGGTGGTGTTGCTGTTGTTGGTGGTGGTGTTGTTGCTGTTGTTGTTGGTGTTGTTGTTGGTGGTGGTGTTGTTGGTGTTGGTATTGTTGGTGTTGTTGGTGGTGGTGGTGGTAGTGTTGTTGCTGGTGGTGGTGGTGTTGGTTGTTGGTGTTGTTGTTGTTGCTGTTGTTGGTGGTGGTGTTGATGTTGTTGTTGGTGGTGGTGTTGATGTTGTTGGTGTTGTTGTTGGTGGGGGTGTTGCTGGTGGTGGTGGTGTTGTTGTTGGTGCTGGTGTTGATGTTGTTGGTGGTGTTGTTGTTGTTGGTGTTGTTGTTGGTAGTGGTGTTGTTGTTGGTGGTGGTGGTGTTGGTGGTGGTGATGATGTTGTTGTTGGTGGTGGTGGTGTTGTTGTTGGTGGTGTTGGTGTTGTTGTTGGTGGTGGTGTTGTTGTTTTTGGTGTTGTTGGTGGTGGTGATGGTGTTGTTGTTGTTAGAGGTGGTGTTGTTGTTGTTGGTGGTGGTGGTGTTGTTGTTTGTGTTTGTGTTGTTGGTGGTGGTGTTGATATTGTTGGTGGTGGTGGTGTTGGTGTTGTTGTTGGTGGTGTTGTTGTTGTTAATGGTGGTGCTGTAGTTGTTGTTGGTGGTGGTGTTGGTGTTGTTAATGGTGGTGTTGTTGTTGGTGGTGGTTGTGTTGTTGTTGTTAGTGGTGGTGGTGTTGGCAGTGTTGTTGTTGTTGGTGGTGGTGGTGGTGTTGTTGTTGTTTGTGTTGGTGTTGTTGTAGTTGTTGTTGGTGGTGGTGTTGGTATGTGGAGGTGGTGGTGGGTGGTGGGGGTACAGTACAGTACAGTGTTATGGTATGGTATGGTATGGTATGGTATGGTATGGTCTATGCACCCACCCACCCACCCCACAATTACTCAACACTTTCAACCAAAGTATGTTAAGGACATCTGTTTTAAACCTTTTATATAGCATTTCATATGAAAAACACTAACATTGAAACTTTAACAATTATTTATAAGTCTTAATTCTAATTTCAAGTGAAAAGGGGCAAAAATCAAATATAAAAAAGCAAGGATGAGTTATGGGCCTTTGAAAATAAACCTGATGTAAGATAAAATAAAGGTATACAAAGTTTTAAACCTTAATTTTTAAGTCTAAAAAGGGCAGTAATTTGAAAAAAATCAAAGAGTTATGGTTCTTGGCATACATAGTCAGGGTCATGATGGTGAATAAGTTTCAAAGCTATAGTACAAGAAGTATGAAAGTAACTAGCTTGCACGCAAACTTTAACCTGAAATTCTAAGTCGAAAAAGGGCCATAATTTGATTAAAAATGAAAGAAAGAGTTATGGTTCTTGGCATACATAGTCAGGGTCATGATGGTAAACAAGTGTCTTAAGTCTCAAAGCTATAGTACAAGAAGTATGAAAGTAACTAGCTTGCACGCAAACTTTAACCTGAAATTCTAAGTTGAAAAAGGGCCATAATTTGATTAAAAATGAAAGAAAGAGTTATGGTTCTTGGTATAAATAGTCAGGGTCATGATGGTAAACAAGTGTCTTAAGTTTCAAAGCTATAGTACAAGAAGTATGAAAGTAACTAGCTTGCACGCAAACTTTAACCTGAAATTCTAAGTCGAAAAAGGGCCATAATTTGAACAAAATGGAAGTAAGAGTTATGGTTCTTGGCATACAATCTTGAAATATGATGATGAACAAGTGTTGAAAGTTTCAAAGCTGTAGTATAAGTAGTATGGAAGTTATGGGTTTGCACAGAAGCTTGCACGCAAACTTTAACCTGAAATTCTAAGTCGAAAAAGGGGCATAATTTGATAAAAATGAAAGTTAGAGTTATGGTTCTTGGCATACACACTTGGGATATGATGATGAACAAGTGTTGAAAGTTTCAAAGCTGTAGTATAAGTAGTATTGAAGTTATTAGTTTGTATAGTAGCTTGCACGCAAACTTTAACCTGAAATTCTAAGTAAAAAAAGGGCCATAATTTGATCAAAATGAAAGTCAGAGTTATGGTTCTTGGTATACACACTCGGGACATGATGATGAACAAGTGTGCCAAGTTTAAAAGCTGTAGTATAAGTAGTATTGAAGTTATGAGTTTGTACAGTAGCTTGCACGCAAACTTTAACCTGAAATTCTAAGTCAAAAAGGGCCATAATTTGATCAAAATGAAAGTTAGAGTTATGGTTCTTGGCATACACACTCGGGACATGATGACGAACAAGTGTGCCAAGTTTAAAAGCTGTAGCTATAGTAGTTTTTAAGATATAGGTAGGTTGCACGTAAACTTTAACCAAAGCGGGACGCCGACGGCGATGCCGACGCCCAAGTGAGTACAATAGCTCGACATATTCTTCGAATAGTCGAGCTAAAAAACACATTGAGATGACCCCTCCAGTCGGTTTGTCACGTGATCCGCTATACATCATTTTGGTCCCCTATAGGTAGCGTTATATATGTGTGCATCGGTGGACCTGTAGACATAAATACGCTATATAATTATATACGCTATATAATTTTCCAAGCATGATTCCGGATCTGCCTAGCTGATATGCTTACCGACATTCGGATCAATGCAGTCCTTGTTTAGAAAGCTTATGATCCCCTCAATGCTCTTTTTGTTGCCGTTCATTTTCCAGTTACCACCAACAAAAAATTTACGTTCGTTAGACATGGCTGTTGAGATTCTATAAATAACACTGAACAAAATGGAAAAACGCAGGCTTTCGCGACCTCCAGTGGATTTGACAGGTGAAGGTCATCTGAGTTATTTTTGATCGCGCATTTTCGAATTCACCTAGCCTACTCTGTTGTTTTTTTTTCTTTTACTGCATTATTAATTTTAAAACAAATATTATAATATCAAAATATATATCAAAATAAATATAACAACAAAATTAGAAATTTGACATCGCGTTAGTTTCGATTTTGACTGTTTCATTGCGCATGTCTTAGACTGGTCCCCGAGCGACTTGCCACGCGAGCAGCTGATCACAAGGATAGCTTTTGACTGTTTCACTGCGCATGTCTGTATTTCATCAGACAAGCAGGGTTAGGGTTAGGGTTTATTTTCTGATAACGACTGAGAAAGAGTCTAGCTTTTAAAAAGCTAGTCGACGGCTCGTATAGCATACAAGTTTTAGCTTTCCAAAAAGCCAGTCGGTCATTAGCACAACCTTTTAACAAGACGGCAGAAAAGTTTGAATTTTAAGGCACTTTTATTGGATGCCATACAAAAATGTAAGTTTACTTATAGGTATTTCCTCTTTCGAATGAGATGTATTTAATCTGGTGATAAATCTAACCATGTTTGCGAACAAGTTAATGATTTACTTGGAAGTAAACCAAAATGGAAAAGTTTGTCAAACAATATTTTTGTGTCAGAAAGTGTTAGAAAGCAACGATTATCAAGCTGTAAATATATATCAAAAGCTACAGAATATGTTAAAAACCAAAGTTTTTTCACAGTCATAGGGTGGTAGAGAAAAACGTGAACAGTCTGTCAGGGACTCACAGGTATGATAAAATTATTCTTTCTGATCTAGAACAATATCGTTAGAATGTTTGTTCAATTCAATTCAATTCAATTATTTATTAGAGTCTCATTCACATTACATATACACAACACAGTATATACAATGAATTTATATAAATGTAGTAGTACATGCATGTGACCAATCCATATTGATTTATAAGAGACTATTTGATACTAAAAGATACAGTATCTTTACACGTAAAACACTGAAAACATTCTATGATAAAACTAAGTAATGCACCTTAATTAAGACATAGACATATATGGATCTTAAAACAATAGTGTACTTATAGTACGGCATATATCAGTTCTATTGGCAAAATTGTAAAACACTTAAAAAATTGTTGTATTATTAAATTATTCTTATATACAACTCTACATATTTACAGTTGTTATAAAACATTGTCATTTATATAAGTGTTTTCTCCATTCTTGGAGAATATTATAGCAGGGTTTGGCTGACAAATACATCAAATTCTCTTTGGAGAAAATGTAAATAAATTTCTCTAAATCTGACATGTTTTTACATTCATAATTTGTAGATAGAGTATCCAGTAATTTACATCTAATATTGGCATAGATTGGACAATGTAGAATTCACTTAGTATGTCTCATGACTTCGAATATCAACCTAACGCATTGAATTCAAATCAAATTCGCAAAAAGTATGCACTACAGCACCTTCTTTTTTTGTTAAAAGCTTATGCCAATGACCGACTAGCTTTTTGGAAAGCAAAATTTTGTATTGTCTATTATTGACAGTTTCACGACCCGATTTGATACTTCTGCAAAAGTATGTGTGTTCGCATGTTCCAAAGATTATTTTGTTGATTCAAAACCAAATTACAACTAAGTAAAGCTTAAACTTGTAGTGTCTATTATTTTCTGTATCATTACCCGATTTAAGATTTCTGCAAAACTGTGTGTTCTGGTGTTCCAAAGAAAATTTTCACATTCAAAACCTTATAAAACTTTAGCAACCAGTTGATTAGTGGCAAAATTCAAGATAACAGTTAAGCAAAAGTATCAAGAAAGTAACGACGGATGTATCCATATCGAACTAGCTAAACCATGTTAAACATTCCCTGGGTTACCTCTGATCCCCGAGTTTCACAAAATGCTGAAATTCGTAGATTCGTGGTCAGCAAAATAAGTAGCTAATCTCTTTTCATTGTTCTCTACACATTTTATTTGCTTTGGTTTAATAAATTTATAAGCTGTACATCTTTTGTTTATCATACACAGTGTACATTTACTAGTCAAAATCCATGTACATGTATATGTTTATTGTTCGTTGTCGGAAATATCTTTATGAGTAATAAGCCTAGCTGATAAGAAGCTGGAGAGAGGATTTAAGAATAGGTACAGACTCCAAATGTGACGTCCTTCAACAGCCAATACGAGGCCTCTATGTTTTTTTATAGATAACGACTGAGTAAGAGTCTATCGATAAATAACGACTGAGTAAGAGTCTATTTATCTTAATTATCCGTTCCGTCTGGAACGTGATCTTTGCTTTACATCACTATTAACCGGTGTTCAGGTAGAAAGCTCAAGTTTGGTCCATTATAATAGGTTAGACTACAGTAATTCATTTCCCATAGACTCCCAGTATAGCTTCATCTCCTATTCTGAATTAGCTATTGGGTCAAGGCCTTAAAATCTTACTTTTGCAAATAAAACTAAACTAGAGACACCATAAAAACACAACAAAAATAAAGCGTAACCAGTAAACTTTTTCGCGACATGCACTGGAATACCACCACCCTCAGATTTGCGCCACTTTCAGTTTCACTTTGTCCAAAATAATACCCATTTTTAAAGATAAAAATTTTCATACACTCAAAATAAAAATGCAAATGTTTTGTTTCAACTTCTCCTATACGCCTTTCCAATAAACAGTTTCGCAGTCCTGTACAAGTTACTTCCCGCGACCGAAAATCAATCCAAAACGAGGCTCTGCAGGATAGCTGAACGATCGGGCTAATGGCTTAAGCACATAATAGCTAACCTTATCCGCTATATTGCAGGTCTTCGTTCGTCGCCGGCGGTGAAAAAATAAGTTGCTGGTCTGTTATTCTAGCCAGACTTTTTATGTTTACTATTTGTTAGATATTTAGATTTTTAATGATATAAGAACATGTACCATTCTTGTTGATAGTTGGCAGTATGAAACGCAATTTGGACAAACATAAGCATTAATTTTACCAATTATGTACAACAATTTTTTCTTTATATCTTTTATATATTTTAATATATTTTACTGGTGTAAATGTTGCAAATTGCTAAGGCTAGTAATGCGCTATTATCCGGAAATCGTGATATGTCAACATCTGGTTACATGATCTGTAGACAAAAATACAATCTGAATTTGTTGATACTTACACATTTGAACAATAGAATTGTCCTAAAAAATTAAGGCGTTTATGGTCAACGTGTAAATAATTTGAATATTTAAAATGTTACGTATACTTCACAACCAAATATGATTGATTCTGTCTTGAAATAAAACAGGATCGGTAATCTGATCGTTTGTTGTAGAAGTATCATTCGTAGAATAAAATCCAAGGATTTAGATGCCGGCTTCCAAAAAAGATGAGAATATTTATATCACAATACGGTTGCATATCCAATTTAGATTTCTTAGGTTTGACAGATTGTAATTTTGGCATAAAAGCCCAAACTCTTAATTTAACATATATAAAATGTTTTGAAAGATTTGTTTCTTATTGACGGCTTTTGTTTCTATAACGTGTCATAATGTTGATTAAGAATCCATTTAAGTGCTAAATCAAATACATTTGCTGGCACATCCAGTAGTTAAAGGACTCCGAAATACTAAAGAATTGGGAGGTGTAGATACCTTGCAAATAGAAATTACACGATCTTTATTGGTCAATGATATCTGCCCCTTTAAGTTATTGACAGATGACCCCGTGTGCGAGACAGTTTGACATGTTTATGGCATGCCGCGTTCAAAATCACTCGCCGCCGACATAATCACAACATGATGTCAGTAGTTGAATAGACACGCTAATCCGGAAACGAGACTCAATTAAGCCGTGAAGAGAACACTGCGACTGTCTGTTAATTCAAGTCGTTTAGTGTCTAATGCGAGGAATAATGAATTGACACTTTTAGTCAGAAACCTGATTGTTTTATAAATTATTTTCAAAAATATCATGACGCTGATGTATTATTACTAATTCAAAGAGAAAATATATTTTTCAAAAAAGAATTTTATGATAAAAAAGAAAGTTGTAGGTACATATTCCCTATTACGTTATTACAGCGAGCAATCATTTTTCCTGTAAAGCAGTCACGTGACTGGACAGGGGAGGTAACCAAATAAATTCATCGAATTATTGGAAAGGCGTATACACTGTGCATTTTCAAATAGCTATTTAATATTTATAATATTGCTTTTGCATTTTCAACCAATCACAGAATTACTTTATCTAATGGTCCGCACAAACCCTAGACAAAATTGACTGGTTCCCGAGCCACCTGAATTACTGTAGTGTAACCAATATGTCGGTCATCAGGATGACCGACAATCATCAGGATGACCGACAATTACATCGTAGTGGATGAGGCTTTGTGTTAACGCTTTGAAATTTTTGCATGCAAAAACAAATAGAGAATTTGGGGTGGCCGAAATATTTTACTTTACAATGTCTAAAAACTAAAAAAGCTCTTATACTTTGTTGGTTCTTTCTAGTATTTCATTACCCGTGACATCATGAGACCTGGAATCACATTGATTACAGCGGAATTTCTTCGTGTAGAGTTCCATTGAGACAATATCGATGTATAATTATCACATCGCACAAAATGTGATTGGGCTGATGTGGTTAAACAGTGGCATGCAACTTCAGAGACACATATGATGTAACAGTGCAAAAATTGAATGAAAAAATACAGACATAATGGATGTTTTAAACTCAGATACCACTTCATTATTTAAGATATCTTATTTGAATTTAATTTTCTTAAAACTTGTTGAAGGCACGTTTTTAATTTAATTGAATGTCTTCTTATATATTTATCAACTGTGCGCGTGAGTCTAAACAAAACATGGGTCGAAATATTCTAGAGACGAATGCCTTAGGAAACGTTCGTACTCCGTACTTTAGCGCGGTACAGAGAGCGTCTACTAGTCTAAGCGTCAAGATTACCAAGGCCAAGGAAACTCCGGTTTTTGCCTAGTTGCTTTCGAAACAACGATTTC
Source organism: Corbicula japonica (assembly GCA_038501625.1). Lineage (NCBI taxonomy): Eukaryota > Metazoa > Mollusca > Bivalvia > Venerida > Cyrenidae > Corbicula > Corbicula japonica. The sequence continues at coordinate 3,174,547 of JAZAYU010000075.1, read as the reverse complement.
GATCGGATGCTATTTAATAATCCAATATGATGTAAAAGGATTGAAAAGGGCTATTCCCACACCGATTTCCTTTATCCATGAAAGAATCAATAGAGAAAGCGAGAACCACGAACTTCCGTTCAAACGGCTTAGCTTGGTTTTCTTTGCTGTTTCATAGTAAATCCTATCGTATATCCGGCCGCCCGTGGGCGAGCCGGAATAACCTAGGACAGCATGTTCCTGCGCGGATCTGTCTTTCAATAATTGAAGTTATTTGAAGTTATTTCCCTTGACCAGTTGAGTTGTCTGTGGAAAATTTCCCAGTTGCACAACATAAAATGTACATCACAGTCATACTTTTAAAGCATGTCTCACATAGAACACACGGCTTATACGGTTGGCAACCCGTGTAAACCGTACATACAACCGAACCAACCGTGGCCATATCCGAGTTACACTCGGGCCATTCGAGTGTATCCGTGAAAGCCGTGTATGATTTTTTAAACTTTTAAAAAAGCTGGCACTGGTGCCATGTCCATGTATGGTCGTATTAGCGATCGTACAAGACCGTGAGAGACCGTACGAGACCGTATATACAACCGCACATGAAGTCCACTCCACGAGTGAGCTCAACCGTGTCAATATCGTATATAAGCAAAAGTCGGTGGTATTTAAACCCTGTAAATGTCCAGTTAATCGAGTAAAAGTAGTGTTTAATCGTACTTGGCCGTAACAGACCGTACTTGGAACCGTACAACAATCGTATGAAAATCGTTTGTAAATCGTGTTCAAACCATGCTTGACCGAGTATATCCGTGCTTGATCGTACATACTCGTGCTACATTCGAGTCTAAATCGTACTAACTCATCCCCGGACACGGTTGGAGCTCAATACTCGTACCAGTCAACCCGTGTATAACCGAGTATACCGTATTGGAACCGTGTGCCCAACCGTGTTCTGTGTGAGACAGGTTACATAAGTCTGTTCTTGTTTAATTTATTTTGTATGAATATAACTCCACATATAACTCCACATATACAGGTTTTATCAGATGTGCGAAGTGTGCAGATCAACATTTATGCCACATGAGCAGGATCTACACTTCTCATTTAGACCACAAATAACAAAATAAATCTAGAAGCGAACAGTGTTGATCATGGTCATGCAGCAAAGACGTGCCGACTGATCCAGATCTCCACTGTTTGCCAATGAACAGCCATACCCCATGGAAAGGGTTAAATTGAACTGCAACTATTTTCTCTCATCTTCAGCCTGGTCCCTAATTCTTACATGCCTTATAATGTTATAAGTCTAAAAGTCTGTCCTGCCTGATAACAATGTCTGGATGATCTTAGATGTGTAAGGAAAAAAGGGACACTGGCTGATATATACCCAAACGATTGTTGCAAAACTGAAAGGTAAAACCCATTGAAATAGTTTGAGCATCAATCGCTCTAGACTACGACATCACCTTGAAAGGGAGCTTATAAAAAGACGAGATGGACATTTCTGAGGGGGTCGATTTTTCTTAAATCGACTTAGAAATGTAAGAGTAAAAGGTTGTTTTGTTTGTTTTCAAACATTAGCGAAAATATTTCCAAAATCAATGAGACTGTAGTTCCATGTAAGTGGGTTTCCACGTTATATTCAGTGCATTTTCGAAAAGAAATACTGAAACCTAATTTCCCCTTGCTGCCACATGTTGGAATACAGATACAGATTTCACATCTGCTCTTGAACTGGTTTCAAATCTCCCTTTTTTTTTATCTTCAGCAAATTGAAGTACCCTGACTAAGCAAAGTCGTCGGCCCGACTGAAACTGAATCTGATTGGTTGAAAATTGATAAGGTCATGAAGTTTTTGTTCAACGACATCTCTGTTGGTTTTTTGTTTTTTTTTTTATTAATGAATTTTTCAAAACTTCTTTACAAAGCATTTAGAACTTTCATAGCAACTTTATCTTGGTCAGTCCTCTCTTCACTGAACTGTTCAGATTGTGACGGCATCAAAAATGGCCGCTAAAATGTCAAAATTTACAAGAAAAAAAATGCTATATCAGTAACTACTCGTAATTCAGACAGTCATTAAACTTGACAAATCTGTGGGTTTTCATATAAAAAAGTAAAATATAATACATATACGTAAGTATGCTAAGTTCAGTTTTTAAATCACGTCAGTGTATATGACGGCGCTTAATTGTACTTCTAACCCGTGGTGGTAAGTTTTTGCCGAGCATTTTCTGAAAACTTGGATGATTACTCAGGTTCACATGTTCTTCTTGTTTGCCTCTTTTCTGTTACTTGAAATTCACAGTAGCGCTATTTGAGCAGTGTGGCGGTCGTAAAACTTCTCCCCGTACTTATAGTCAGTACTGTTATCAGTAAAATAACCCGTTATCGATTTCATGCAGTGATAGTTACGTATATCGGGGCTATCCGATCAACCTTTTGGGGGTTGTCCCGGCTAGCTCAGTTGGTTGTGTTTCTGGAACTGCAGGGCTAAGCGCTGTCGCCGTGACGGTGCGGGTTCGCTACCAGCTAGAGGCACTATCATTTGTATTGCTGGTGTTTGATTCTGTCACATTACAATTTCAAAGACTGCATTACCTCCGGTACCTATACTTGTAACATAAAGGTGGGTAATTTGTGTATGCCGTGATGTCACATAAATGGCTGAGGCGGTTTACATAACATAATCTTATCTTAAAGAAAGGAACTTGATACACGTTTCTATTACTTGCATATCATATTTTTGAAGTCAAACTGGTAAAATGGAATGCTTTACCTATTATCAAATTTTACGGCATTTCATTTAAGTTTTAAATATTTTGTATGTTACTAATTTTATTCTTTGGTTTAATTCGGCTAATAATTTTGCATAAATATTTGGTAACGTTTGAACTCTTTGGTAAAATTCTTTCCAGTTAAAAACTGCAGTTCAATACACGTGCAAAGGCGGCAATGGCGGATTTATGCTTTGATGTTAATGACTGATTCATTTTCTATTTCATTCACTATTTTGAATTGTTTTAACCGATATCAACTTTTCTCTACAAGTAGAGTGTAATTAGAAACGCCTTTGTTGCGATGAGCTGCAGTAAGCCAGAGGAATTCCGTTCATTTAATGTTCTTCTTCATATCTTTTAGAAATAAAAGCTCCAGGCAAAGTAGATATACTAAATTGCCTAATTAATTGATAGCAATAAATATTTAATATTCTCACAATGGAATCCAGCCTGAAAAAAGACGAAACGTATTTTCCATGAACATGTAATTTACTTCGTCAATGAAGGGAGTCCCACTTTGATTGTACGCGCAATTGTAATAGTTACATCACGTGTGAATACATCTTAGGTTTCTGTTCCGAAAGAATCCATCAGCAGATTTCATATGTGATCGATATAAAAACAAGAGCTTCAGACTTTCCTCTGATTTTCTGTGATGCACCGTAGGATAAAAAGCTGAGAAATATATCCTATGATGAAATGGATATTAAAATTCAACAAACAGTGCAGAAAATAACCAAATTTGTCATATTAACTTTTGGACACTACATATTTGTTAGATGGGATCTGGTTGGAATTTAAATTTCTTGACTTCGGATGGGTGTTCTCCTGCCGATGGACTTTACAAAACAAACCATATGTAGAACATATAGCTTGAGAAACCGTTATTATGTTTAATGGGTCATTTATCCATCGCACGTGCGTTTTCAGTTCGTTTGCTATTCACTTCACATGGAATTGTTTCAATATGGAGACTTGCTGACGTAACAAATGATGTCAGATATTGGCACCTTGCTGCAACACTTGGTCTGCTATTTATAGAAACAATGGTGACGTTGGTTAAACGCCAAGGGAAAGAATGGAAATGGTAGGTAACTCTGTTGTTTTATACGTGACGTGTAGACGGTAAATACACCTGGGCCCAAGATCATAAAACTGAGATTGGAGACCAGTCTCAAATCTCAAGCACCTGATTGGCTGAAATGGCGACCAGTCTTTTTTTGTCAGAACGATTATTTAAAAACTTACAATTTGTCCCAATATCTCACTTTGACCAGGTTATTTTTTTTAATTATTTGGTTTGCGAATTCTATCCTATTAAAGCAATAATGTACTGCTTTTAGAGCAGCAATGTAGATTAACAGAAATAATTATTTATTGCTTGCCTGAACTTCGAGATGTTGTCTGATCTTGCACAAGAACCATCCTTTTAACAAGTATAGAACATGAATTATCCCGGTCGGCAATCCTTCATAATGTTACATTTATTACCATCTTTGGCAAAGTCATAAGCAGCATACAGAAATATGCATTTGTCAGATTACTTTATGGAAGCCTAGTGCCGCCTAGTTGAGTAACAATCACAGCACGATTTATCTCTACCACCAACCTCGATAATGAGATAAAAAGAAAGGCATACAAAGCCGCTCAACCTATAGTTGACTACATCTTCATGTTCCCAGCCCCCCCCCCCCCCCCCCCCCAAAAAAAAATAATAAAAAATAAAAAAAAATAAATATTTAGCGCTCTCGGGTCGCTGGTACGAGACTCATTGTTTGGTGTCTAATCACTATGTCCCAAACATTTGTCCCGCCTGTTGTGTGCGTCATTAGACAAGTTTACGTCACCGTCACTCGGTGTAAGCGTGACGTACATGTAATAGAAAAAACATTGGACTGAAATTTTGTAATCTTTTAGAAATTATTTTAACTATTGGATCCTCAATTTCTTCAAATATCACACAGAGTTGAGATTTGTAACATAAGAAAATTAACATTTCTGTCAGATAATTGACTGTAAGTAGGGCTGGGCGAAGTAGTTCGCGAACTATTGTAATAAAATATTAATTAAAATTTAAATAAAGTAAATTGCGTGATCAAAATGTTCTGCTTGAAGCAGTACTGTGCTAGGCCTTAACATATTGTCCCGGCATCACACCGACAGGGGGTAGAACCTAAATGGTGGCTACCGTACTTTAAGCGAGGAATTTGGTGGCTGCTTTCCAATATGGCGGATAAAATCGTGAAATTTTGATACTTGTGCGGATAGTTTCACACGGTAAGCACATGACATTCAAATATTTTCTTTAATGACATATCCCATTCGGATCTACGATGTTTACGCTTGGCTCGGTTTTTTTATTTGAGCTTCCTAGCTGCCCTAACAAAAAGTTATTGAAACAAAACCTTGCAAGATTTGTTGTGGATTTTTTATTGTCCCTCGCGAAAATCTGTTGTGTTTTTCAATATCTGCTAGACACATGCCCCAATGGAGCATGTCCCAATGGAGCATGTTTACACCAAAATATGTCCAAAATGGATTGTTTTAATTTTCTGGAAAAAATATATCCATGAGAAAACGTTTTATCGCCAAAATATTAAGGTTTAAGCTTAATTCCTGTGGCTGATGTACTTTTAAGCCATATTTGTTGGCTGCTGTCTAGTAATCTCCTACACAGAGCCGTAACGTTCCGTACTCCCACTATCACAAAACGATGAACGTATTGTGTCGAGACAAAATTAGCCTTTTTGGTGCATTTTTGAAAAAAAAAAAGATGGGCTAACTGTATTTATCTATCATGTCACAAACTTTCCTTAACTCCTACTTTAATGTGGATTTCTGCATTGTAATGTTAATCTTAAATCAACTGTATCTGTTACAAATATACAATAACAATATTCACTAAATTCAAAGGTTTCCGTGAAGTTTCAAGATCTGTCATGAGTAGCAAAATAATGCAACCGATTCAATTGCATTGTAATGCATGCCCTTGTTATTCAAAAACATTTTTTTTTTCAAATAAATCAGCAGCAGCATACAGCTGTGTCACTTTGTGATAAAAACAAACATTATTCTCACCTGACAAAAAAAAACGTTCAGAACGTCTCAGAAATAGTTTGCTTCGATGTTAATTTATTTATTTCGTTCGTATTCTTTAACAACAATTCAGTCATTTAACGACGGCCAGTTGATCTACTTGCAGCTTTCGTGGGAAGGCATAGCCGAACAAATCGGTATGCTGGTCATGGGGAGGGGGACAAACATTTAAACTACACATTTGACTCTGCCTCAACTAAAAGGTCTTTCATCAGGCTAGGTATTGACCAATATAGATGAGCGAAATGAGCGATGTTTCAGTTTTCTCTTTTTAATTATTTTTTACATTACGAAAATATCCGAATGCAGTTCGACCGCATATGCTTTTCTATTATGTTATTGCTTTTTTGCATTTTTTCCGTGGTTGAAGAAACAATAGATAAAAACTTGATTTTCCGACGAACAATGTGGAAGAAATGAGAACCGTCTCGACTGGTAGTCCGATGCGCTATCACTGAGTCACGGGACCTTATATGTTATTTTAACTATGTGTAATCTTATGTGTACTTTTGCTGTTCGTCTCGCATGGCAAAACAAAACTTTAAAAACTGTTGAAGGTTTTTAAGACACTTTGAAGACCAGTTGATCTCATATTTTGTAAAAAGATTTTTTGGGTCAAATAACAGCTAGTTCCTATTGAGAAATGCCGGACCCCAAAGCATATTTACACTTAGCTGTTTCGTTGTACAGTAGATATTCAGCAGAAAATATATGAAATGCATTTAAATCTTAATTCAATGGGACTGTTTTAAAAACAAAAAAATAATTAAAAACCATCAACAGTTATTAAGCTTTGTTTTTGAGACGTTTTGAACGGTTTTTGTCACGAGAGAATAATGTTTGTTTTCGTCACAAAGTGGCACAGTTGTTTGCTGCTGCTGTTGTGTGTTATTTGAAAAAAAATGTGTTAAAAAAACAAGGACATGCATCAAATGCAATTGAATTGGTTGCATTTACTACTCCTGACAAATCGCGAACTTTCAGGGAACCTCTGGATTTAGTGTATATTGTCATTGTATATTTGGAACAGACATAGTTGATTTAAGATTAACAATACAATGCTGAAATCCGCATAAAAGTAGGAGCCTAGAAAGTAAGGTCTTTTAATGACAAGATAGATAAATACAGTAAGCCCAGCATTTTTGTGCAAAGAATGCACCAAAAAGCCTAGTTTTGTCTCGACACATGACGTTCAACGTTTTGTGTTAGTGGGAGTACAGAACGGTACGGCTCTGTGTAGGAGATTACTATCGGCAGCCACCAAATATGACTTAAAATTACATCAGCCGCAAGAATTAAGCTTAAACCTTAATTTTTTCTCAAGAATATATTTTTCCAGAAAATTAAAACAATCAAATTTGGACATATTTTGGTGTAAACATGGAGCATGTATCTAGCAGATATTGAAAAACACAACAGATTTTCGCGAGGGACAATAAAAAATCCACAACAAACCTTGCAAGGTTTTGTTTCAATAACTTTTTTGTTAGGACAGCTAGGAAGCTCAAATAAAAAACCGACTCAAACGCAAACATCGTAGATCCGAATGGGATATGTCATTAAAGGAAATATTTGAATGTAATGTGCTTACCGTGTGAAAATGTCCGCAAAAGTATCAAAATTTCACGATTTTATCCGCCATATTGGAAAGCAGCCACCAAATTCCTCGCTTAAAGTACGGTAGCCACGGTAGGCTCTACCTCCTGATTGACGAGCTATGTAATTGTTATTGGAATTGAAAATATAACGTGTTTTTTTTAAATTTATTATATACCCATTAATGTTTTAGCATAGTGCAGCGTTAATCCGCAAAATTGATACAACTCGTCAGATTAATAATTCCGTATCGCACATTTCCAATTTTCCGATTTTGTATTTTTCAGCTTCCGGTAGTTTCTACGTTTCAAAATGACGGATTTCAAACGGCGATATTTTTACAAATTTAGATTTGTTGACTCCAATGACACTCTTTCTTTAAAAATAATCAACGATTTTACGGCCTTTACAAATAGAAATAAAATGAAATCATCAAAAATGTGAAAGAAAGTTAAATTAATAGATAGTCATTGCGGATATAAATTGAACAAGCAAAAGACTACTGTTTTAGGATTTAAGAAGTGTACATACCGTTCAACTATCCCAATTAAAATATCCATTTGCAACAATCCTTCCTATTTTCTGTTTAAAGCCTGACCCTATGATGTAAACAAAGCTCGTTGCTGTGGTATAAGAATGAAACACTTTCAAATCCTAGTCGTTACATATTTTATTTTATTGGTTTACTTTTCATCATACAGTCTCCTTAGTATTGCCCTCTATCTGTACCCTACTTAGTAAAATTAAATTAAATACAAAAAAGGTAGTGTTGGAAGATATGACTTGAAAAGTAGCCATACACATATTTTGTTAATTGTTTTAACAAATCAGAATTAAGCCTTGTTTTCTTTATGCATGTAAGTGCATTCCTATGTTGTTGTTACTTTTACTTTTTTTTGCTGCATTATGTATACATTGATTGCAATGTCATGTAACATGACCCATGATTGGAAAATAAATTTATTCTATTCTATTCTATCGAATACCACGGTAAACACTTCCAGCATCTTCGGGTCTTGTCCAAATTTTGCTGTTATTATTTTTAGTCCTTCAAAGATTTGAAAGTTTAATGAATCTTTTTCTGTCAGAATCGATCATGGCGCTTGAAAATGTAAACATTTGTTCGATGACGTAGAGATTCATGGTTTATTGTGACGTAATTGCTTACATCACATTTCACTATTCATTATTGATTTAGTGCTCATTTAATTGGTAGTGAAATAAGGGTATATAATAAAAGGAACATTATACCAGTATGCAATCTGTAGGTTTGTATTATTTCTCGATGCGTATGTCAACCACATCACGCTCGACCTTCGGTCTCGCGTGATATTGTTTACATACCCAACTCGACTAATACAAACCTACGGATTGCATACTGGTATAATATTCCATATTTATCTGTGCATTTTAATAGTTCTTGTGAATGAAATCAATCTTTTCGCCATTAGTTTTTATTGGAGTATTGGAGGGTGCAAACATAGATTTTGTATATGTACCTCATAGTTATACAAAGTCATCAAGGGTTAAGTTTTTGCTGATTATAATTGTCGTGTTTAGTGGCTTCCATCTAATGGAGATTTAAGGAACTACCACTCTGCGAAGAATATTGACTATTACTAAATTCACATTCCTGGGCACAAGATCATAAAACTAAATCTGGAGACCAGTCTCAAATCTCAAGCATCTGATTGGCTTAAATGGCGATTGGTCTCCAATCTTGGGCCCAGTACATGTTCTATCATGTCATCAGCAGCTGTGTCACTTTGTGATAAAAACAAACATTATTCTCACCTGACAAAAAAAACCGTTCAGAACGTCTCAGAAATAGTTTGCTTCGATGTTAATTTATTTATTTCGTTCGTATTCTTTAACAACAATTCAGTCATTTAACGACGGCCAGTTGATCTACTTGCAGCTTTCGTGGGAAGGCATGGCCGAACAAATCGGTATACTGGTCATGGGGAGGGGGACAAACATTTAAACTACACATTTGACTCCGCCTCAACTAAAAGGTCTTTCATCAGGCTAGGTATTGACCAATATAGATGAGCGAAATGAGCGATGTTTCAGTTTTCTCTTTTTAATTATTTTTTACATTACGAAAATATCTGAATGCAGTTCGACCGCATATGCTTTTCTATTATGTTATTGCTTTTTTGCATTTTTTCCGTGGTTGAAGAAACAATAGATAAAAACTTGATTTTCCGACGAACAATGTGGAAGAAATGAGAACCGTCTCGACTGGTAGTCCGATGCGCTATCACTGAGTCACGGGACCTTATATGTTATTTTAACTATGTGTAATCTTATGTGTACTTTTGCTGTTCGTCTCGCATGGCAAAACAAAACTTAAAAAACTGTTGAAGGTTTTTAAGACACTTTGAAGACCAGTTGATCTCATATTTTGTAAAAAGATTTTTTGGGTCAAATAACAGCTAGTTCCTACTGAGAAATGCCGGACCAAAAAGCCTAGTTTTGTCTCGACACATGACGTTCAACGTTTTGTGTTAGTGGGAGTACAGAACGGTACGGCTCTGTGTAGGAGATTACTATCGGCAGCCACCAAATATGACTTAAAATTACATCAGCCACAAGAATTAAGCTTAAACCTTAATTTTTTCTCAAGAATATATTTTTCCAGAAAATTAAAACAATCAAATTTGGACATATTTTGGTGTAAACATGGAGCATGTATCTAGCAGATATTGAAAAACACAACAGATTTTCGCGAGGGACAATAAAAAATCCACAACAAACCTTGCAAGGTTTTGTTTCAATAACTTTTTTGTTAGGACAGCTAGGAAGCTCAAATAAAAAACCGACTCAAACGCAAACATCGTAGATCCGAATGGGATATGTCATTAAAGGAAATATTTGAATGTAATGTGCTTACCGTGTGAAAATGTCCGCAAAAGTATCAAACTTTCACGATTTTATCCGCCATATTTGAAAGCAGCCACCAAATTCCTCGCTTAAAGTACGGTAGCCACGGTAGGCTCTACCTCCTGATTGACGAGCTATGTAATTGTTATTGGAATTGAAAATATAAAGTTTTTTTTTAAATTTATTATATACCCATTAATGATTTTAGCATAGTGCAGCGTTAATCCGCAAAATTGATACAACTCGTCAGATTAATAATTCCGTATCGCACATTTCCAATTTTCCGATTTTGTATTTTTCAGCTTCCGGTAGTTTCTACGTTTCAAAATGACGGATTTCAAACGGCGATATTTTTACAAATTTAGATTTGTTGACTCCAATGACACTCTTTCTTTAAAAATAATCAACGATTTTACGGCCTTTACAAATAAAATGAAATCATCAAAAATGTGAAAGAAAGTTAAATTAATAGATAGTCATTGCGGATATAAATTGAACAAGCAAAAGACTACTGTTTTAGGATTTAAGAAGTGTACATACCGTTCAACTATCCCAATTAAAATATCCATTTGCAACAATCCTTCCTATTTTCTGTTTAAAGCCTGACCCTATGATTTGATGTAAACAAAGCTCGTTGCTGTGGTATAAGAATGAAACACTTTCAAATCCTAGTCGTTACATATTTTATTTTATTGGATTACTTTTCATCATACAGTCTCCTTAGTATTGCCCTCTATCTGTACCCTACTTAGTAAAATTAAATTAAATACAAAAAAAGTAGTGTTGGAAGATATGACTTGAAAAGTAGCCATACACATCTTTTGTTAATTGTTTTAACAAATCAGAATTAAGCCTTGTTTTCTTTATGCATGTAAGTGCATTCCTATGTTGTTGTTACTTTTACTTTTATTTGCTGCATTATGTATACATTGATTGCATTGTCATGTAACATGACCCATGATTGGAAAATAAATTTATTCTATTCTATTCTATTCTATCGAATACCACGGTAAACACTTCCAGTAAGATATTGTTTACATACCCAACTCGACTAATACAAACCTACGGATTGCATACTGGTATAATATTCCATATTTATCTGTGCATTTTAATAGTTCTTGTGAATGAAATCAATCTTTTCGCCATTAGTTTTTATTGGAGTATTGGAGGGTGCAAACATAGATTTTGTATATGTACCTCATAGTTATACAAAGTCATCAAGGGTTAAGTTTTTGCTGATTATAATTGTCGTGTTTAGTGGCTTCCATCTAATGGAGATTTAAGGAACTACCACTCTGCGAAGAATATTGACTATTACTCAATTCACATTCCTGGGCACAAGATCATAAAACTAAATCTGGTCTCCAATCTTGGGCCCAGTACATGTTCTATCATGTCGTTGATCGTGTTTTTACTTATTCAGGTTTTGCCCCAGTGTATTCATCTATTTACTCACTTCGGTTCCTGCCATTTGGTTTCTCGAGCTGTACGAGTTCGACAAACGTGTTCGGTACGTTGAGCTTGCTATACTCGCAGCAAAGGAGTCGAACATGACCACCACCATTTCTGCCATCAATATACCACCCGACGTACAAGAGGATCTCAGCGCACAGATTGGTTCCTTACTCGGGGTGAGTCTTCTCTTGCTAAAACATTGACTGTCTCACTGAAGGGTGTTGTCACTTTCCACCCCTCTTTCTCCAAAGACGATTGTACAGTAACTTGTAAAAGAGATAATACTACATTAATAGACACAACAATGTATACTCTGACAATGTAAGTAAATGATTATTTATTTAGTATTATTAAATTATTTGTGTCTACTACTTCGGGTTATACGGTAATTAAGCTATCACATTGATTGATTCGACTGAGAAGTTTGTAAGGAAAGTGTAAAGATTTTTTTGCGTTAACGGAAATGTACAGTCATGTAGAGGGGTAGAGGGGGGGGGGGGGGGGGGGGGCAGGTAAAGATTCTATTATGATATTATAGCTCTGTTATTGTATTGATATTAATTATTCATGTTTCGAGACCCTTGAAAACAACTAAAATTATGCATTGTTGACATTGTTGAATACTGTTAATTTGTATCAAATCTACTTGTAGATCTAGAACATTATGTACATAAATGGTGGCCCAAAACAAAACAAAAATATAACAACACAAAAAAGAGATTGTACTAACAATAATTAAAGTCCTGCAAGGAAATAGAAATCCTAGACACGACCATTGATTTTCGAGTTCAATGCATTTATATGCCCACAACCACAACCCTCACCCGCTCACACTGATACAATGAATTACTGTATTTATAATAAAGCTAGCATGTCTTTATGTAACTAGAAGTCGGAGGAACGAGCTTTAAAGCCCCAGCCCTAAACTTAAGTAAGAATATACTATTGAAAAATCATATTTGTCCATATAGACTACAATATATAAACTCTCTAACAGAACACAAAAGGTCCGATCGAATTCTTTCTTATAGACGGGATTTTCAATGATATTGTTAAATTATAGTTAACGAACTTTTAAGAAGCTAAATATAATGGAGCTATATTTAGCAATGGCGAAGAGACCACTACATGCGCGATCTTGATTTCTGTGACCACCCGACTAATCCTACTTTCGCTTCTAGTCGCGCGGACCAAATTTATTTTAGTAAATTAAAATTTTATTAGCCCGAACTAATGCTGCAAATTTGTGCCAATAGTTCCAAATACATGTAATATTTCATACAAAAGCGTGTTAAATTGAAGTAATGCCGCTTTAATTATAAATATGTAAAAGGTTTTCTACTAATTTATATTGTTCTTATTAACTCGATGTTGCAAATCTGTGAAACTTGCCAATATCTGCACAATAAATCAAAGCCTTATAGAAAATATGATAAATGTGAACAAAGAGTCAATAGTTTCCAATGATTCATTACTGTATGTAAAAGTAAACAGAGCTGACGGTTTTTCCCAGAACCTCAGAATATTGAACATATTTACTTATTGCAGAATTGTCACGGATGTTCCATTTGCTACAGGAAATTACATTGTCATTTATTCCTCGTCATCCCATTAAAATTCCATAAATGCTGCATTTTTGGGATTGCGTTATTGATGCCCGTCGGCCGATACATTATCAGTCTTATTTTGTCTTGTAAGAATATCCCTTACATACATTTTAACAGAAAGGCTTCGACTACCTATAATAGAAAAACAAACAAACGTGCTTTGTCTAAAATATTTCTTTATTTGTTTGTTATTTCTTTCAAATGAGAAAACAAAACATGTAATTACAAAACTAAAAGAAATTAAGAAATCGGACAGACAGAATTGCCACCCTCTGTTCTGAGCTGGAACTAAGAATTTATTTTAATTGTCAATGCAAGAAGCTATCTTAAGATCGTCAACACTGAATCGATGGTTAGGACGACATTTAAGTCCGTATCATTAAATATGTTAATGGTAAAGGACCACTGATTTATTTCAGTGTTCTTAGACTCAACACACAATGTATACACAGACTTGAATATGAAATTGCAAGTTCCGCGATGAAAGGGCTGTAGAGAATATGTTTGTGACTTTTGATTAAAATTAGAACATCAGAGATATGTCAAAGTTGCAAGTCAGCTATTCCCTGTGTTAACTGCTCTTTAACTCTATTTTATGAAAATGTTTAATTGAAAAAGGAAGAACTCATTTCATTGCAATAGACATTAACGTGGATTAAATGCGTGGATTTTTGTTGTTTTAACAGCAGCTCTTGACGATCCCTCCTGTCAGACAGCTGTGCTGCTGAAGATTATACTGATAATGGAAACCAGTCTCAAATCTCAAGCATCTGATTTGCTGAAATAGCGACTGGCCGCCATTTCAGCCAATCAGATGCTTGTGATTTGAGACCGGTTTCAAATCTAAGTTTTGTTATCTTCAGCACTGGTCTCCAATTATGTATTTGTTTAATTGAAAACTTTTCATTACAAGGGGCCTTTCATCCCTTATAAAATGCATACCAAATCATCGTAATGCAGTAGCGGATCCAGCGGCGGTTCCGTGTGGTTGCTCTAACCCCCCCCCCCCCCCCCCCTTCATTGGGGCAGCAATATATGATTTTCATCAGGATTTTGGTCTGAAAGTTGGAAATTATCATGAAACTACCCACAGACTGCCAGAAACGAACCCCTTGCTGGAAATCTTGTATCGGGTCCTGGTATTGTGGGCCCGGTCATCCTCCTAGTCTGTCTGGTTGATAAGAGTTGCAAGGCAACGTCGTAAGATCATTTGTTGACGTTTGTTTTGACCAGCAAGAGCACTTCGTGCCAGTCAGTATGATCCTTTAAATTAAGAAAAGTAAATGTTAACCATATATAACTTTACATGAATTCAAATAATTCCAGTCTTGATTAGATTTGAACCTGGTCCCTGGAATCGGAGGCCGAGCGACAGAACAATAAAAAAGGAAGACAGTAACGGCTTTCCATAAATAATTTGTCTGACATATATGCTAGAAAACAAATCATAATTATATAAAATGTGGAATTTATGATAAAGGCTGGCTCTGGATTCAGGGGACTTAATTCAGGACTCCCTATCTCAGCTGCTCAATACACATCGCTGTCCTTAGTAGTCCTACGATCAGGGTTGAAGGTTATAAAACTGAGATGGAAACCAGTCTCAAATCTCAATCAGATGCTTGAGATTTGAGACTGGTTTCCATGCTCAGCTTTATAACCTTGGCACAGTTAAAAAGACATAAACCGGTGAATAACGTTTGAAGATGGTTTTTAGTTCGCTCTGTTATATACTTACATTATTTACCTTTACCGCAATTATAGTACGTTATCGATAACTTGACGGTCACGTGACCAACAAGTTAAATATAGTTTATCAGTATTAAAACGTTTTATAATTTCGATCTACATGTGTTCTCTTGATGAGTATTGATCACTCAAAAATTATTTAAATGCCCATCTGTGATATAAAATGATGCTTTGTTCGTATATAAATAGCGTATCACATGACTGTTTTTATCGATAACCAGTTATAAGACAGACCATGTATCATGTCACTAACTGTACTAAATGCCCCTCTCCCGGCCAAACCCCGTTGCACTATTTTTTTAAATTAAATTCCGTATTAAAACCGTAAAATTAACTTTTACTTGAACAATTCATAGGATTAACCATATTTATTTATACGAAACCAGTTTAAATCAAGAATTGGTATCACTATGCATTGTCACTTTTTCCAAACCTTTCGGTTTTAACACAAAACAATTTGATTTTAAAACCATATTTCAAATAAAATACAAATGTAACTATGAAACAAATCTTCAGTTAGTCATTTTTGGTTATAGGTTAAGTTTGAGGTGCGAATCCCGATCAAGTTGACGCCGGACCAGTGGATTCGGATGCTAGAACAGCTGCTGTTGTTGATACTGATCCTCGGAAGATGGCTGTTGCCTAAAGGAAAGCTAACACACAATCAGTTGTCCCAGTTGCTGCTTGTATATATTGGAACCGCAGCAGATATCGTCGAGTTCTTCGAAGCATTTAAAGAAAACGAGGTAAATGGTTTAATTTCTTAGTGTAGAACTTTATCAGTTTCAATTACTTCCCTTGATGGTAGTATGCTAATTTCAAACCATGCAGAATGCCAATCATTTTGGGTTGCAGTGCAAAGACATACTTTGCATGATTGGATTTTTGGGATGTCCGTGGCCGAGTGGTTATGGTTTCCTACTGAGAATCACTTGCCCTTCTCCGCCAGGGTCAAGATCTTTCATGTGAGGAAACAAACCAGCTAGCTTGCGGAACGTCGGTGGTTCTACCCAGGTGCCCGCTCGGTACTGAAAATTGCCCGGAGGGGCACCTGGGTTCTTCCTCCACCATGGAAAGCTGGTATGTCCACACCATAATGTCCTAAATGTCCATAATGTCGTAAAGACGCGGGAGGGACATATAACTGTGAAGCAGCAACAACAACAACAACATGATTGGATAGGCTCTGCTGCCGTATTTGTATGGTTTTGGGGTTATCTGTACATTTTAAAGCAATTATAACAGGTTTAAATCCGCCGGTTTCCGTCGGCAGTAAGGTACACGTGTAAATTTTCTTTGTTTATTTCTTGGTTTCAAATAGATAATTAATAACGTCCAGTAACAATAAAAAAATCACAATATTTGTATCAGGTATACCTGTACAAGGTTTTCACTTGCAAATAAATGTTAAATATAAAACACTTTTTATAAAAGAAGTGTCTCCTCGACCGGGCCCTGTCCGTTCTTCCGTCCGTAACAAATTTCCGTCGCAGTTTTCTTAGCAAAAATAACATCCAGCAGCCTGATATTTTGCAAAATGCTTTAGCCTATGGTCCCATATGATGTAAAGCGATTTTATGCTACTTGTTTATCTACTTCCTGTTTACTAAATACTTAGATGAGATGTGAGACCCCATTTTAAAGAAAACTCTAATTTACTTTCACGTTTTTTAACATGTTGTAAATGCCGCGGAACTGTTAGCTCTTTTTTAATTAGAACAAAGGATGCACAGCTGAATTAGGAACATTGTTTTAGGCTGACGATTACTCGGTTATAACACACAATGAATACCATATATATCTTTAAACTGTTTTATTCATGTTTGTGCAATTGAAAAAAATGTATCAGACTGATACGCAACTCAACGTTCTTGATTCTTAAAATAAAGAGATCATTATTATTATTATTATTATTATTATTATTATTATTATTATTATTATTATTATTATTATTATTATTATTATATAAATGTACTCGTATTATTTTCTCTATTTCCATTAAATGTCTCCCATGTTTAAAATACAAAGATGATTTAAACAGTAGCGTCTGTATCTTAAAATTCTTTAAAACATCCGATTAAAACGGTATATTAAGGTTTAAAGGATCAAGAACGTTGAGTTGCGAACATGCATGACAACATTTGAATTTTTGGTAATTTTCATTTTATCGATGAACAAGGAGTGTAGAATACTACAGAAAGTATAAATGTACATTCAAAAATGAAAAATATTTGGATTTAGTATCAGATAACAAGCTTCGCAAGAGATTAGCATGTTTTAGATTGTGCTCACACTCATTGGCAATTGAACTTGGGCGATATGCCAGTGTAAATAGAGAAGACAGACACTGTAGAACGTGCAATAATAGGAGTGTTGAATCTGAGTATAACTTTTAACTGTGCTGCAATAAATATACAGATATACGCAGTCACTACTTGGGCCATGTGTCAGGGCCATCCATGAACAAATTTGTTAATATCATATCCTCCGAAAATAAAAGTAAATTGATTAGATTATGTAAGTTTATAAACCATGCATTTTCAGTACGAACTAATGACCTTGTTACTTTACAAACTGTTCCTTAATTGTTATTTTCAAACGGTGTGTTGTTTGAATATTTTGAATGTGTTGCCATTTTCTTTTCATGTATTTGTATATGATTGTTTTGGCCAAAGACAATTGTATTGTCGATTTGCTGAAATAAAACTTTTAAAGCTTTGATGATCGTGATTGGGAGGAGTGTGGTAAGCCCCTAAATTCATAAAAGTCGGAAACTACCGCGATCGTCTTTTAAACTATAAAGAACACTGTACTTCAGTGAACTCTTTCATTTCATGAAAATCCTGCACTAACAAGTGAGTGTCATTAACCGTAAAAAAGTCTAGATATAAGAAAATAAATTTAAAATTCATTATTTTGTTATATTTTCAGGTCCGTAACCACAAAGTTCTGTGTATTGTAATTCTTGGAATTTGGTCATTGAGTTTGATCCAGTTTTCTCTTGTTTTGACGGCTTCTCGTGCAAGACGTGATCAAGCGAGACTATTTTTAACGAGAGATACAAGGGAGGCTACTGCGGGCTGCTGTCACGCGGACGTGTATGGGATATTAATGACCATAATGCTTCAAGACTTACCATTCCTTGTGTTACGCATGCTACTGATATTCAAATACAATGTTCTTAGTTATACTAACATGTTTTTCACGTCGAAAAATACGCTGGTCATTGTCCTGCTGGTCTACCGACTAGCCGTTCTTTTCATCAACAGAAAGCAACCCGTCAAAGAGGTCTCCGTGGATTCTTTTTATAGCGACATATTTCGTGTTCCCGACACCGGAACTTTCCGAAGAACCTCCGAGTTCCGTCAGAAACTTTTGACATTCCAAGACAATGATGGCTTCGAGCTCAGTCAGCCAAACTCTCCACCAAAGGCGTTCGAAGTAAAGTACCAGAAACATAAATGGGGTCGAGAATACCATTTTGAGTTGTCCAAGGATTAATCAGAATTGACTTATAAATTGTTTGTGTTGCAGATCGGCTGATATGGGACAATAGCTTAGGTTGGAAGTAAAATAGTTTTGGAATTACGCCAAACCGAAGAACCATCGCTGACGCAACACGTCACCTTGTCCACTACTAGCACATACCTGAAAGAGAATGAACGAACTTCAGACAGTCAGTCATTTAAAACAAAGCGTATTTAGATTAAAAACATAACAGTTAATGTTATGCATCCCTTTACTTTGCTTCTTCGTCGCGAAAACTGAGACAAAATCGGTGCACAGCTTTCTTACTGCCAGTCACTAAAATGAATGCTTGCCATTGCACTGTTTCATTAACGCTATACCATGTTTACTCCTCTGTCTTTAACGCATGTGCTAACTATGTAGATCAAGCTCAGCAACTACATCTGGGCTGAAAGTTATAAAACTGAGATTGGAAACCAGTCTCAAATCTCAAGCATCTGATTGGCTGAAATGGCGACTGGTCGCCATTTCAGCCAATCAGATGCTTGAGATTTGAGACTGGTTTCCATGCTCAGTTTTATAACCTTGGGCACTGAGTTGTTTGGTCAGGAGCTACACTGTGTGCTACATGGTCAGAAACAACTTATTAAATAAAAAAGTGAACAGTGTATATCCTGATACCATAAGATTCGTATCTAAAAATGATCAGTATACATCCTGATACCATAAGATTCGTATCTAAAAGTGAACAGTGTACATCCTGATACCATAAGATTCGTATCTAAAAGTGAACAGTGTACATCCTGATACCATAAGATTCGTATCTAAAAGTGAACAGTGTACATCCTGATACCATAAGATTCGTATCTTAAATTGAACAGTGTACATCCTGATACCATAAGATTCGTATCTAAAAGTGAACAGTGTACATCCTGATACCATAAGATCCGTGTCAAAAAGTGAACAGTGTACATCCTTATACCATAAGATTCGTATCTAAAAGTGAACAGTGTACATCCTGATACCATAAGATTCGTATCTTAAAGTGAACAGTGTACATCCTGATACCATAAGATTCTTATCTATGGAGTAAAGGGTTAAATCCTACTCAACATTGCTGTTAACACTTAAAGTTCTTTGTATGCCCCCTTTACAACACACGGAGCCGCACACTGAAGGTGTCAAATTAATAACAGCATATCAGGCTACAGCCTGAATAAACCAATTCAGTTGCTTTGGGAACAAGTCAATTTTGTTCAGGTTTGTGAGGACATAATATAAAAATAAACAACGCGACTGAAACTGAAAAGGTAGACAGATAAAAAAAGAAGTGTGTGAAAATGCACACCGTATAGAAGAAGTTGAAAATAAATATATGCGATTGTGTTTCAGGTAAATGATGAGTTTCTTCTTTAAAAATTGGTTATATTTTTGTCGAAGTGAAATCGGTAAAAAATTGTTTTGGTTACGATATAGTTTAATTGTGTATTTTCGATGTTTCTATGTAAGTTGGTTTTAATCTCTTTACAACCACCTTTGTTGTACACTGAAAAAGCAGTGGATTGCGATACAGTGACTATTTTTCACTGATCGTACTGTATGGTGATTTGCGGCACTGGTAATAAGAGACATGATTTAATAGTTTCACTTTCTGCCAATTAAAAACGTTCAGTTCTTAACGCATGATTACAATATTCAATTATTTATCATGTTTCCCACCATGAGCATTTCTTTCAATAAGAAATATAATAGTCTGATGGTTTCGATGGAAAATCTGTGGCTTTTTCTCTCAATTTAATTTTCTATCATTTGCAGTATTCCTGCGTATTAACAAAACTGAACTTTTTTGTATATAATAAAAGGTTGACAACCTTCTTCCGGTTAACTTACACTGTGCCAAACAAGAAGAATACTCGACGCATACTTGTGTTCCCCACACACGTTTGATTTTAAGTCGGGATTGTGTCTCATTTTAGAAATGAACACTAGAAACTTTAAACTCTTAAAATTTTAGTTTAACTTCGTGACTTCTAAATCTGTAAATAATTTGTAAAAAGCGCTGTAAATTTAGTGATATTTACCCAATGGTCGAACACGGAGTTAGAAATTACCCATTCAGTATATATCTGACAGAACCGCGTCAGAGAATGATTCTCTCAATTCAGGGCGCTTAATTTCAACGACTTGAAGTATGAACTTCAAAAGACAATTGATGACATTCAAGCGCATTTAACATGAATCTTAAAAAATCCCAGAAAACTCGTCAGACAGTTATGAATAATTTGGTAGAGGATAAAATAATACGTATTCAGAACAAACAATTAAATATGTAGAATACAGAAACATTTCTCATGAGATATTGATACATATTTTGATTTGGTATTAGTAGCATTAATAATACGGGGAAAGCAGCCGAAGGCGACCCGCGAAGCGGGTCGCCTTCGGGCTTTTCCCGCCTATAGACAATGCGTACATGTTTTAAATAACAAAATCAAACAAAATCTGTCAAAAATTCAATAGATTTCTGATGTCTTACTCTATAGTCCATCAAGATTTGTAAGATCTGACTTGTGTGGGCCGCGCCATTTTTGTTGTTTCCAGACTGGTTTCTCATTCTCTCAAATTCACAGTCCGATTTAAAACAAAAAACCAATAACCAGTCAAAATATAGGGGAGATCACCGATTAATCTGAAAAGCGGTATCCGCACTATCGCGGTAGTCTGTTAGAAGATAGAACCAAGCGCTGTGTTGGCGATAAAAAAATAATTTGTACTTGATAGAGAATTCTCAAAAGCGTTACTCTAGTCATCATAATTTGTTATTAGATATTTTTTAATAAAATAAAATGTTAATATCCTGTTTTCCAACAAAATATAAATAAAATGATTCCTTATTTACAATTGAATGTTATAAGGGACATTTTAAGCCTCAAAATGTAACACATGATTTTTTTTTCATTTTTCAATATTAAATATACAACAAGAAACAGGCTGTTTTCAAAAGTATGCATTTAAAGTTTTAAGGATACCTTTTACTGTCAAAATATTATTGAAACACTATATATGTTTAAACATTTCAAAATATCGCGTGCTTTGCTAAATGAACACAGTCTGAACCAAAAATTTAGTAAGGTTCAAATAATAAACATTCAAAAACCGAGAAAAACACAGATGACATTGGTTCATTTGACCACATAACTGATCATTTACATTCAAAGATTGTTAATAAAATTCATCATCATTGTAGTACAGGAAGCAGTAAATGTGGAACTGTTTCTACAACAAGTCAACAAAAAATGTAATGAAACTGACCATAATTACACAAAAACTATTCCAGTATATGCAAACCACACACACACACACACACACACACACACACACACACACACACACACACACACACACACACACACACACACACACACACACACACACACATACTGGTATACCTTACCTGGCGAGGTACCTTTTTCTGTACAAACGCACCGAGATATATGCTATTTTGAAGAGATTTTTAAATTCCAGTTGCATAGCAATGACCAGAACAATGACCTTTATAATAATATCACATTGTTTTAGCTCTAGCTTGGTTTTTAGATAATACGTATTCTAAATACAAATCGAGGTTAATACCTCAGCCTGTATTTCACACAGCACACATAAAGGTATTCGCTAGGGCAGCCGAGGTACTCACACACACCCGAATTCCGTTATCACCGCGAGGTACACCCATGATACAATTACTCTATTAGCTTGGTAAATATTCAAAATATACTGGATTCTCGATTGCAGTGCACCAAGTCGCTCGAATGTTTGTTGATTGATTTTGAACAATACGCTTTCTAAATCTTAACTGTTGTGCATACCTTAGTCTGTATTACACACATATCACATATATAGGTATTCGAAAGGCCAATCAAGGTATTCACGCAACAGACTGCGAGGTAGTCACAGTTCGACAAAAAGATTCTATGTTGTCAATAAAAGCCTTTGCCGCTTGGCTGTTCCTTGATTTATTTACACAATACGTTTTTAAACACAAACTGAGGTGCATACCTCTGTCTGTATTTCACACAACACACATAAAAACGGTATTGGCATGTTCGACCGTGGTACTTACAAAACTGCGTTTTCTACGATAAGTCAAGCCTTAAACTTTCTCTATTAGCTCTGCAAATACATTAAGAGATTCTCAATTGCAAACACATTCTGTCGCCTGTTTGGCTAATTTTTAAACAATGTTTTAAACACATTCTGAGGTACATACCAACATCTATATTACACACAAAAAACATGGAGCTATTCGCAAGTCCAATCGAGGTACATACTCTGACTTTTTATTATCTCCGATTATGTTTAGGCCATAGTTTAATGGTAACCGTGCATAGTCTATAGGTAAACAGACAGAATCCGTCAGCGTGCAGTCTACCAATTATGCTTATAGCTGAAGATCCCATCTCTACAAGTTTTAACTTTCCAAAAAGCTAGTCGATCATTAGCATAACCTTTTAACAAAAAGTCGACGCCAGTTTAAAATTTGAGCCAATTTGAAATTAAAGCGTGTAATTTTATAAGATGTCATACAAAAAATTTAGGGTTTAGTTCTTTAGAGAAATACAATCGACAACTCAAGTTACGGGATATTTTTATTAAATGTTGTCGAATAGTTCGAATTTATCCCGAACACAAAATGAAGCAATGCATTGCATATCAATCAAAAACGAACTGATTCACAATTTTTATCTAAAAACTTCCAATCTGCTGAAATTATCGCAGTTTTACAATTTCACTTAAGGAATATTTTGAGAAATGATGCAGTTACACACAAATAGTATGTGTAACCGTTTGAACTTATGGCTAGAAAGCTGACGTGAGTAATAATACATGTATCAGCATCATCTAAAGAATAATTGGTTTAATTGAGTTTTAAAGAGTAATTTTCCTTCGGCCTGTTCTGTGAACCCCAATATGAACTTAATCTTATCTGCCGACAATTTATACACTTTCTTTCAAAAAGCTGCGACCGAATTTTCTGTCTGTGCACGACGACTTTTTAAACGTCTATGACACCGCAATAACATTTTATTACACGCCAATTGCGATTTCCATTCCTTGGGTAACTTCGATCAACCTGTTGCAGGCCCGGACTACCCGGGGACCGGCGCGAACTGGCTAGCCCGACTCAGCCCTGTAAAAATTTATTTCGTCTATTATTGCCAGTTACAAGATCCGAATTCAGAATTCTTCTGCAAAATATTAAGTGTTTTGATGTTCCAAAGATTATATTCGAAACCAAAGTAAAACTTTAGCAACTAATTGATTAGTCAGGAAGCTAAGAGGTAAGCAAT